>CM035171.1:133739627-134184898 GCA_020205615.1 Panax quinquefolius | reverse complement strand
TGATCTTGACATACATTTTGGTGGAACAATATGAAGAGAGAGATTGCAAAGTTTATCTCGATGTGTTTAACTTGTCGGCGTGTAAAGCGGAGCATCTAGTACCTAAGGGTCCGTTGCAACCACTTGAGATTCAAAATGGAAGTGGGGAACACATTACCATGGATTTTTATTCTGGGTCTTCCTACGGTTTCTCGGAGCATCAATCTTTATTTGGGTTATTGTTGATAGATTAACCAGTTGCTCATTTCATTTCTTGCGTCGGGAGACTTATTCACTTGAGCGTCTTCTTTAGTATATGACGTGAATGAGATTGTGAGGTTGCATGGCATACTGTATCCATAGTTTGGATCGTGACCCAAGATTCACTTCAAGATTTTGGGTTAGCTTGCAAAAAAGCTATGAGCGCGGTTACGATTGATTCGGCATACCATCCTCAAAGCAGACGGATGATCGAGAAGGACTATTCAAACTCTTGAAGATTTATTAAGACTACATGTCCTAGACTTCAAGGCGGTTGGGATAAGTATTTACCATTGGTGGAATTCTCCTACAACAACAGTTATCGAGCAAGTATAGGTGTGGCTCCATTCAAGCATTATATGGGCGAAAATGTCGTTCTCCAATATGTTGGGATGAGGTGGGTGAAGCAACATTGTTGGGACGAGAGTTAATCACGTATGACTACCAAAAAGATTCAAATGATTCGACAACGTATACAAACGGCACAAGATCGACAAAAGAGTTATGCGGATCTTCATCGAAAAGGACGTGGAATTTAGTGTGGGGATCGTGTATTGTTCATGAGTTGCTCCATGGAAGGAGTTACAAGATTTGGGAAGAGAGGAAAGCTCAATCCACGATTTATTGGTCCATTTCAAATTATTGACCGAGTAGGAAATGTAGCCTATAGACTCGCGTTACCTCCGAGTATGTCTCGTGTTCATATGTGTTTCACATATTTGTACTTCGTAAATATGTGAAAGACCGAACCACGTTATAGAGTTAGAAACAGGACGAGATAGCCAAAGACTTAACGTATGAGGAGGTATTGTCAAGATCTTGGATAGGAAGGAGCATGTCCTACGCCATGAAAGGTCATACCACAAGTTAAAGTTTTGTGGAGGAATCATGCTTATAGAGAAATGACACGGGAATTGGAAAGCGGAAATGAAAGCGAGGTATCCTCACCTTTTCGAAACACCAGTCGTCACGTCGATTTGAGAATGACGAAATTTCATAAGGAGGGAGGTTGTAAGACCCCAACTTATTATTAATGAAATTTAATTTTCTCTATTTATTATTTTGAAATAGTAAGGGTTGATTTGATTAATGTGGATAGTTAAGGGTAAAATACATGAAACACTTCAAAATAAGCAAGTGGTTATAAAATATTCATTGTTGTCGGGAATATTCGTTTGGTCGTGGAATATTAAGTCTTTGTCGAGGAATATTAAATATTTATCGCGTACCATGTGTGGGCCCCCATAACTGAAAGCGATTGGATGAAGAAAAGCGACAAATATAAGTTGTTTAAAAATAACTTGGTAGTAGTTATTCAAGATTAATCTTGTTAAAATACCGATTGGTTAAAACACAAGAAGCTTGGCGGTATTGCACCAATTATTGATTCTTACGAAGAAGCACTACTCAATAATGGTTACTGATAATTCTTATTCGATATTTTATTGATTTAATAATTCTTTGCGTTGATATTTTATATTCATTGTTGTTTGATAATTGTCATTACACGGTATTTTTCATTATCGAAGCAATAATTCATATTATCCGAATAATATTATTAGATAACATTATTGGCAATGTCTAGAAAGTTACATCTAAGGAGAGGTTTGGTTACCTAATTGCGGCAGATGAGGAGAAATTCTTATTGGAAAGCCCCCTCTCTCACAGGAGGCTGTTTGGTTATCGATATTGTGATTACGTAATATTATTTATGAATAATTAATTATTGATTCATATGATGAGGAAAATATTGATTTTATGTAGATATAGATGGAGAAAAATTTTAATGTGACAATTGTTGAAAATTGAAATTTTATCTTTTACGATAAAATAATTCTTTTAAATATATTATTATATTTTAATAATATAATAATGGTGATATTTTTACAACGAATGTGGGATATATGAGTATATGAGGAGGAAGAGTATTTTTGTTGCAATAAATGTTTAAAACATGTTAAACATAATCGATGGACCCCATTTATTATTTGAAATTTGATTATAACTGTAAAATCGCCTGGTTTGTGGATTTTGGTCAATTTCTATTTGGAATTTGGAAAAAATTCTTACGCAAAGTTGTAGATAATGGAATTTCCTATGGAAAGTCGCAGAGTTTAATTTTTACGATAAAAGAGCTATTTATTATGAATTATTGAAGTTAGAAGCTCAAAATAATTGATTTTGGAAGTTTTAATTATTTTTATTAAGAAAACGCGTTTTTATTGTTTTTGGCACATGTGTTTGAAGTTTGGACCAGATTTGTGTGCGTAGGAAATTTGATTATATATATTATTATTATATTAAATTTTCTACTTTGGTGTTCTAGCAATTTCTATAAATAGGGTCTTAGGTTAGAATTGAAAATCACACAGTAAGCTGAAGTTTTCTTTCTCTATATTATCGAGCGTATTCTTGTGAGTATTTTGAGTATACTTTGAGTATTGTTAGGCGGTGCAAGTTCCTTGACCTTATATACGGTATTCCAAATTTAAATCTTAATCTTTCGAGGTAAGGGATGTTATTTTCTTCTCGAATGATATTATTTCTTTAATATCATTATCTTTGAAATATTGGTTGAAACTTTTTATCAAATTTAGAACTTTTTCATGTCGGAGTTACTTATTCATGAGTTCTTATTCATGAGTTCTTATTCACGATTCTTATTCATTCTTATTCAAAAGTCTTGTAAAAGCGTGAAGATGTTTTTGGGAAATTTCTATCTTTTGGTGTCGAGATTCTTATTCACATCTTATCGGCACTTATTCACGTATACACCTTTATTCACCAAAAAAATAAAATTTCTTCTTTTGTCCAAAATATCTATTCGGATACTAGCTTTGATTGTATCCATGTTTTGATCATTCTTGAATCTTACACCACTATGATTATTTTAAGGTATTTTTGGGGATGGATAAAACAAATCTACGAATCCTTAATCCTTAATCCTTGTCATTTTGTTTCTTTGGATTCGTTTCTTTAAAAATATTTTTCATCATCTTGGTCTTAAATGATGATATTATGGAATATCTTTGCTTTGTAGTGCAAGATGAATGATTTACGAAGAATATCTTTGGCGCGTAGTGCAAAGATGAGCAGTGTTTAGATGAACATGACCAAGTGATGAATATCTTTGGCACATGTAGTGCAAAGATGAATATTTGATTCGGATATATGTTGATTGATGTTACGGGGATAAAAGATGAGCGATGAACTTTTAAATTCATACATAGAAGATAGTAGTTTGCATTTTCTACCTAACTCTTCAATGAATTATTATTTCATTTGCTGAATATTGATTTAAAATTTGTTGTCTATTGTATTCTATTAGATTTTTCCTGTCATTGAAGACTAACGATAATTTGTTGTATATTATCTTAGTCATAATATTCTTCTTCGGGCTAGTTGAGCTCACCCTTTTCCTTTTTGTTCCATTTTTTCTCGTGGGAGGCGAGAATATAAGCGAGTACGAGTGGGAGGTATGGAATGAAGGTTCTAGAGAGAGTTGTTTAGTAGTCCTTACCATTTTTGTAAAATAATGTATCAATAAATGTGATGAGGATTTATTTGAGTATAGATATTATACAGAAGATAATATTTGTATTCAAACTTCATGATTTTCTGGTTGTAATAATAAAGTTATAGTTGTTTCATACCATGTATTGACAACTCGAGAATAGGTGATGTATACCTATTTTGGGGGTGTCACATTATATATATATATGTGCATGCGCGCTAAACAAGATGAGACAATTTAATAATAAATCCCTCAATTTTTTTATATTAAGTCCTAAGCGTTCAAAGATATTTGGAATATCGAGCGTAAGCCTTAGCATGATAAAATTAATAGAGTATTAAATATTTAATATGAGTTTGTTGTGTCACCACAAGGCAAGTATTAAGTATTTAAGATGTTAATTATCACATTTGATGCTTATAAAGAAAATTGAACAATATTGTTTTGTTGTGTCACCACAAGGATGATATTTTCTTTTTGAATATATGGAGTGCTAGGTTGGACTTAACTTGGATAATTTTGATTCGGATGTGCCACCACTTGATCAAAATAATCTAAGAGGAAAAAAGAAAAGGAGTTGCATAGTTGATGTAATTGACAAAAGTTGTCTACTATTTATTTATATATAATTTGTTGTGTCACCACAAGGCTATATACATTTGAAATGGGATCCTTATTCTCACTAGCAAATCTTTAATTAGATTTTGCGAACTATATAAGTGAGGTAATATAGTTTGAAGAAAATAGTGGGAGATACCAATTTAAAACAAGACCTAATTTATTTTGGTAATTAATAAAAGAATGTATGTTAAAATGTTGTTAATTACAAATTTATTTACTGAGAATTTTACAATGTCTAAAATTACTATCACTGCGAAGCATATTAGATGCTAAATTAACGGGCCAAATTAAGCGGATTGGTTAAGGAATTTGAGAATAGTTCTCATGGTGAAAAGCTATCTTATGTCCTTAATCGCTTATCCACGCAATGGTTGCGCACAATGCCTCTGAGGAAGACATTGCTACTTTTAGAAAGTGGCAAGATGATGCACGATTGGCTCAATGCATCATGCTCGCATCTATGAGTAACGAGCTTGGCCGACAAGATGAAACTATGGATGCTTCTACTATATTCCTGCACATCAAGTAGTTGATGGTGAGGAAAGTGGGACCGATAGATATCGAGATATCTAAGGAGCTCTTCCGATCTAGAATGACCAGGTGACACTACAAGATGCAGATAAAAGTCCTTAACATTATCAATTTGATTGATCAATTAGGACAACGAGTTTTGTCATGGATGGAGAGTTGAGCCAAGATTTGATCTTGCACTCACTCCAGGACTCCTTTCACAATTGTTGTGAATTTTTCATATGAACAAGCTAGATATCACCTCATTGATTTCTTTAATATATTGAAAAATGTTAAGAGTCATTTTCAACCAAGAAAGATCATGTCTTCTTGATAGGGGCCAAAGGATCTTACGAAAAAGAAGAACGATTCAAAGAAGGTAAATGAAAGGCATAAACAAAGGATAATAAGAACAAAAGCGATACGGATAGCAAAGGAGTTTGCTTCCCTCTTGCTATAAGCAATGACACATCGGAAAGAAAGCTGCGAGAAGCATCTTACAGAGGTTAACCAAAAGAAGCTTAGTGAAGTTTGGTTACAAATACAAATTTGTTCATGATTTGAAATAAATTTTTCTTTAAGTCGATGTTCTACTTGGGTATTGGATACCAACTTTGGTTATCATAAATATAGATTTATGAAAGGACCAAAATGAAGTAGAAAGCTAAACAAATATAAGTAATCTATGTGTGGGAAATGAAGCAAAGGTTGCAACATTAGCCATAGAAACTTATAGTTTAGCGCTTTGCACTACGGACAAATCTATTAAGTCGATAAGTTGTTATTGTATTCCGGTTCTCGTTGAAAACATTATTTCCATTTTATTGTTGACAATGAAATCTTTGGTATTATATTTAAGAACAATTGTTGTTATTTATAATAATAATGTTTTGTATAAATGGAATATTACTTAATAAATTTTGTATACTTGACTTACATGAAAATAATTTTGCATATTGAACAAACTAGTATAAGAAAAGGAGATGATCATTCAAAGAGTTGAATGTGTGTATTTGCTAAAATACAAGTGTGAATTATTTGAAAGGTTCAAAGAATTCAGAAGTGAAACAGATTGGCAATGTATTAAGATTCTTTGATTAGATCAAGGAATAAATACTTGTGCAATAAGTTTCTAGATCATCTCAAATGGTTTTCTCATAATGGACACATCCTGATACGTAATAATTGATTGATGTATCTGAAAGGAAAAATCATACCTTGTTGAACATGGTACGGTCCAAAATAATTTTACCGACATTCCAGTATCCTTCTAGGATCATGTGTGACGCCCCCAAAATAGGTATACATCACCCATTACGAGTTGTCAATACATGAGTACGAAACAACTACAACTTTATTATTACAACAAAGAAAAGCGTGAGTTTAAATACAAATATTATCTTCAGACAATATCTATACTCAAATAAATCCTCATCACATTTATTGATACATTATTTTACAAAATGGTGAGGACTACTAAACAATCCTTTCTAAAACCTTCATTCCATACCCTCACTCGTCTTCGCTTATATTCTCGCCTCCACGAGAAGAATGGAACAAAAAGGAAAAGGGTGAGCTCAACTAGCTCGATAAAGAATATTATGACTAAGATAATATACAACAAATTATCGTTAGTCTTCAACAGGAAAAATCTAATAGAATCTGATAGACAACAAATTTTAAATCAATATTCGCAATGAAATAATAATTCATTAGAAGAGTTAAGTAGAGAATGCAAACTACTATCTTCTATGTATGAATTTAAAAGTTCATCGTCTATCTTTTATCCACGTAACATCAATCCATAAACATCCGGAATCAAATATTCATCTTTGCACTCTGAGCCAAAGAAGATATTCATCGATTGGTCATGTTCATTTAAACACTGTTCATCTTTGCACTACTGGGCCAAAGATATTCTTGAAATCATTCATCTTTGCACTACTGAGCCAAAGATATTCAATAATATCATCATTTAAGACCGAGGATGATGAAAATATTTTAAAGAAAGCGAATCCAAAGTGAAACAAAATGACAAGGATTAAGGATTAAGGATTCGTACTTTGTTTTATCCATATTCAAAAATACCTCAAAATAATCGTAGTGGTGTAAAATTCAAGAATGATCAAAACATGGATACAATCGAGCTAGTATCCAGAATAGATGTTTTTAGACGAAAAGAAGAAATTTTATTTTTAATTGAATAGTCTTAGTATCGTGAATAGTGCAGTATATCGTGAATAATAAATATCGTGAATAACACCAAAAAGATAGAAATTCCACAAAAACATTTTCACGCTTCATGAATAGTACTTGTGAATAGTAACTCGTGAATAGTAACTCATGAATAGTAACTTGTGAATAAGTAACTCATGAATAGTAACCCGAGCATGAAAAAAGTTCCAAATTTGATAAAAAGTTCCAACGATATTTCAAAGATAATGATATTGAAGAAATAATATCATTTGAGAAGAAAATAACATCCCTTACCTCAAAGAATCGATGCTTGGAAGGAAAGGTCGGAAGTGATCTTTGAATAAAACTTATCTTGAACAAAGAACTCTCAAAGTATCTAAATACTCACAAAATCGCTCAATAATATAGAGAGAGAGAGAAAACTTTATTTACGATGTGATTTTTAATTCTAACTTAGCCCTCTATTTATAGGAAAATGTTAGCCATAAAGCGGACTTGACACCGCTACACGATGGCTTTACCGCTACTATTGCCACCCACCACATTTGAAATAAAATTCAGCATATTTTTCACCAACCACAAGTGGGGCCCACTTAATTCTAGAATTTTCCACCAAAATCAATTATAACCCTACTTTTCGAATCAAACACCTCTTAAAATTTATAACAAATCATTCGTTCATTTTTAACGGTTCAAAATTTGTAGACATATACTCAACTTATATATGTATAACATATCCAAAAATCGCAACGATCCAACGGTCAGATTAAAAATTATAACTCACGCAATATATCGTAAAAAAAATCTTGATTTTATTTTTAATATCTCCATTCAAACAAAAATACTGATAAAACACCTCAACATTAAATCCTTCAATTATAACCACATATAATAAATAAATCCATCATTTATATCCATATCAAATAAATATTTTCTTATCATATAAATCAATAATTAATTATTCCCAAATAATATTACAGAATCACAATTATGACAACCAGGCAGTTCCCAGGAAAGAGGGGGCTTTCCAATAAGGATCTCTCCTTACTGGCGCGCAATTAGGTGACCAAACCTCTCCTTAGACAGAACTTTCTAGACATTGCCAATAATGTTATCTAATAATATTATTAGGATAATATGAATTATTGATCCGATAATGGGAAATCTTGTGCAAAGATGACAATTATTGAAACGTGAATAATATAAAATACCAATAAGAATTATTGAATCAATAAAATAAAATCTCGAGCGATAATTCTTGTAACAATTATTGAGTAGTGCCTTTTACGTAAGAATCAATAATTGATGCAATACTGGTATGCTTCTTGTTCAACAACGCGTATTAGTGTGTTTTAACCACCGGGTATTCCAACAAGTATACTTGGTAACAATTCTGTAGTTATTTTTAAACAACTTATATTTGTCGTTTTCCTCATCCAATCGCTTTCAGTTATGGGGCCCACATATGGTACAACTTGGCCGTCGTATGAATATTCCGAAGCGATGCGAATATTCCACGACCAAACGAATATTCCCAAACAATAATGAATATTTTATAACCACTTGCTTATTTTGAAATATTTGCGTATTTAACCCTTAACTATCCACATTAATCAAATCAACCCTTACTATTTCAAAATAATAAATAAAGGAAATTCCTTTTATTTAAAAAAAAATTGAGGTCTTACATCATATCCTAGAAAAATTTGCGTATCTACGAAAAAGGTAACCTCAAAATCCAACCCCAAGACTCCATAAAAGTTATGGACGGGGAGGATTCCTAATCTTAAGTATGTTAAGATAAAGGGTTGTCAACTTATATGAAACGGTTTCAAAGGATAAGCTTGGGACAAGATTTGATATGTATAGATTATGGGACATCCTAAAGTAAGTTTAGGGTATATGTTCTATAATCCTACTTCTTAAAAAGGTGTTTATTGCGAAACACGCACGCTTCTAAGATAAAGGTGTTTATCATTGAAGGGCTAGTGGAAGAATAATAGATCTTGAAGAGTTCAAGAACCACAAAACACTATAAGTCAAATAAGAGGAACCTATAGATAGACTGTTTTATCATTGTATAGATAAATAAATCGGAATCGAATAGCAAGAAGATACCTAGGAGGTATGGATTCATCATAGATGATGATGATGAGGTACACATCATAGAAGATGATGATCCGATTACATACGATGAGGTAAGAGTTCTAATGTGTACAAAAGGACGGTTGGGGCGTCGTGACATTCCTAATATTATATGTTGATATACTACGGATAAGGAATGACATACTAATGCTACAATCGATAATGATAAAGTTGTCTAAACATTCCTCCATGAATGGTTTGGGAAGAGTATCTTAATTGGGGATAAAATCTATATAGATAGATATAAGAGGATGCTCGACTTAACCTGAGGCGATATATTCATTTGATGCTAAAGTCGTTTAGTATGGCAAACTCAAGAGATGTCTCATGTCGATGAGCTATGGAGTGTATCTCTTAATAGTCCCCATGAGACTCCGAAAAGAGAGGTCGCATGAGTGACAATCATGTATGCAATGAAATGTACGAGACACGATGTTGATCGGTCATATTATGGAGAAGTTCACTATGAGTCGGTGAAAAACATCTTAAAGTGCTTAAGCAAGCACTAAAGATATGATCATATTCATGGTGGGTCTAAATTAAAACTAGAGGGCTAAATGACTCAAGTTTTTCAGACGGATCAAGACGACGAAAATCCACTTTAAGGTAAAGTGTTACCTTGAGCAGTGGTGTAGTGAATTGGAAAGGTTCCAAACAAAGAAAGAATTCTTTGGTTTAGTGATAAAGAAAAGTATATAGCTATAAATGAAGGCGCAAGTTGATTGTTTGGATTAAAATTTCATTTACGTAATTAGGAATAGTTCTAAGTCTCATCTTGGATCTAAACATGTGTTGTGGCACTTTCATTTGATTATTAGAATCATTGAAAGATGGGAAATCACTATAGAGATAGTGGACTCTCATGAACAACATTACATATCCATTAACTAAAGCTTATCCAACAATGCAGGATAATCGCCACTTAGCAGAAGAAGAGTATAAGATCTGATGGCGATTGGCTTTAGTGCAAGTGGGAGATTGAAAGTAATATGTACACAAGCCGATCATGTTTGATGATAAAGCGTATACTTTGTAACAATCTTATTCATTTATTAATAAAAAGTATTAATTTATTAAAGGCTTTTAAATTATCTACATGATCTTTATTTTATAATATGTGATAAACCCATAGTTTTAAGCAATGCTTTTAGAATAATGATGATGATCATTCTAATGAGATCTAAATTCTTAGAAAGCTTAAAACTAAAATAGTTCCCAATCATTGGATTACTAAATTGGGGATTAGTGAATCCAGGATAGATTGGTACATACGTCGTTTGCTTACTCGTTGGATGAGGATGATTGATCTCATGATCATTTTGTGTGGAGACACTAAAAGCAAGTATGTAGGTGCTTATTAGAGAATAAGTTCATTGAGCGTGGCTCATTAAGGAATACCTAATGAAGTTTTACTTGCTGTCGATAGGAATTCTGTAGTGATAGTATTCAAGTGATCCTTGGACTTGAGATCATCATAATATCTTGTGTATGATGAGTTATACTTTGACTTATTCCTTAAGACCCTTAGGGTATATCAAAGGGTATGCTTGGGTATAATAAGTCAGATACATGGAGATAATATATGATCAATAAAGAATCTACCACTTCTAATAAAAGAAGAGAAATGTCATATGTGATTCGATAAATGACAACCCAATAGTCCTTGGTTAAGGCGAATGAAATTAGAAAGGATTTTCTAATTTGCATTATTTGAGTTGTGCATTTAAGGATCGAAATACATATAATTAAATAAAATAAGACTTGACGGTAATTCCATGTCTTATATTTAATTGGGACGTTGTATGGTAGAAGGATTGAATTGTCAGTAACTATTTACTCAAAGGTTCTTTAATGATTAATGTTGAAATCTATATTATCCGGAAAGTCGTTGATCATTGGGGAGGCTTATCCCTATTGTAGAATAAATATTATTTATTTAAATAAATTAATTATTTAATTTATTTATTTAAATAAGATTAGAATTATTCTAATTGATTTATTCATTAGGTTTAATATGGAGAACCTAAAGGGTCACACCATAAAAGGAAGAATAATTATTTAAGAAGTCAATGGCATAATCGTAATAATATGTTATGTATATTTAATTTAATCTATGGTGATAGAATAAATTAAATAGCTTAATATTTATTATTTAATATTTTAGAAATATTAAATATAAATTAATAAGAGAGTCTTATTAATATTATTACAATTATTATTATTATTTTAATTTCTAAAAGAGTTTAGAAATTAATTTAATATAAGTACTCTCATTTATTCCTAATAGGATTAGGAGGAAAATTAGTTAAAGGAGTTTAATTAATTATCCCTAATAAGATTAGGAGCCCATTTAATTAAAGAGTTTAATTAAATAATACCTTATTTTATTAAATAAGGTTACCCGATATCTTTATAAGAGAGTCTTATATCGGATATCAAAATATAACGTAATTCAATGGTTGGAAAGACGCCCCTTTTCTATCTGAGATAGGAAAAACTAGGGTTTGAGCCAATACCCTTCTTCTTGAAAATTCTTTTTTCCTTGGTGGATCACCTCCAGAGGCCAAACACTTGGGTGGCTAACGTTGATCAAAGGAAGGAACCAAATCCGGTGGATTCAAGTTGAAGCGAAAAAGGATTGGAGGTGAACTTGTACCTGAGGAAGCTCGATCTTCAAGGGTATGATTCTTATTCATCTTTTTCGTTTAATTAATAATTGTGCATAACGGGTGATCCGGGTATATGGTTTGTAAAATTTTAAAACTCTGATTTTTACACGTTTCCGCTTATTTATGCAATTTGATTCATGCAGCATGAATATACTGAACCTAACAACGGGGCCTTTGTGATTCAAATGCCCATTTTCAATCCTTGAGGATTCTCGTATGTAAATCTCGCGTCAAGTGAGCCATATAGGTATGCTGTTACAACATCCATCAGACGTGTTTCCAAACCTTCCACGGTTGTCATATCTGTCAGAAAGCAAAAAGTGACTCCATCCATTACGTACTGGAGAGTCTGTATCCTGATAATCAATACCAGATTTTTGTGAAAACCCTTGAGCTACAAGTTGGGCTTTATATCTCACAATTTCATTTTTCTCATTTCGCTTTCGTACAAATACCCATTTGTTTCCAACCGGGATTACACCTAGCGGTGTTTGAACTACTGGTCCAAATACTTCTCTTTTCAATATAGATTTTATTTCTAATTAACAAGGATTACACCCAGCGATGTTTGAACTACTGGTCCAAATACTTCTCTTTTCAATAGAGATTGTAGCTCAGTTTGAATAGTATCTTTTCATTTTGGCCAATCTTTTCTTTTCCGACATTCTTCCACGTTTTGTGGTTCAGGATCCGTGTCAGGAATCAAAGTAATATCTGATGCTATAGAGAAAGCAAATATATCATCAATCATGACTTTGCTTCGATCCCATATTTTCTCATCATGTACATAATTTATTGAGATCTCTTGGTGTTCATCTCTTATCCCTTCATTGAGATTTTGAACCTCTTCTGGGGTTATTCCCACTCTTGGAATAAGTGCTACGTACTTCTGGAGCGGTTTGTACCTCTTCTGGGGCTATTCTCACTCTTGGAATAAGTGCTATTTCTGGAGCGGGTATTTCTTCTAGGATTCTCTTATTTGCTTTTGATTTTCATGGTACAGTGTCTTTTGCACCAATCGGTCTTCCACTTCTGGCGTGGTTTAGATTCTTATATTACCTTATTTGTCAATTCTCCAGGAATTGATTTTTCAATAGGTATTTCTATCTTTACTGGAGTATTCACTGCAGGTGTATATGACTTTATCATTTTTCTAGCATCATTAAATGCATCTAGCATTTGATTTGCAATATTTTATAAATAAATAATTCTTTGAACTTCAATTTCACATTGTCCTGTACGAGGATCAAGTGAATTTAAATCTGATGCATTCCATGATATCTCAGAGGGATTTTTATTTAAAACTTTCCCTCCTTCTAATGGTGGAAATACAAATTCATCATTAAAAGCCATTGATGAAAATTCAGTTGCGTTATCAAGTCGAATTGACTTGATTGGATGATCCGAGAACTGAGCTCGTAACATGATTATTTGAGCAAGAAGTTTTGGGAAGGCAAAATTTCGAGAAAAGAGAAGACAAACACGAGACCATCTAGTTGAAGCATCTATTAAAACCATGAAATATCGAAATGGGCCAGACAATGGGTGAATAGGTCCACAAATGTCTCTTTGAATTCTCTCTAGGAATTTTGGGGCTTCTTTATAAACTTTTACTGGTGATGGTCGAACAATTAATTTTCCTCGAGAAACACATGAGACAAGGAAATTCACTACTAGGAAAAACCTTTTTATTTTTGAGAGGATGACCAGTAGAATTTTCAATAATACGACGCATCATAGAAGTACCTGGATGACCAATTCTTTCATGCCAAAGCATAAAGGATTTGGGATCTATAATTTTTGGAATCATAACATTATGAGATTCAATTGCTCTAATTTTCATAGTATATAATCCAGAAGAAATTGAATGAAGTTTTTCTAGGATATTCTATTTTCTAGAAATAGTAGAAGTGATGAGAAGATATTCATTATCATTCTCATTGGTTGTTTCAATGTGAAAACCATTTAGTCGAATATCTTTAAAACTAAACAAATTTCTTCTTGATTTACTAGAATATAGAGCATTTTTTATAAAAACTTGTCTCATTTGGTAGCATGAAACTAGTTTTTCCAAATCCCTCGATTAAATTTGATGTGCCAGAGATAGTTCCTACATTTCCCTTAGCTTTGATTAGTTGTGAAAAATATTTCTCACTTTGAAGGATTGTATGAGTTGTTGCACTGTCTGCCAAACATATATCCTCCATATCCATTAAAGATGGTCTGACACATATAAAAACATAAATAAGAAAAGTTACACTTCACATATAATTTTATTCATGATAAACACATACCATATATAGAATAAAAACTAATAATATTATACATGCAGGATGTTTAATTAAAACAAGAAATTAAACGATATTCCAAAAGATACTTTCAGAAGGTTCAGTAATATCAACAACCTTTTCCTCATTGTCGGTCATTGGTGGATCATCAACAATATTCAATTGATGATTAACAAAGTTTATTTACGCTCGCCGATTACTTTGTTCTTTTGAAACTCCTGGAATAAATTAGCCAGATGCCTCGGCGTACGACAGGTACGCGACCAATGCCCTTTCATCCCACACCTAAAACAAACATCTAGTTTGTTCTTTATCGGTGCTGCATTTTCTTTATTTTTACCTGACCCAGACACTTGCCACTTCTGGTGGCCTGAATTGTCGCGGTTATGGAATTTGTTGTTATGATGGCCTCATTTATTCTTTCGTCCCCAAGGCTTCTTATTATATGACCATCTATTGTCACATTTATTCTTCTGGAATGACGTGCTGTTAATATCTGGCAATGAGGTAGCACCCATTGGGCGGACTTGATGGTTTTTCAACAACAATTCATTATTCTTTTCTGTAACCAGGAGGATGAATAATAAGTCATTGAATTTTGTGAACTTACTGCATATATATTGTTGGGACGAGAATCATGTTGGTGGGATGAAAAGTTGAGAGCGTTTTCTCTCAACATTTTGGGTTTGTAAACCTGGATCTCGCACAAAGCCAAAGTAGAGGTTATTCTATAAACATTGGAACTATATTCCGTAATTGATTTGTAATCTTGTAGCCTTAAATTAAGTCACTCAAATTTGGCATTAGGGAGAACAACCAATTTTTGGTGGTCAAATCTTTCCTTCAGTTGTGTCCATAAAGAAAAAGGATCTTTGACTGTTAAATACTCAGTCTTTAATCCGTCATCAATATGGTGACGAAGAAAAATTATGACTTTTGCATTTTGTGTCGAAGTTGATGTATTTCTTGATTCAATGGTCTTTTCTAACTCATTTGCACTAAGGTGCAATTCTGCATCAAGTGCCCAAGCCAAATAGTTGTCTCCAGAGATTTTCAAAATAGAAAAGTCTATTTTTGCCATCTATTCTGGGTTAAAACACAATTAATATTTATTAAAACAATAAATAATTGCATGTATAAAATAGGAAAAATAAACTACACCACAACCTCAAGTGGTGATAAAATGTAAATATAAATATTCTTATATTTACGTTATTAGCATATTATTTTAGTAAAAAGAATATGCAAATGTTAATGTATATTCAAAAGTGCAAATGGATCTTCACCCGGCATGCGGAAGTTCCCATAGACAGATTATTCCAGCAGAATAATAAATAATGGAATAACTAAAAGAATTTCACCAGGCATGCGATAGGCCATGTGCACGAGTTATTCAACAGAATAATAAATAATGGAACTGTGTCATGCGTAATCCATGCATAATGATATTCCCATGAGAATAATAAAGAATGGGAACGAAGTCATGCGTAATTCATGAGCGCAGGATATTCCAACAGAATAATAAAGAATGGAATAACAGAAGAATTTCACCATGCATGCGGTATTTCGCATATACAGGTTATTCCCATAAGTTAATAAGAAATGAATACAAAGGATTATTCACCAGGTATACGGTATTTCACATATACAGGTTATTTCCACAATTTAATAAGTGGTAAAAAGGTTTCCACCACCAAGTCTTGTAAGATCAAAAAGGATAGATGGTACCACTGTAAATAACATATTTTAAAATTGGACAATAAAATATAAATATAACTTGACAGTTAATATAATAGACGGCAAAGCCAGGCCAATTGTAAGAATAATATTATACTATTGGTGGTATAGCCAAACCGGTAGTATAATAATAAATTGCAAGAATTTAAAGGCAATTATAAGAATAAAATTATATTATTGGTGGCATAACCAAACCTGTAATATAATAATAAATTGCAAGAATTTAATTTTACTGTCTCAGTTGATTAGAGTCTCGTGCTGATAACGTGTTATAAAGTTTTAGCAAAGTGTATAAAGATATTCTTATAATTGCTGCATAAATCTCTAAAGAAAAGAGAGAGAAATTCTTCAGAGAATTCTTCAGAGAAGTAGCTAATTTCTTTGAGCATTAATATCATCCCTTTATATAGGGAATTCACGGGTGAAGAATTAAAACTTCACCGGTGGAAAAGAAAAGAAGAAAGGCAGGAGAAGAGTTCCCTCACATTGAGGGAACGTAGGTAATCATATTGCAACAATGCACAATTACACAATCCATTCTAAGCAAAAGAGTTGCCTAAATGAATCCAATCAGTAGGACAATGCAGGATGGTATATATCAGGTTTGATGCGTTAAAAACACTTGATCCAAGCTCAAATGTTGTAGTAATATTTATTATTATAAAAAAAATGAGAAGAGAGAGAGAGTAATGGTTGCATGTATCATTATAATTTATTTTCTTCTTCTATAGATATCACCATCACAGGTTTTTTCAAGTCCTTGTAAATTGATTTTCTTGCTAAGACCATATAATTATACACAGACCAAATAAATTAAATATAGGTTTGTAAATTAATATCTGCTTGTAGTTTGTCCAAAAGAGCATAGAATAACCAGAAAAAATCAACCAATTCTCATTCCTCTGACTTTGCCATCTCCGGCAGTTGTCGTTTACCACATCAACTTTTAAAAGGGTGCCAAAATAACTTTTCTTTTCCACTTACAAGAAACTCACACTCAATAGAGCCAGCCATCTGCCTTAATTCTGTGTGTTGAGCTTTCCTTACTTTAATATATTATTTCTCTCTTCTTGTTCTCTTGCAATTTATGTTTCTGAATGCCATTCTAAATCATAGCCTCTTCTTTTTTCTTCATCTCAACTTAACATAGATGAAATATATATATTAGTGACCGAGAGTCGTGCATTCTTTCCCTTAATATTGCATGTAATCTAGTCATTCCAATTTGCAATAGCCTATGATCATTTCAAAAACCAGTGTGATCAATGTAGTTCTCCAATAATCTCTACTCAAATTATGTCAACTACGGCAAAATCGCAGTAACCCCACTTCATTTTACTCTTTGGTCAAAAAATCTCTCATATTAATCTCCTTTCCATGGCTATATCCTTATTGAGTTTTATCTCCTCCTTCCAAATAAAGTATCAAAGACCATTTTCCTCTGTTATACTTGTTTTTTCTTTCTTCACAGCCATTAGATTAGCCTTTTCTCAGACTTCAGTCAATAATTGTGTGCTTGATATTCAATCTTCTTCATCCGGTAATAACTCAACATGTACAGGAGGAAACTGGGATGGATTTATTAATAACAACTGTTGTGAATCAAGTTTTGATGGATATTTACATGCATTGGGGCAGCGCGCCAACCAAACTGGAAAAATATTCTTGAATTCAACCGATCAAAAAGAATGCTTAAATTCTATGAAGGGTGTTGGGTTATGATATTTAAAGCTCTCCAAGTAGAATAAATTGAGAACTGCTCATTTAATTAGTTTATGGCCTCTATTATTGAACCTTGAAATCATTGAATTTATTTAACCTCATGGAACCGAATTGGGTTCATTTGGACTAACCCATCGAGATATTTTAATATCTATTACTTTGACTTGTAATGATGAAAAGCAAGACGGTTGGTTTCAGAAACACCGCCGTGCATTAATGTGGATGGGATCATAACAACTTAATGCAGTAGAAACAAATGACCAAAAGTAGTAGATAGACTACATGCGATCGGCGGGACCCATCGGATCGAGGGGTCATGGTCGACATAGTGGGTGGTACGATGTAATCCAGCGAAGAGAAGTATAACTAGCGAAGTCTTCACAAAAGTGCGTTTCTCATACACATAAAAAATAATAATCGCATACACATAATGTAGATTTATTCTTTTTTCTCTCAATACACTAGACATTACATCCTCCATTGTTAACCTTGTGAACACGATATCGACTCTCACGCTCGAAGCTATCCCCCGATGGAGCAGTAAAAGTCGAAGCTTGTGGTGTTTATCGTGTTTCTTATGCAAGATCGAGGCGTCTTTGCGTGATTGGGACGTGGCGAGAGGATCTTGGCGTTAACATTGGAGCTAGAAGGAGGCGGAGTTCTAGTGTCATTGAAATTTTCAATCACAATTGTTTAACCTACTTGGAAGATGATGAGGAGTAGAGATGGTACACTGAGAAAGAAAAGGCGATGGTACATTAGCTCATCAACGCCTCGTGTTTCGATAAAGGATCGTCTGGGTCCTTCTAAAAGTGCTCACGAGCACGGCCTCTAAGCATAATTCGAGGAGATCTCCGTCCAGAAGATCCGTGGTGGGGCAGACGAAAGTTGATTTTCAATCTTCGATAAGGGCGTGATCATGGTGGAAGCAAGGCGGAAGGCTCACCACCAAGACTCATCGTCGAAGTGGTCGAGGAGGACAGAGCGCCAAATTGGCGAGGATGGCGTAACGAAGCGAGATAAAGCCTTGGAGGTTCTGTTATTAAGCAGAGAGAAGATATATAGAAACAGATGCTTGGTGGCGGCGAGTTAAGGGGCGAAGCATCTAGCCGTATTCGATCTGAAAAGCGGAGTAAGCATAAGGAGATGCCACGGCGAGAGGGTAAGGAACCGGAGCATTCTGCACATGTGTCTAGAGATCGTTCTCGCAGTAGGAGGAGATCGAGGAGCAGAACTCCCGTGGCCTCGAAGAAGGCACTGATGGTCGTTGGTTCTCAGCATCGCGACGACGACAGACGAAGAAGCAGGTCGAGGGAGATCGTGCCAGAAACCAGAAAAAGAGAGTACCAGCATGACCATTCTCATCATGAGGATAGAATTATACGTCAGAGTAGATCAAGAAGTCCCACAAGGGCAATGGGATCGGCAGGAAAAGGTCGATCCACTCAGAGGCCGAATGTCGTTCAGGAGAGAGAGGTCTCCTCGCGACCCGAAGGTGTTGATTTTCTGGTAAAGGAGTTGAAAGAGCTCCGAAAGCAGCTGGCTGAGGTCCAACAGGTGAAGGACACTCCGGGAAAGAAGGCATCCCCTTTTTCCTCAGATATTCTCAAGGAGAAGGCAGATATCACCAAAAAGTTGCCTCGTATGGAGAGTTACGATGGGTCCGGAGATCCTTATGACCATAGTCAGGCGTTCGACCGGCTGATGGACTATTATGACTTCACTGATGCTGCCAAGTGCCACACTTTTGTCACAACGCTGAGAAAAGATGCGAGACAGTGGATGGGGACTTTACCACCGGATTCGATATCCTCTTGGACCGAACTTTGTGATAAGTTCCATGCACGTTTTGGGAGCAACCGAAGAAGGGGAAAGCCTACGGGTTCTTTAGCACAGATCCGACAGTTCACCAGCGAATCTTTAGGCCAGTATGTAAAGAGGTTCAGAGAAGCGGTTGGTCAGGTGTCCGACCTTAATGATCTCCAAGCTGTAGGTTTGTTCCAGAACGGGCTAGATCTGGTGAAGTCCGAGAAGTTGGTGAAGAAGTTGATGTTCCACCATCCGAAAAGCCTGGCAGAAGCCTTTGATGCGCGTAAGGCTATATTGTTGTAGAAGAGGCTATGAACAGCCTGAAGCATCCTTCTTCGAACCAATTAAAGGAGATAGAAGTTCCCAAGGCCGAAGTTGATCAGAGGAGAATGGGGGGGTATAATGATCGGTCAGAGGGCAGTTCGAAGAAGTACAATAACTCATGGAGGCAAGAAAGCAGTCGTCCACCTGTTTCTGCCCAGAAGGTTAATAAGGTCTACACCAAACTGAACACAGATAGGTCGGTGATTTTGGATCAGATCAGAAACCAACCCTTCTTCGAGCCACCTCGTGATAATTATAGGACAGGACAAAGTAACTCTCGTAAATACTGTGGCTATCATCAAGCCGCTGGCCATGACACTAATGAATGTTGTAATTTAAAGGATTTCGTGGAGAAGAAGATTCAAGGCGGCTTGTTAGTTCAGTACGTGGCCGAGAAGGACCAACAAGATCGAAGAGAATATCAACCGCATCGTCTTTATTTGACGGTTCAAATGATTCCATCCATCCAAAATGCTCCGATTACCACCGCCAAGAGCACGTCATCGATGTAATAACCGGTGGATCTGTAGGGAATTTGTTAGGGAAGAAGAGAAGGGCTTACCTTGATTGATCGTATCTCGTGACATATACTCCCCCGAAGATTGATGACCACCATTCCGAGTGAAATCATATCATTTACGGATCTGATTATCCTTCGGAGCCCATCAAGCCACACGCGAAGGGCATTGGTGATCACAAGACAATTGGGCTCGGTGGATGTGAAACGCATGATGATGAACAACGGGTCTTCGGTGGATATTTCAGTATGCCCATGCTTATCAAAGGATGCATCTTGATGGGCAAAAATGGAGGTCCAGAGGGGAGAGGCTCCTCTATACGGTTTTAAGAACGATCCGATCAAAGTTGCGAAGCACTATTGAATTCCCGGTTATCTTGACAAAGCACCTCGTGCGGTAGAAATAACGTGTAAATTCTATGTTGTGCATATAGATTAAACTTACAACGCCATATTGGGAAGGCTACATTGGCGGCTCTCCAAGTTTGTGACCTCCATCCCTCATTTCAAAATCAAATTCCCCCGGCGCATGGAGTAGGAGAGGTGGCGGGAGACTTAGATCCGGCCCGACGATGTTATCGGAATGCTGTTATTTTGTCCGGAATGGGGGTCAGCAAACAGAAAAAGACAATGGCAATTGAGATCGAACCCTTCACTAAGAGCAGTTCGGAACCGTTGGGAATCCCTGCAGGGGGGACGGAGGAGATTGAGTTGGTCATCGGAAAACCGGACAAGACAGTGAGGATTGGTTCGGGTCTACCAGAACCTCTTCGGACAAACCTTATGGAACTCTTATGCTGCTATGCAGATATTTTTGCATGGGAACCACAGGACATGCTGGGAGTTAGCCGAAAGGTAGCTGAGCATAGATTGGAGGTAGATCCTTTGAAGAAGCCAGTTCGTCAGAAAAGGCGGATCTTTGTGCCAGAACGACAGAAGATCATTGATAAAGAGATTGCAAAGCTGCTAGCTGCTGACTTCATCTATGAAATTGATTACCCAGAGTGGATAGCGAATGTGGTGTTGGTGCAGAAGCAGAATGGAAAATGGCGGGTTTGCATCGACTACACCGATCTCAATAAAGCTTGTCCGAAAGATTTTATCCTACGCCCATATCGATCGACTCATCGATGCCACTTCGGTATGCATTACTTAGCTTTATGGATGCTTTTTGAGGTTATCATCAAATTTCTATGTGCAAAGAGGACATTCCAAAGGCGGCGTTCATTACACACCGATTCGATTATGCGCTATATAAAAGATGACTTTTGGCCTCATAATCTTTGGAGCCACCTACCGGAGAATGATGAACTTCATATTGACGGAGGCGGTGAGGGAGAACATGGAGGTTTATGTAGATGACATGATCGTGAAGAGTACGCAGATTCGAAGCATTTGGACGATCTGGAGGAATGCTTTGTTGTCCGTTATCATCAATCGAGACTCAATCCAGACCAAATGTACTTTCGGCCTTGGTGTAGGAAAGTTTCAGGTTATCTGAGTCGGTCGGAGGGCATCGAGGCCAACCGGAAAAGATCCGAGCCATTCTTGATATGAAGACTCCTCGGTCATTCAAAGGCGTCCAACGTCGATTGGTAGGATTGCGACTTTAAGGAGGTTCGTTGCCGAATCTGCGGAGAGATGCCTTCTTTCTTTGACACATTGAAGGGGTGAAGAATGCGAAGGCGTTCGAGTGGACTTTGAGTGTGAAGACGCCTTCAAGGCATAAAGACATATCATCTTTCTGCTCCTTTATTGGTGAAGCACCTTTGAGAGACCTTATATTTATACCTTGCATGCAAGTTCGTTGGCGGTTGGGCGGTGTTGGTTCGGGAGATCGGTGGGAAGCGACATCCGATCTATTATGTCAGTCACGTCCTACGAGATCTTTGAAACCAGTACCGAATATTGAGAAATTTACCTTTGCTTTAATAATTGCTAGTAGAAAGCTTCGGCAATATTTTCAAGGTCGGCTCCTGGTCGTCTACACGGATCATCCATTGAAGAATGTGATGGGCAAGCTAGATGTTTCAGGCAGACTAGCAGCATGGACTATGAAGTTGTCCCAATTTTTCATTGAATACCATCCCGAACCATTATCGAGGTCAAGCCTTGGCCGATTTTATGGTGGAATGTTCGATTCAACGGCAAGCGAATCTTTGAGTTGCCAGAGGTCAATCGTCGATCGGCGATTCTTGAGTTCTTGAAGAGGTCGAGAATGTTTGATATTTGTATGCAGATGGATCTCTCTGATGACGATTAGTGAGGCGAGAATTATTTTGACGAGTCCGGAGGGATTCAAAGTTCAGCAGGCCATTAGATTCGGGTTTAAAGCGAAGAACAACGAAGTCGAGAATGAAGCAGTGTTAGCAGGTGTCCGATTGGCAAGGAGTCTAGAAGTCCAGAAGCTGATCATTTATAGTGATTCTCAGTTGGTTGTTAAACAGCTGTTGGGAGATTATGAAGCTCGTGGGACCCGGATGATCAAGTATCTGGCAGAATTAAAAGACCGACTTCAGTATTTCGCTTCGTATGAGTTTCAAGGCATAGAGCGTAACGATAATTCCATTGACGATGCACTGTCGAAGCTGGCCACTACGGATGCAGATGTTTTCAACGGATCGGTTTATTTGGAAGTTTTGCAGCAGCCGAGTGTTCAGCACGAAGCGGTGATGTGTATAGAGCGATCTAACTGCTGGATGACTCCCTACATCGCGTATTTGGCAGATGGTGTCCTTCCTTCAGATCAGATGTTGGCAAAAAAGATCAAGTACAAGAGTGCCAATTTTGTTCTTATTGATGGGGATCTTTATCGATTGACATTTTCCTCACCATTGCTGAAATGTCTGGTTCCATCTGAGGCCGAGTATGCTCTTTGGGAGGTTCACGAGGGTATTTGCGGTGATCATATGGCTGCCAAGTCTTTGGCTTATAAAGTACTTCGACAGGGATACTATTGGCCTACAATTTTCAAGGAAGCTGCAGAGTATGTCAAGAGATGTGAAAAATGCCAGCTCAATAGTCCGATCTCACATCAGCCACCAGAAGAGCTATATTCGATTTTATCTCCTATACCCTTCGCTGTCTGGGGGTGGATATATTGGGTCCGTTGCCTAAAGCTAAAGGTCAGGTCAGCTTTGTCATAGTTTCTATTGATTACATGACTAAGTGGGTAGAGGCGAAACCACTTCGGTTAATAATGGAACAAGAGTGCTTGAAGTTCATAAAAGAGTCTGTAGTGTTTCGCTTCGGGATTCCTAGAGTGTTGATATCGGACAACGGACGCCAGTTCGTGGGATCAAAATTTGAAGGATTTTTAAAGGAGTTGGGGATTCAGCATAAAAAGACTTCGGTGGCTCACCCACAGTCGAATGGGCAAGTTGAGGTAACCAATAGGATGACTCTTTGAAGCGGAATCAAGCCTTGATTTGGATGAAGCTAAAGGAAGATGGCGGAAGAAGCGCTTTCGGCGTCTTGTGTGGGCTTACCGAACTACATCGAGGACAACCACGAGGATTCACCCTTCGATTGGCCTATGTAATGCGATGCCTTAGTCCTAGTCAAAATCGGATCTCAAGTCTTGGTCGGTCGGTTCAAAGAGATCTACAATGACGAAGGGTGAAAGCTAACTGGATCTGCTAGAAGAAGTCGAGAGGTAGCTTTGCTCAAATTGGTACGCTTATTAACGAAGTAGCCAAGCATTACAACAAAGGGGTCAAACAGCAGATTCAAGTAGGAGACTTCGTTCTTAGAGAAGCAAAAGCATCTACGCCTCAAAACACAGGAAAGTTAATGCTTAAACGGGAAGGGTCGTATGAGGTGATCGAAGTATCAAAGCCGGGCACTTATCGGTTAAAGGCATTAGATGGTTCCGAGATCAAGAACACTTAGCATCTGAGCGGGCTTGGAAATATTTTCAATAGAGATTAAGTCGATTTCTAGGAATGCATACATGATTGTTCATTATCAATAAAAAGTTACTTTTTCACTATTGATCCCGGTCCTATTTTGTCCTAAGGTCACAATGGTGTAAGGAGGTATGGTAGGACTCATTTGGCCATTCGATGGCGATCACTTATTTGTTACCCGTGTGGTAGACAAATCCTATGTTCCTATATTGATTTTACCAAGGGTGGTAAGTCGATGGTCACTTTATTGATCCCGGTCCTATTTGTCTAAGGTCACGCGATGGTGTAAGGAGATATGGTAGGACTCATTTGGCCATTCGATGGCGGCCCACTTATTTGTTACTTGACGTGGTAGACAAATCCTATGTTCCTATATTGATTTTACCAAGGGTGGTAAGTCAATGGTCACAATTGATCCTTATATCTTGATCCTTATATCTTGGTCCTTATATACTTGTTCTACCCCGAGTGGTAAGCAAGATTTTGATGGTGCAAAGAGGATCAGCCGAATTCATTTGACACATGACCGATCTCACACTTTGGAAACGATAAGTATACATTACTTTATTTTGTTCAAGTGTTGAGTTCAGTTCATTCAATTCAGTTCATTAAATTCTATCCATTAAATTCAGTTCACTACATTTCATAAATTAACTGTTATATGCCTTAGATGACTCACTATTTGAGTTCAGTTCATTGATACTAAATTATTGACAAGAAATTAACCAAAACAGAAGTTATAATCAAGAAAGTTGAAGATTCATCAATAAAATAAAACATTCATTCATTCGATTCATCCATAAACATTAACTAATTACACAAACATAGAAACGTTGTCAAAATCCATACAAAAAGTTTCAAACAATCCCAAAGACATAAACAGTTAATTTTTACATAGTCAGAATAAAGCAGGAAGGACATTCAGGCACCACCTTCGTCCTCGGAGTTAAGAAGATCCGGATCCAGTTGAGCAGCAGATAACTTTTCTTTACCTCGCTCTCGGCAGTCTTCATACCCCTCTGAATAGACCTTCATGATTTCGGCATTAAGCTCATCCGAATTCCTGTAGTCCGTTTGAATCTGCTTTCGCAGCTCTTCGATCAGAAGAGGACCTCGTCCCTCAAGCTCTTTTATTTTATGACGAAGTTTGTGGCGCTTGACCTTATGTCTTCGCTCCTCGTCCTGGGCCTTCGCCTGAGCTTCGCCAAGTTGAATCGTCAAGCCTCGGTTGGCTGAAGTGAACTCCTCATCTTTGGCCTTGAGGAGGGAGTTTCCTCAACCAGTAGCGCGTTCGTATCGATTAAAACTTGTTGATTGGCTTGGATGCCCAACCCATCCTTGTGGCCCTCAAATTTCGTCTTGGGCGTCTTCAAGTCCATCCTAGCTTGATCTAAGTCTCTTTGAAGGTCGTCGATGGTATCAAGAGCGTCTTCGCGATCGGCCCTTTCTCGAGCGTGGTCGATTTGAAGATATTTATCTCCTGTCTCATGAAATCCTCCTTGGCCTCCCCATTTATGTGCCTCGGACGCAAACGTTTGAAGACAGCATTGGCCTGCATATGTTCAACAGCGTTCAAATCAGTGTTCAAATATCTAAACATGGACAAAGAAATAGAAAATAAAAGGCTATTATTTACCTTAGCTAGATAGCTCATCCCTCGTCAATGATTTCCATCCGTATGGTCATTAAACCGGTGATCATCAGCGTTTGGACGAAAGCTCCGAAAAGATCAAATGGGAAATTTGCATTGAATCTAAACCATGAGTCGGGGACCCCATAGCCTCGACATGATAACCACGACACGAAGGGCCAAGGCCGTTCGGGGAGGTCTCGGTCTTTCGGGAGAAGGGTTGTTTGTTCGGGAGGAATGGGGTCGCATATCTGATTCGGAGAAGGAGATTTATTTGGAATGGGTTCTCGGGGAGATGGGGCGAGGCGAACTTGGGTGGATTGTCGGTGTCGCTTCTCTTCACGGACGGCGTTAGAACAATTTAAATCCTGCTCACCTTCTTGGCAATTTGTATTTCTCTGAGGCAACACGAAGGGTGGGATGAAGCGAGGGATGGGGCACCCCGAGTTCATCGGCGGTCGGGGGGTTATTTTGGTTTTAATTTCTTGGTTCGGAGGATACTTCTTGATCGGGACGATCGAGCAAACCTCTCTCGGGGATTGGTTGGGTGATCGGCTCGATTACCGCAGGATGGCTTCGGAAGAATAGTGGGGATAGGTGTTGATCATGTTTCTAATGACCCTCCTCTTACGGCGAGGACGGAGGGTCTCTTAAATCTGAGAGTCTCATTAGCCGGCTCTTTACATTCGGAATTCATCGGCAGATACTTACGGGGTTGGCTAAACCGAGGATAGCTTACATTGGCGGACTCTCAGCGACTTCCCAAGACTTCCCGGAAAAAAATCTTCAAATTCCTTTATTTCTAAGGAGCTCGATCGATTCGATCGAAGATTTTGCATGAAGCGAAAGCAGTCCTATGTTAAATTCCACATCATAAGAACATTTTCAAATATTCATATATAAAATAGACTGATACTTACATTTATGGTCATATAACCATGACTGCTTCGAAAGGAGTCCGTATTTCCACTCCTCCTTAGGAAAATTATCAAATAGCTCCATCATCTCAACTTTCCGTTCTTCAGAAATATCTCCGAAGTCGTGAGAGATCTTCTCATCGATGGTGATTCGGTGAAAGAAGAGATTTCAGGACCTTTGACGAAGAACCACTTCTCGTGCCATCCCCTATTGCTCGAAGGAGTGTTCACCAACGAGCGTCTCTCGAATTTTTCTCCCGACTTCGGAGAGTGTTTGCTGAGGGCCTTGAACCCCTTCTCTCTGGACTGGACGATCTTGTACACGGTGAAGAAGAAGTCGAGGGAAGGCTCAACGCCCAACTCATGGCAGAAAGCAACAAAGGCCAGGATGTGAATATAAGAATTTGGTACCAATTGGGCAAACCCCACGCCTGAAACCCAGTATAGTCACTATGAAGACGTGTAGAGAAGCGGACCCCCTCTCAGCAGGTCACGAGGACTACCGTCCAACCCTCTGGCCGTTGGTACATTTTCTCACCGGACCTGGGAGCCCTAGCCGCGTGAGTATCCGAAATGTGGTACCGAGATCGAATCCTCTTTAACTCGACTTCAGTAACTATAGAGGGAGTGTTGGCGTGCGAGAAGTGTTCCGTATTCCTGTAATATTCAGAGGGGGTTTTGGAGATTTTTGGAGGAGGATTCTTGTCGGTTTTCGTTCCTTTGGGATTCAAGGTCGAGATTTCTTCGCGGGGGTTGGGGTTTGGTGGAACGGTGCTGATTGGTGTTACTAGGAGGGGTGAACTTTGTTCAGAATCTTGGGAAGCCATTTTTGTGATTCGAGAGAGGGGACGAGATAGTTGAGGAGGGAAGAAAACTCAAAAGGTATTCGAATTTCAAATGGGCGGTAGAATCTGTCAAATTTGGTAAAGTTATCTTTTATCTTGTGATTTTTACGATTGTACAAGGCAAAGACATTAAGTGTTAGTAATGATTTGGAATTTGAATGAGAAGCGTAGGTTCGAGTCCGGATATTTATCGAAGGCAAGGCCTTTCGATTTGGGCCTCAGATTCTCCTCTCATTTCATCTCATGAGCGATGAAAGGTACATTTCGATTACTTCTCACTATGGGCTTTTAGTAAAATATCATGGACCATTTATAGTTTTCTATTAAACATTCCGTTCAACAAAAAACTAGGGGGCAATGTTGGGTTATGATATTTCCCTTCTCTGGGCCGAGTAAATTGAGCTTACTCATTTAATTAGTCTATTGGGTCTCTATTATTGAACCTTGAAAGTCATTGGGCTATTTAACCTCATGGGCAAGATTGGGTTCCTTTGGACTAACCCATCAGATATTTTAATATCTATTACTTTGACTTGTAATGATGAAAAAGCATGACGGTTGACTAGAGCACCTGCCATGCATTAATGTGGATGGGATCATAACCGGCCGGCGGTAGAAACAATGACCAAAAGTAGTAGATAGACTACATGCAGTCGGCAGGACCCATCAGATCAGGGGGCTGTGTCAGACAGTAGTGGGTGGCACGGTAATCCGGGCGAAAAGAGTATAACCTAGTAAGGAAGTCTTCACAAAGAGGCACGTTCTCATACACATAAAAAATAATAATCACATACACATAACAGAGATTTATTCTTTTTCTCTCAATACACTAGACATTACATCCTCCATTGTTAACCTTGTGAACACGTATACTGACTCTCACGCCTGAGCTATCCCCGTTAAACGGTAGTCAAGCTTGTGGTGTTTATCGTGTTTACTGTGCAGGATCAGGGCGTCTTACGTGATTGAGACGTGGCAGAGGATCTTGGCGTTAACAAAGGGAATGGATGGAAATGTTTTGAGCTGTGGCATTGAGAAGCTAAACAGCGGAGAAGGTGGCTGCTCTGACTATTCTGTTTCAGATGTTGCGAATAATCTAGGAAATGATTTGAGGAAGCTTGGTGAAGATTGCAAGGTTTTGGGTGAATCAAATATTGGTTGCATTGCCTGTTTTAGGAGGTGGGAAATGATGAGTATGTTGGCAAACAATTTTATCAAGGTTGAAACTGATGTGTGTAGGTTTGCAGTGTTGGTTTCATTAACAAGTCAAAGGATAGATGATGAGAAATGGATTCAAGCAGTTTATAAGTGTCTTGGAGAGGAGACAGAAGCCTTTCTTTAGGTAAAGTATTAGTTGCATCACAATTATACACCTCTGCCTAGAGTTTTCCTTTTTCATGTTCAAACATTACTGTATATCATTTTGCACTGGTTTTAAACATTTATATATATCTTGAGCAGCTGATAAAGGAAGCGCGGCTGGAAAGACAAAAAAATTTAGCCCAGGTGAACCTGATCTAGATCAATCATATAGTCCATGCCTTCCTATTCTAGCTTCTAGTTTGGAAGAGTTCCATTGCAGTTTTAGTCTTTAATATTTCATTTTTTTCTCGATGATCGCAGGTCTGTGGATTCTAATTGGAGGTTTAGTGGGGATTACAATAATAATAGTTGTAACATCTTGGATTTTGTCTAGAAAATCAAAGAAAGCAGAAGTTTCAAAAGGAAAAGCTGGTATGCCAACTTGGTGACAATCTTTAGTAACATCTACAATAGATTTTACAGTAGTGAATCGTTGTCTGCCTTGTTTTACTTGACAGCATCAAAAAGTTCAGCATCTGAAGACTCCAGCTGTCATACAATATCTGTTAAGGAAGTTTATTCTGCAACAAACAATCTCAACGAATCAAACTTCATTGGTCAAGGGATAGCCGGTGAGAACTATACCTAGCTTATAATTCTCTCTTAATCAATATTCACAACATGATGTTGATTTTCTGAAAAGATGGTGTTAATCAGAAGATGCTTGAAACTTTCTCAATATACAGTGGAAGAACACAAAAATGGACTAACGAGAGTCTACTGAGAAGTTTAAAAGTTTTAGGAATGAGGGATTTCATGTTCAAACATAAAGAGAAACAAATAAATTGAATGGTATAAATCAATGTGCTCACACAATTTATGAAATTTCTGATAAATACAAGTCTACTAACACAATACAAATTATGCAGACGGAAACATGAAAGTTGAAGCAACCCTTTTCCATTTGTACGTAGTTGGATTTTAATGTAAAGCTGTTACTTTTACCAGGAAAGGTTTATCAGGGCATACTGTCCAACGGACAGCATGTTGCAGTTAAACACATAATCAACGACGGACAAATGGAAACATTTATCCGGGAAGTTACAAGCTTATCACATGTTAGGCATCCAAACCTCGTAGCATTGCTAGGTCATTGTGAGGGAAAAGAAGAATGCTTTCTTGTTTACGAGCTTTGCCTCAAAGGCAACCTCTCAGAGTGGCTATTTGGTACATTGCCATCTCCTTTTACAAACTTCAGCTTTAATTTCTTATTTTCTTTTCATGGGAATTTTAATGGTACTTTTGATGGAAAATAGGTAAAGATAAGACCTTATCTTGGACTCAAAGACTTGAGATTGCCATTGATTGTGCTAGGGGTCTATGGTTTCTTCATACATATCCTGAAGGCTGCATTGTTCACCGTGATATCAAGGTAGCTATATATATATATATATATATATATATATATATATATATATATATATAATATCACCACTAAGTCTACATTTCCTTGATATTTTCAAATTCTATTCAAATCGATTGTTTGATCTTCTTATTTTCCCCCTTTATCATTGGCAGCCAACAAATATTCTTCTCTGTGCTAATTTCCAAGGAAAACTTTCTGATTTTGGATTATCCAAAGTTATTGCTATGGGTCAGTCCTATGTGAGTTCAGAAGTTAGAGGAACATTTGGTTATGTGGATCCTGAGTACAGGAAGAACCACCGTGTTAATTCTTCAGGTGACGTTTACAGTTTTGGAATAGTAATTCTACAACTTATCTCAGGGCAAAGGGTTATTAATCTGGATGCAAATAAACCAATGCCACTTGACAAAATGGTGAGTACAAGTCTATATCAGATTTAAGTTTCTATAAATTTGACAGATAATGTCCAATGTGCTGCAGTTCATAGCTAATTTCTGCATATGCATCTCTTCGCTTTTAGGCAAAAATGCTTACCAGGGGTGGAAATATTATAGAGTTCGCAGATCCAAAACTCGGTGGGAAGTTCCCGGAGGAAGCCTTTGAACTCATACTCAAGCTAGCTTTGACATGCACCGGGATTAAGCAGCAACGGCCTTCTATGGAACAAGTGGTTGGAAAACTAGAAAAAGTTCTAGACATTTCTACAAGATACAAGTCCGTTGTGCCTCAGTTCACTCTCAATGTGGAATAAATATTGTAAAGATTAGTTTTTTCCTTTCTTTCTGATTTTGGGTTTAAAACTATATACTAATGGTGTTTGCAGCACCATGACAGAAATCTGTTGTGATTCCAGTGTATCTAGTATTGGAGGATAAGCAACAACAAAAGCTTAATTAATTGAAATTTAGGCCTTGCAAACCTAGTGAGGTGCAGAGAAAGCCATATTCCCTACACAAGAATATTGTGTCAACTTATGTAAAGGATTATCCAATGTAAATTGATCATTTTTGTTAAAGCAAATATGTTTAATGTCATTAATATCAAGAATATATCTGATTACAATTAGTTATTTTCATTAGCTTGAGAAAAGATGTATAATCATACATATGATACATGTGTAAAAAGCTTCTTTCAAAAAAACAGAAGCTGTTAATGTGATTAGCTCTTTAAAAAACCGAGCTAATATCAGTACCAAATCAAACTGAAAGTAAGGCAGGCCAAGCATCTCTACACAGGAAAGTGTATGTACATAACAGGTGCTTGGGAAAATAAAAAAAAAATCTTAGGTTTTACCGAACATGGATGAAACGTTCACGTGGAAGAGCTGGAGTCATCAAGCCAGAAGAGCTCTTCTCATTAAACTCATGTAGGATTCTAATGAGAGAACTGGCCTTTCTACTTGCTCGACAGGATCCATCAGCTAGTAGAGAATACAATGGTCCCATGAGAGATGGGTTCTTTACTAAAACTAAAACCACATCTGCCCCACCATTGGTGCACAAAGCCAGCAACAAAGAAACACAGTATCCTTTTACTGGCCTCGTAGTGGAATAACCAAAAACTTCCACAATTATATGTAACGCCTTGGAACGTAGAATCGCCATTGCTCCATCAAGCTTCTCTGCTAGAATTGCTAAAACCGCGAGACAATCTGTTATGAGATCTTCCCTTCGGAGAGATCCCAAAAGATTAACCAATAAAGGGACTACTCCAGCTGAAAGTACCCTCCAATGGTTGTCAGGGTACATAAGCAGCCCAAAAATCGTGACCAATGCATTCTTCTTGGCACGATCTGTCCCCTCCACGATTAGCTCCATTAGAGCTGATATTGCCCAAGGAATTTCACCAATCATTATGCGGTATTCCTCCACAGAAGCAAGGTAAAACAGCGTACCAGCTGCGTGCTGTCGGGCTTCCATTTTTAACCCCTTCTGTAAAACATCAAGAACTAATTCCAAGCACCCATTCTCTACAAGTATTCTCTTACTTTTAGAATACTTTGAGAGATTCAATATGGCTGCCATCGCATTATCTTGCCTTGCTGAATCTTTTGAGCAAAGAAGATTCAATAAATTTGGGATCACACCAGCTTCAACCAAACATGACCTATTAAAAATGCTTGTTTTAGTGAGCAAGCGGATCTCATAAGCAGCTTTGTTCTGCTCTTCACCACTGCCAGTTACAAGCCATCCAACGAGAAAATTGGCAAGCATTTTCATTCCCCCCTCAGCTACTACACTGCCTACGACAACTAGCTTTGTTTTCCTGTCCCGAATTTTCATACCCGTTTCAGCAAATGGGATGCCAGTTTCCAAACAATATTGCTTAATAAGTTGCTTCATAGTCAAATTGGTAACTAAATTCGTGCAAGTTAGCTTCTCACCCGTCTTGGGACAGGTGGGATTTCCAGCCTTGAACCATTTTTGAATCGATGATCGATCATAAGTATGCCCTGTGGCTATAGTCACCGGATCAAACATAACCTCTAGAGAAATGGGACACCGAAAATCATCCGAATTTAGGCAGCTAATCACCTCACTGCTGCCAAAAGTATCAGATTGTCCAGTGGCTATGCAGGTGTCTACAAAATTGAAATGAACACAACGAAAATAAGTCATGAGCCCCATTAGACTACTGAGAAGTCCCAAATCTTTCTTCTCATTAGCCAAACTCTCCAACCCAATTTCTGCATCCAAGAACTTGATTTCTTGATTACATTGGCTCCAGCTCTGAATCCGCAAATACCCAAGAACCCATTTGAGATCACTTGAATCTGGAACAATTCCATCTTCAAAACAACTCACAATCAAAAGAACTTTACTGGAAGCTCTTTTATCATCTTTTTCAAGCTCAATCTTTGCTCTCAGTGCTTGCCTCTTAACCAATTCAACCAATTCTTTCACTTCAATCGAGACATCAATTGAATCCAATTGTAGGACATCTAAACCCACACCAATTGCTCTTATCAGCATGCGTAGCTGCATTTGAGACTTGCTCAGATTTCATTAACATCCAAAGCTGAGCATCATAACGTGCACAATCCTCCAACAAGAACTCGACTTTTTGAAAGATGAAATGGAGCTCCGATAAGCTCAGAACAACCGAATCCGAAAGTTTTGATTGCCGATTTCGGATTTCTTCAAGAAAAAGTAGAAGATTTCCGATTAGACGAATCGATTCTTTCGAGTTTCTCTTGTTACTAGAAAAGAAAAAAGACTTGTAATTACATATTGTATGTGTATGATTGATCAAAGAAGAGAGAAGGGTTGCCGGATCAACCGACTCGCAAGAACGAATGGCCGGATATTTCAAAATTCGGCGAGTAAAGACATCGGAGTTGTTTACCATTGATTTTGAAGAAGAATAAGAAAGAAAGAAATAATAGAGTAGTAGATTTTAAAAAGACAAGAAGAGAAGAAGATTTGAGAATTGTTTTGAGGCTTAGATATGGCAGTTAGCTATATATACTGGTTGTTGATAAGGGACGCGTGTCACAATATGATACGATGATTAGTGAGAGTTAGATCCCACGGTTGAGCAGTGAACCACGTGGAAGGAAACCGTGTGGAGATATAGGATTTGAAAATGGCGGCTTCATAGGAAGTTACGAGAGCGAATGGGAGGACGACACGTTCAGCGATAACTATGAGAACTGCTCGTGCCTCGTGGTTTGGGATGGGTACGTGAAGGGACGTAGCCGACATGCAAACGTGAGTAATAATTTCTACATAAATTATGTTTATTTATTTAAAGCGTACTCCAAATATTAGTAGTAGTAGTATATTTTTTAAAATAAAATTATGTAATATTAATATTTGGCGCGGCCGGTTTTGGTGAAGATAGTCTGACACAGAAATTTTATCGAGGGGGAAACATTTATAATTAAATAATAATAATAATAATAAAATTACTTTTTATATGACTCATTACATACAAATATTAACGAGGTGTTTTTATTTCATATCTACTATTAAATATATTGAGTCGTTAGTTTAATCGTAGTGACCTTTAATGAAATTATAGTAACAAATGTAAATATATTATGAAATTATAATAACAAATTATGAAAATTATAACATAATAAATCTTATAATTAATAATACTTATTAGATAATTTGTAATATTTATCATTTTATTGACTAAAATTAATTCAATTTATGTATTTTGATTTTAAGAATATATCAAATTAACTTAAAAAACTCAATAATGATCTTATATTTTAGAACAAAAGTACAAAAAAAAATCAATATTTTAAAATTACTAACACTATTTTTTCCTTTTTTTAAGGGCACTTTACCTAAATACCTCCATGCAGACAAATTTCCAAAATCAAGAGGGGACACTTATTAGAGTATTCTTACGTTGAAAATTTTATTTTATAAAATATCGTGATTTGTGACAAAATATAATTAATTGATAATCTAGTGGATTTAATAATAACAATCAACTACAAACAGTCACATTATTTTTTATTTATCTTTTGTAACCAATCGTTTGTCACTAAAATACTATAATTCTTATTACAATCAATATTTTTCTTATTAAGTCAAAAGAGTAATAACTGTAAATGATTATTTTTTGAATATTCTCTACTCACTAATATAATAAAATTTGTATATTATCTTAATTTTCCTTTTGTGCTAATATTATCTTAGTTGTCCTCAAAGTCTTTGTTAAGATAATCTCAAAGCAATAATATTTTGTATCTAATTTTGTTGTTGTTATATTTTGTTATCGCAGTATTACTCATCTTAAAGATTCAATTGCTTGTGTAGTTAGCAATCATGAAATAGAAAATTCATAATTTTTAAAGGATTAAATTTAAAATTTATATTAAAAGATAAAATAATAATATAACTGAAATTTGAATGAACATAATAAGATGTGTATACTAAATTTCACATGTGAATAAATATTATATGTATAAAATGTTTATAAAAGTTATTAGCACAATACTTTTCATCCTAACCTTTTGATTGAGCCGTCCTAGAAAAGGGCCTAGATAAGAAACCATAAAAAGTTAAAAAAAGAAGAGACCCAAAGTAGAGGCTCAAACAGGCCCAAGAGCAGTTCAATAGGTAGGAGGAGTAATAGTAGTAGGCCTGAATTTGGAGAGATTGGGGCCGATAAACTAATCATGTCATAAAACTTTTACGAACTCATTAAATTTTGGGTTCTTTACAATAATATACAACAATTAGTAAATAATTACACTATTAGTGCATCCACTAAATAATTACAAAAATAGTACAATTCACATTAATAAGGAAACCTAAAATCAAGGAGAAATAACTGCCATAATTAATAATTCAAATTCAAATATTTGGGATCTAACAACAAAAATAAATTCAAATTCAAAATAATAATTCACCCAAACTAATATGAGCATAGATCAAATAGCCCGTCAGTAAGTCCAATAACCCAAACAAAACAAATTATTTGTACATCCGAAACCATAAAAATAAAACTTGATGTATTACAAACTTTTCCTTTCTTAATGAACAGAGATCATAGCATTGGCCGCCATTGTAATCTGGTGCGAGCCACCTGAAGTAGAAACCTTCATATTTGAATATTACAGTGGACTCGCAGAGAAAATATTAGTCAAGCTTCAACAACTGGATAGATAAGCATGACTATTTGATTTTTCACAATTTTTTCAAGTTCGAAAATTTCAATTCCAATTTCATGTTCAAAAGAAAATAAGAACACTGTATAGGAAAGAGAGAGATAAGAGAGTGATGTGTAATGTAATGTTGATAACCAAACCTTCGTACCAAGATAACCAAATTGTTATACCAATGTAACCAAACCTTTATACCAAGGTAACTAATCTACCTCCACACATGCAGTATGAATTGGTTACCTTGGTCTGAAAGTTTGACAACCAATAACATGAAGGTTTGGCTACCAACTGCATCACATTCAAAATAAATTGGTAACTTAATAAAACTGAATTGGTTACCTTGGTATGAAGATTTGGCTACCCACTGCATAAATGTTTGACTACCAACTGCATCACATTTAACTTACAAAAGAAATGCTAATAAAGCCAAAAAATGTATCCTTTGACAAATCATGCTAACACACGAAGACCCTTCATATTTCATGCATCCGACCCATATCCATTCATAAGCCTCATGTGCACCGATACCGGCGGCAGCACAGCTTTCAACGGAGACGTCAGTGGTGATGGGTATTGGTTGAGAAATGAAAGTGGTGGGATATTGTTTCATGGAGCAAGTGTTTTAGTCATATACTATAAGAAAAGTGTTTCAATGTTTCATATACTATAAGAAAAGTTTTTCAGCAGTTGAGAAATGAAAGTTTTGGGATATTGTTTCATGGAACAAGTGTTTCAGTGGTCGTCTGATGGTGGATACATTCAGCGAATTTTTATTTTGGAGATTGAAAGAGGAAAGTAAGAGAGAGGAAAAAAAAAAGTGTGTCACGGTTAACGGGAGATAATAGTGGGCCAAAGATACTCAAATGTATTAATTTTGTAAATAAATATGAGAAATGTAATACTTTTATAATTATTTTATGAATGCACTATTGTTGTAATTATTTTTAAAAATGTAATAAAAAATATAATTGTTCCTAATTTTGGTAGTCTCAGATTGTATAGTACTTGATTCTTAGTTGTTCCTATTGAAGGAAAGTTATGTGTGTGTATTTGTCCAAAATACAGTTTGAACCCAAAATTTTTAAGGTTATTGAGATTTATATTTTAATATTTAAAATATATTTAAATGCGTTTTAATTTTTTTTGCTTAGAAAATACAACTGGCACCTAAAAAAGTAGTGGTGCATTTGGTTTAGCTAAAAGAACTGTGGGATGCATTTTGAAAGGTAAAAAGAATCGGAAGATACATTTTATTTCGACTTGGGGTGTTTTTGAATACATTTTAAATATTTGAATGTAAATTTTAAGATACAAACTACTCCCTCCGTCTCATGATAAAAGTCTTTTTCTCATTTCATCTTCTTAATATGCATGAAAAGTCCTCTGAGACGGAGGGAGTATATTTTAGTCAATTATAAAATTAAAGTTTCACACCCGTGACGATAACAACTACGGACCTAAATCACGTATTCGTGTAACTTAACAAATGAACAAGAGTTGTTTGGTTCAAATAGGGACAGCAGTGATCCAACAAGAGAGCAGAGCGGTGGCACCAAACTGTACAATGTTGCATTTTGCATTTATATCAATCAATCCTTGACATGATGAATACACCAGACAACCAGTATGGACTAAGCTGGCCTAACCAAAATAATGCATGGGGCATGGGCTACCTCGCAAATTAATGTTCACAGTTTGGCGCGCACATACATACCTATCTATCTATCTATCTATCTATCTATCTATATATATATATATATATATATATATTCAAAGAATCTTGCAGCTGTATTGCAGCAGGGACCCATCAACCTTAAAATCACATAATACCTACTCCATCAACCTCCACTTGAATATACAGGACAAGAGTGTTTTTTTCTCCAAACGTGTCCTATTCATCATACATGAATTTCAAATCATTAATCTTTGTTATGACATAAACATGGGCAGTACGATTATACTGGGATTCTTTGAAGATGCAGCCAGCTTGCAACAACTAAGCAAAAAGATGTAAGGAATTCCCATCCCATTCCAATCCAAATAAATACCCCAATTTTAAACCTTCTTTCATACTCACTTTATAGTTAGCTAATCAAGTATGGGTTTTCTGCAAGACAAATTACTCTTATTAAATCTCCTAATCTTCAGCATTATAGTTGCAGTTTCCTCGCGAGGTCCAGTCTATAAACCACCAAGTGTTGAGCAATTAACAGACAGATTTGTTCATCTGTCCGTCGATCAGGCCTTCTCCAACTTCTTTGGAGGCGCTAATATCCGTCAGCTCAATAACGGGACCAACGTTAATATCATTTTAGATAAATCCACAGGTAATTAATACCTTTCAAAAAAAAAAAACAACTAACACACCACCCTTTAACATGTTTTTATCTTATAACTAAAGTTTCATCGGATTCATTTGCAGGATCTGGGTTGGTCTCGAAGAACAGATACTATTATGGTTTTTTCAGTGCCGCCATAAAGCTGCCTGCCAGTTTTACATCAGGAGTTGTAGTAGCCTTTTATGTAAGTTTTTCTTTGATAGCAATAGAGAGAGAGAGAGCGAGAGAGAGAGAGTATTATTATTTATTAGTTCATGTCTAGGCAATATTGTGTTATAGTTAAAAATGTATTATGTTCACATGTATGAGAAAATAAATTGACCGACCAATACAATTTGGTGAATATGCGTTTTCATCAAGTATGGAGAGATAATGTGCTTGATTGACTCAACATTGAACAAACATGCAGATGTGAATGGTTTTTAATTTAATTTCTCCCATGTTCAGTTGTCTAATGCAGATATGTTTCCTCATAACCATGATGAAATTGACTTCGAATTACTTGGTCATGAGAAAAGAAGAGATTGGGTGCTGCAAACAAATATATATGGAAATGGAAGTGTCAAAACAGGAAGAGAAGAGAAATTTTACCTCTGGTTCGATCCAACAGCACAATTCCATCAATATAGCATCCTTTGGAACAATCATCACACGGTGTAAGAAAACTAATTAATCTCCCTGCCTCTGCCATTGCCATTGCCATATATGTATGATTCTGAAGTTGCCAATGGATTATTGCATTGCAGGTTCTTAGTAGATAATGTGCCCGTAAGAGAGGTTGTTCACAATGATGCCATATCTTCTGCTTATCCATCAAAGCCCATGTCAGTCTACGCAACAATATGGGATGGATCAGAGTGGGCTACACATGGAGGAAAATACGCGGTCAATTACAAGTATGCGCCATTTGTTGCCTCACTTGGACAACTTGAAATGGGAGGCTGCATAAAACAGAAAATGGACTCCACTGATCCTACATGTTCCAGGAGTGGCCTTTCAACCTTGGACCCTGTCGAGGGAGAAGAGTTTGTCAAGTTATCAAAAAACCAGATAACCGCGCTGGATTGGGCAAGAAGGAAGCACATGTTTTACTCGTACTGCAAAGATACATCAAGATATAAGGTCCTACCACCAGAGTGCAATGCTAAGTAATTAGCTTACACTCTTTGTTTCTTAAACCATAGATAGAGATGCAAACCATGATAAAACATTGAAATATCATAGTGTATAACCATATCTTCAATTCTGTGTTCGGAATATTAATCGATATCCATTTCTACTAGTAGCAAATTATCAGAGGTCATATATGAACCCATAATTAAACTGAGATGCACCAATATGATTGTTAATAAGATTATATCAGCAAAGACAAGCTTATGAGAGACACCTATATACATTTAATTAGCTGCATACTGAATTTTCTGCTTTAGACTGCAAATCAAGATGCCCATCTTATAACAGCTAACATAAAAGGCCATACAGCTGTTTGTTTAGTTCCAACCATAGGAACAAACTTGTTTATCATCCAATACGTGTGTCTGCTTTACAGTAACAAAAATTTCACTTCCATAACACTTTTGACTACCAGTCAAAAATATAACACAGATTGTAACATCATTTACAAATAGTTTCCAATAAAAGGTACTACAGCCTTTTTGTTGCAGTGTCTTAAAAAAAGAAAACTCTCGTCATCATTATTTAGCTTTTTCCGTACGATTGCTATATTGGCGCAACGCTTGATTCACCAAATGGTGAAATAGTAGTTTGTTGTAGACGCAATCATAATCGAGCAAAAAGAATTTCTCAGCAGAGATGAACTTAAGGAGCATATCTACAGCCATGCCGGATTCTTCAATGGAGTAACAACCGCCTTCACTTGCAAGTAGTTCTTCAGACTGTATTCTCCCTTTTCTCTGCCCTGTCCACTCATTTTGTACCCACCGAAAGGAATTGCAGCATCAAATGTATCAAAGCAATTAATCCACACAGTCCCAGCTCTCAATGCTTGCATCAAAGTGTTGGCAGTATCAATGTTCCTGGTATAGACACCGGCAGCCAGTCCATATCGAGTGGCATTTGCCCTTTGTATCACTTCGTCCAGATTCCTAAATCAGAAAATAAATTGTTACAGATGAAGGAAAAGAAATCTCTTATAATAGATGGCAAATAAATGTTCCAGCACTCACTTAAATTTTAATATGGACTGCACTGGCCCAAAGATCTCATCAGTTGCAATCATCATATTGTCCTGAAAAAAGTTGCACAAAGATGTGGTTAAATATTTACTAACAGAAAAAAGGTAATCCACACACTTGGTAGCTGTAAAGAGAAATACCTTAACATTAGAGAAAACAGTGGGTTTAATATAGTAGCCCTTGCTGCCAAGTCTATCACCACCACTTTCAAGGGTAGCCCCACTGTCTATTCCAGATTGTATATACTTCAGGATCTTTTTAAATTGCTCCGAGTCAATCTGTTTGTCCAAGAAGCTACATTAAGTATCTCAAGAACAGATCAATCAATCTGATATATATGATATCTTTCTACGAAAAAGTGGTAGAATATCATTTCTGTTTGTCTATAACATAATCCAAAGTTATTTTTCCTTTTCTTTTTAGCTTTTCCGAAGAACTGACATTATCATATGATTAGTTGTAGTGCATATGATGGAAAATACTTGTGTGCAGGATTAAATGAAAGATAACGGATTCTGGTTCTGGCTATCTAAAATACTAGCAGATGCAAGGAAAAGTTATTATCAAACATAACCTAAATCAAATATTAAAAAAAATAATTTTGAGCCAATATACCTGAGGACCTTGTTCAACTCCCTCCTTGAATGGATCACCAACAACACGTTTCATAGCACGTGCCTTCGACTTCTCTACGAATTCATCATATACACGCTCATGAACAAATGTACGAGAGCCGGCACAGCAGCATTGCCCCTGCAAATTGTATGGCAATATTGAACTATGAACTTTATATCCATGACCTACCACAATGAAGAAACTATCAACAGAACATACCTGGTTAAAGAATAGAGCAAAGTGAGCTGCTTCGACTGCTTCATCAACATTAGCATCCTCGCATATAATGAAAGGTGATTTTCCCCCAAGTTCCAAAGTGACTGGCTTAAGATTGCTTTTAGCAGTCAATTCAAGTACCATTTTTCCGGTTTCAGTGGATCTAGTAAAAGCAAGCTGCAAAATAATACGATAAGTGTTTAGAGTATGTTTTTTTGTCAAAAAACCCTTCACATGTCCAGTGTACTAAGCTGTACAAGCTGTGACGACACAGATTCTCACAGATACCAATATAGGCACAACAGCGCGCAAGTTACAGCTTCCATGATCTTAATATGCAACAGTGATGTTAAAATGACATTTCTGTGACATCCAATCACTGATTATGGATATGCAATAATTTTTCTATTTAGTAGAAACAACAATGTGAATATATCTTAATTAGTCATGCCACAACGATGTCATTGCATGAAAAAGTTATATATAATATCATCACAGTACTTAACCAGGAAAAAAACATTAATGACTGAAGTATATAATATTTACAGATGCAGGTTACCTTATCCACATCCATATGGCTGCATAGAGCAGCACCAGCAGTTGGACCAAAGCCAGAAACGACATTCAAAGCTCCTGAAGGAAGCCCAGCCTATCAAAAAAAAAAAAAACTAATATGATTAAAATACTGGTAATCCATTCGAAAGAGAATTCAGCATGACTATGGAGGATGTAGCCAACATAGTAGTCCTCAATAGAAATCTAGGATCGTGTTCTGAACAACACTCTTGTAAATTCAAAATTGTGAAATTAAATTTAATGTGTGTGTTCTTTAGATGTTTATGCTTACACTGGAGGCCGAGTATACTCCATATTATTATAGTCCCCATAAGATAAACTTTATGCCCTGTGTTCCAGATATTCAGTTATATATCTAAGCTTAAATTTTGTGCAGACTTAATATTAGTTTATCAGAATCACCAATTGACATCCCTACAGCAATTCTGATATAGTAAGATAAATCATTCTATATTAAAAATGGAAACTAGGAAGAATATAATTGGTAATTACAAAGTAAGAAAACATAATAATAATAATAATAATAATAATAATAATAACAACAACAACAACAATAATAATAATAATAATAAGAAGAAGAAGAAGAAGAAGAAGAATTTATCATACACTACCTCATGGAATAGCTTTGATACATAAAGAGCAGACAATGGTGTCTGCTCTGCCGTCTTCAGAACAACAGTGTTACCACATGCTAATGCAGGCCCAACCTTCCAGGCATACATGAGAAGAGGAAAGTTCCATGGAATAATCTGGCCAGCAACACCAATTGGTTCGTGCAGAGTTTGCACATGATATGCCCCATCCGCAGGAACAGTGAGACCGTGGATTTTATCAGCCCAACCTGCATATATATAAAAAGGATCGATCAAATTTACATAAAATCAATAATATTTTTAAAATAAATTGAATACTAGAAAATTTTCACTTTTATTTTAATTCTGTATTTCACCCTTGAGTAGTTGACTACCTGCATAATATCGAAATAAACGTGTGAGCATCGGTACTTCAGTAGTTTTAGACTGCTCAAATGGTTTGCCATTATCCCATGTCTCAAGTGCAGCAATCTCATCATTGTGCTTTTCCAGCAAATCTGCAAACCTCAACATTATTCTTGACCTTTCCTGCATAATATATCAAATGAAAGAAACCCCAATTAGTTTCTATATGTAGGCTGTAGTCCATAGAACAGGAATACCGGTGAGCATTACATAAGCAGTCAATTTTGGCCATGGTCCTTCATCAAAAGCCTTTCGAGCGGCAACTACTGCTCGGTTGATATCTTCTGCGTCACCTTCAGCAACTTGAGCAATCACATCCCCTGTCCTGGGGTCCAAAGTTGGAAAAGTTTTCCCTGTATCCAGATCAACCTTCAAGCATGAGTTCCACTACGTCAAACAGATGGTGCCAGCACAGTTATTGCTTAAGCTTTTTTTATTTCCATAAACATTGTACAGAAAGGTCACCTGATACTGCGTCAACAAATTGTCCATTGATAAGTAGTTGAGAATAATTTACATCAACAGGTGACTTAACCGGCTCCTCGATGGCAGCAGCTGTGCTGTACTGGAAAATGCCTCTGCTAAAGTGAGACTTCTTCCCTAAACAAAATAAAATTGAATCTTAGTAAACTTAGAAATAAAACATGTGGAGAAGTTGGTATGAAGAATCAAAAGAACTGCCATTGCTCTGGTTGACAAGTATGGTCAACACTGGACAGAAACATTGAAAGATATAAGTTTAGGCAATCAAACATAGAAGACTGACATATTAAATTCATGAATATCGAAGCATGGAAAATAGATATCATAAAGAATATATAGCCAGAGCTTCGATACAGAATAAAATACCAAACAAATTCAATTTGAAAACATATATTGTAGAGTAGCTATGAGCTGCACATTCTGATGCATGGCAAAAGCCCCCAAGATCTATACTTCTCATAAGAGATGCAATCATATTGTGGATTGGGAAAATAGCCTGTTTGTCAAGGTCAGAAATGCTAAATTGTTTCTTAGTCAAAAGCTAACCGAGATAATGGCTTACCTAGTAAGGAATTAAATCCTTAATCAGAAGCTATCTATGTGACACGATGTATAAAGCTCTATTAAACAAGACCGAGTGCTTTAAACTTGAATACCTAGTAAATATCTATGGAGAAAAGAGATTTCAATTCCACCAAATCAATCTGAAGTATTGCTCCTCCGTTATACCACCAGTCTAAACACATTTTAATAAAAAAAATAGTGATATAAACAAATACTAGCTAGTTTATTTGAGTCATAGACCAATATATTTAACAATTGGTAGATGTTAAAACTTTAAAGTAAACTTTTGGTAATTATTTATTAATTTAAATATTTATTTTTGAGAGATGTAGAGATGATTAATGTATTTGAGAGTTCCAATATCTAAAACTTTGTAAAACACGTTTGCACTTGGTATTATCTAGAACCTAACTATACTCATCAGTAAGTTGAGTTCTTAAACCTCCCAAACCTTCTCTAGTTATCTATAAATAAACCCCACCACCACCACCACAATCCCCAAATCACCAAGTCCAACACAAATATCTCATAAAGACCACACTCATGTTGTCAAACATAATTAGTAGAGTATTTCCTTTATGAAAATTACAACTTGAGATTGCTGCAACCAAATTCTATATATCTCATATGAATGTATGTAAATGTAATATGTATATTATTAATTCCTGAAGAATCAAATGACTTTAACAACAACAAACAGACAGACGACAAGAAGGCATAAATCGAGTGATGAAGAGAATTAAGAAAAACAATCTGCATTGGGTTTATGTATGTATCTGTTAATTACCTCGAGAAAGCACATCAATTGATGATGAAGTGAATTGGTGATGATGTGTAAGGAGTGATGAGATCCTTCGAGCTGCCATTGTTAGCGGCACTTGAGCTTAACTGTAGCCACCCTCCTCCGAGAATTTTTTGAAATCAAATCAAACTGTCTTCCGAGATTGTAGAGGATTTCATTTTGATGGAGGTGATAAAATTTTGGAATCACGTCAACCTTACTACATACCCTTGTACATTTAAGCATGACATTAACAATAACACAAATAATAGAGATAAGCATATGCTGGTAATTAATTATAAGAAGATTATCAATTAATTAATGGCAAATATTCATATGCATAATACGACCGTGTAGTACTAGTAGTAAGTAATAAAATAGGTGAATTAATTTAGAATGGATCACTATAGTTTGTACCTAGCGCGTGAAAAATATTAGCGCGTATGTGTGTGTGTGTGTATATATATATATATATATATATATACTACCTAGCAAAGAGAGGCCATACCTATATGATTTCTCTGACCAAGGCAATTCCCCTCCAAGATTATTATTATTATGAAAGATTTTAAAGAGTGTGATGCGGGGTTGACACTTGAGTAGTCTTGAAATATAAAGATCATGTCCCAACAACTACTAAGAACATGACACTACTACTTACTAGAATCAAAAAGAATAGCTTTGCGTCATTTCCTTCACAAGGGTTTAAATTATGGGCCACGTGAGGGATTTCATTCAAGAACATTGTCAGTGTTCCCACAATTACTAGCAAAGTAGATGTAGTAGTATTTATTGGAGACTTGATACCTAACTTAACTAACAACATCACCGCCCCACCGCAAGACTTGAACAATACTCCAAAATGTTAATTCAACATAAAATTGTAGCACCAAAAACAAAAACATTAAAAAATTGAAAAATGGGCAGACTATATAAAGTAAACAGGGCTGGGCTACCAAAGTAAGAATTATAAAGAATCAAAACTCATCATTTTATTTAGAAAGGATCCTAATCCCTAAAAATCAGGATCCATCATAGATATTAGTGCTTGCTTATCGACAATAATGTGAGAAACCCAAGCAAACGCTAATCGAGTGCCTTATCATTTTTATAGAGTAGTACAACCTTTTTAGTTTTTCCCATCCTCCTCAGGTATTACATATTATTACTACTCATATAAATAAAATAAATTGAGAAAAGTAGAAAATAAATAATCATATCTTCCATACCTTTGTTGACTGTTGTAGTGTTGTTACATTTACAAAATAGTGAGTGCCTCATAAATTTCACAAAACAAAAGAAGAAAGCAAATTCTCTCTGTGTCAGTCAATGGAATAGGATACCCATCATTTTCTCTCTGTACTTTTTATATTTCTCTCTAATTTTTTAATATATAGAGAGAGAGTGAGATTGTGAGGTCTCTCTTCAGCAGCCCTCACAAGCAGTGTCCTGTTTTAGGTTTCTTAAGTGAGGGGAGAGGTCATATCATTTTCTTATAAATGGCGGAGGAGAACGGTATTTCTGCAGTTCCCATTGATTTTCCCGTCAAGAGGGCGAGAGGAGGGGAAGATAACTGTGGTGGTGGTGTTTCTGTTGAAATTGAGGATGCCAATAGCAATAAAGATTCTGGATACAACATCTCAGCTGTTATACCTGGGTGGTTTTCTGAAATTAGCCCAATGTGGCCTGGTGGGTTTCTCCTACTTATTGAACCCCTTTTTCTTTTTTCTTTTTTTCTGCGTATTCATTCATTGAAATCATGGCTACTGTTTGAAAATGATGTTCCTTTATTTTTATAAAGAAAAGTAAACAGTGTCTTTATGTATCCCCGGAAGAGTTTTTCCGTAGTTCACCTTTCTGTCTCTGAGAGAATTGTAGGCGGTGGCAGTGTATATGCATGCATATTTATATGATATGGTTGATTGTCTCTGACTGTTATTTGTTTTTCTTTGAATTATGGGTCTCCTCATTTTTGTTACCTGGTATCTTATTTTCTGTTTGGCTAGAGATTCATAGAAAAGTGTTTTTTAATTTGTTTGTTTGTTTATGCACGGAAAATTCTTGAAAGATTTTGGAGTCAGAAGCTTGAATTTTGATTTCACAAAAATATGAATCAGCCAGTCAATTTGGCTTAGTCTTTTTTTTTTTTTTTTGTTTTTCTTTCATATATGGTTTTTCCCAGAAACAGAGCAAAGCAGAACATTTACTATCTGAAGTTGGTTCCTTAATTACCTAGAAATTAGAATATTTATTTCTTGACTAGCTGAAAATAAGGGTTATAGATTATACAAAACTAAAAGAAGGCCATAGTTTGTGTTTCTCAACTAGTATTGATTCTGGATTGAGTCCTAGAACCTTTTAACAACCAATCAACTTTGATCTATTTATTGTTTCAGCAATTAAGTTTGGTTTTATTGGTCCATTAGAGCCTGCTTAAAAAGATTAGAATTTTGTAGCCTTACTTGACTTGCCCTCTCTTAAATATGTGCCAGTTGGCTAGGGTCACTTAATAATGGACGGACCTAGTATGTAGTCCATTTTTTCTTCAGCTACATAACTGTGGACAGTTATGCCTATATCTGTATCTCTATATAAATATGTTTGTATGCATGCGTTCTTGAATCCATTAACAAGTATGTGTAACAACCCTCCTCCTCCTCCTTTCCACATCCTCTTTCGTATAGTGAATAGGTTGTTCATTCTCCCCATCTGCATCACATGACAGTCCTTGAATTGGATACTAGTGGAGGGGCTACTGTTGTTTAAACATAGCAGGCATGAGTTGTGTATGAAATAGTGAATACTCTAACCTAGCAAATTAACTTTCCTTTTCTTTCTCTTTTCTCCAGCCTAGCATAATTTAGCTTCTTTTTTTCATTTTATATCTGAAGTGACTTTTATTACATGGCTCTTAACACATCATAGATGATAGTTTCATTTCTGATTAGTGATGTCTTATGAACCTTTTTACAGGGGAAGCACACTCGTTGATGGTGGAGAAGATCTTGTTTCAGGGGAAGTCTGATTACCAGAATGTTATGGTCTTTCAGGTATCTATTGCTCTGCGAATCACACAAATGTAATTCTGCTTCCATCCAAAAAAAAACACAAGAATCCTACTTTCTTGTTTTTGCATAGGAGTTAGGACACACTTGGACATTATTTTTCCATTGATTTTTTCAACCGTTACAAGTTATCATTAGAACTAATTATCTAGAAAAATCATGCCTACTTGCGTCAAAAAAGTCATTGCAGATGGAGGTAGTGCCAATAACTTCTACACCAATTTGGCTACTATATTTGTGTTGCCGAGTATTCTTATGTTGAATCTTTCTACTGCAGTCTTCAACATATGGAAAGGTTCTTGTTTTAGATGGAGTTATTCAACTTACGGAGAGAGATGAATGTGCATATCAAGAAATGATTACCCATCTGCCACTTTGTTCAATTCCAAATCCGAAGAAGGTCTGATTCTAAACTCCCTCTCAAAACTAGTGTTGATGTTCACATGAACTGATGTGCTATTGTTCATATTACGTCGAAATATTACAAAGAACTAGAGTACACATTATTTGTAATTACAGCTTACCATTTTTTTTCCTCTTGTGAAGTATATTATTTTCATGCATACTACTCATATATCTTCTTTTCTTCAGGTTTTGGTTATTGGAGGAGGAGATGGCGGTGTCTTGCGTGAGGTGTCTCGCCATTCTTCTGTTGAGCAGATCGATATCTGTGAGATCGATAGGATGGTAGTTGATGTGAGTCATAAACAGGCTTCTTGAACTATCGTTTGTGTTTGGCTTCTGGCAAATGCTATTCTTTTCCTGTCAAAACCAGAGGGTAAAAATTTACAAAGGAGTAGTCTAGTACTCCTAAAATATATTTAGGACTGCTGCTTCCTGTAGAGCAGATTGTGGAGGATTACTGACAAAAAATATTCCTTGATGCGGACTCGACAGCGATTTGATTTATTTACCAATGGTCTCAATGAGTTTCAAAGTAATCTTGATATTATATCTGAATTTCTGCCTTTTCAGGTTTCTAAACAATTTTTTCCTGAAGTAGCTGTTGGATACGAGGATCCACGTGTAAAGCTCCATATTGGTGATGGTATATCCAGCATACTCTGCTTTGATTTCCTTTCCTTTGTACCTTTGTAAGTAATGTCTCTTTGGTCTTTCTTCAAACCTGCAGGAGTTGCATTTTTGAAGGCTGTTCCTGAAGGAACTTATGATGCAGTTATAGTGGACTCTTCTGATCCTATAGGTAGTTTTATGACAAGGTTCATTGCTATCCCCCCACAACCACACCAATATATATATACACACACACATTCATATATATATATATATATATATATATATATATATATGCACACACAAAAACCCAAAGAGAAAATAAATTAGGAAATTAAAATTTAAAAATATAAAGGTCATTTTGCAAGTTTGGCACCAGTTTCCTCATCTTGTGGTTTATACTCAGGTCCAGCACAAGAGCTTTTTGAAAAACCCTTTTTTCAGTCAGTAGCGAAAGCTCTTCATCCTGGAGGGGTTATGTGTACCCAGGCTGAAAGTATATGGCTTCACATGCACATCATTGAAGATATTGTTGCAAATTGCCGCCAACTATTCAAAGGCTCTGTGAACTATGCATGGACTACAGTTCCTACATACCCAAGGTCTGCACTCTCTCTCTCTCTCTCTCTCTCTCTCTGCTAGTATAAACTCTGATATTTGCTTATTGGAGCATGATAGCATGGAGCAATACTAGGAAGATTGTTAAATTTTTTTAAAAGAAAGTTGGATTACACTGCTTCAGTTTCTGATATTAGGTGATAATTCCAAATATCTAGCATTTATTTCTAGACACGTTATACTCGTGATACTTTTTGCAGTGGGGTTATTGGTTTTATGCTTTGTTCTACTGAGGGAGCCCCAGTTGATTTTAAGCACCCAGTCAACCCAATAGATGAAAAATCTGATAGCAAGTCAAACAGACCCCTGAAATTCTACAACTCAGAGGTATGTTCTCTCTCTTCAGATGTCTCTACTTGAGTCTTCCACATACTTTCCTGTTATTTATTTGAGTTTTTCCATTCATGATTTGCTTGTCACCAGATTCATGGGGCTGCTTTCTGTTTGCCATCTTTCGCTAAGAAGGTGATGAGGCAAAAGCTATATGAGAGCGGTTTTTGGAGCATTTTAGGTAGCATGAGTAAGCTGTTGTAGAGTTCTTGACACGTCCTTGATGAAGTGTCCATCTTTAGAATGGATGATACAATAAGTTGAGGTGTCATTGCTCAAATAGGGGAGTCTTAATTAGAGAGATGCAAGGCTAATGGGAGTTCAGAAATTTTGTCTTGTCTTATGATTGATATTAGAGATAGTTTTGTACCTGATCACAATGGCATGCTATTTTATATTAGCTGAGTTTCTCAGGCGTTCTTGTGCTTTGCTGTTGTCATTTGAACAGCACAAAATTGGGAGATTTTTATTTCCCTTCCCTTTCTCCAATCAAAATCGTTAAAATGAAGATTCAGCAAAACAGGGGATGGGAGGTTGACAAGTGAAGATAATAGTGTATGTTTTTGTAAGGGGTTTTAGAGATTCTTTTAATATATCAAAGATAGCCCATCTTATTGAGCACAATATTGTTCTCCATATGTCTTCCAGTTCTAAACTCTGCTATACCTGGATTTGGATGTTCTTCACACAAAGTAATTCTTTGGCAGCTGTCCTCTTTAACAAAGAGAGTTGACTTTCTTTTTCCACCATCCATGAACCCAAATCATTGTAGTAGTTGCTTTTGATGCATTCAACGACTCCACTATTTCTCATCTTAAACAGACTTTTTTACTTCCCTCCTCTTCCTTAAGACGGATGGAACACCAACATTTAAAATATGAACATAATTGCCAATTTAATTATAAGATGAACACTCACTCCTGAAAATTATCAATAAAAAATTAACTCTTGATTTGATTTGGCTTAGTCTCTGCACAAACGCAAATTGTGTGCAACGTAGTCTTAATGTGAAACCCACATTAAGATTCTCATTTCCATCAACACATCCTCTAATACACGTCGAAAGGCACAAATCTTACTTTTAGCAATGCATCAAATTTATTGCATCACCAATTGTTTGCGACAGTTTTATTTTGTTACTAAATACAATGTGTTGCTAAATGCATACCAAGTGAAGTTGGAGCATAACTGTGATGGAAGGGATCCTGTGTCCAAATTGCAGTGTAGAAAAAAATATACCACGTCCATCAGTCATCTATCACCAACTAAAATTTAGGCAAAATTTATTTATAAACCGACCCATATTTTGAGTCTCTACTGGGCACCTTTCAAAATCCCTAAAGCCCTCCAGAAATAAAGGGCAAAGGTGGAACAAGTAGACCACATTTATTAGCACCTCACCTTGATAAGATGTCATATTTAACATTTCAAACTCAGCCGTCACCTGATTACATTAGCCTAGCTTTTTAAAATTATTATTACTCGAATGAAGAGACTCAGCATTATGTTTGGCAGTCAATGTAGTTCTAGTCACCAATCTGGAAGAATGAGGACCTCTGCTAGTGCGCTCAAAGAATATACTCTTTCAATCACTCATGGTAACTGAAAGCTCTAGTTTTGAAGGTGGACGGGTAACCTTTGCACAAGTCAAAGCAGATGCACTTTTAATTGTTTCACATAAGACATCATATCGACAGTCACAATGGTGCAATTAACCACCCTGCGGCTGAAACAAAATAGAAAGTAACAAACAGCTCCAATCTTCTTCCACCAGCAGGCAGATAAAAGTGAAGGTTCAAACTATAACATCAGAAGCTTTGTTGCGTATCATTTAGCTCTATGAAACCAGGTTTATCAACTTTTGCAGTTTTAATTGTCATTCAAACGCATTTAAGAACCACAAGCGCAGACAGTAGCTGATATGGTGCAGAGCAGAGATTGTGTATACCATGTGGACTAACACGCAGTAAGCGGCGAAACATGGCCATCTTAGGTGATGGTAACACCTCAAAACAAAAAAATATAAAACTTCTCAGAGTCGTCTAATTCAACTAGTAATGTTAGGGGGGAAATAAACACACATATAGTATAAGGATAATAATAAGTATGAAATAGACCTCCAAGTTTCATTAAGCCGAATAGAGCAAGCCGGTGCAAAAATGGAGTCCAAATGCCCCCTTTTGACGGCTATATATAGTGCAGCACCATCCAAACCAGGTTCAAGACACACCCAATTGTCATGAGATGAACTAAAATAACACTACTTTTTTTTTTTACTAATCCTATCAGACCTAGAATGTTGCAACAATCTCATACTTCGTTGTTGTTTTGCATATTGCATCTGTTCCCACTCCAGCCTTAAACTCTGCAAAAACACTCACTAATATAAGTTGGATGTACTAAAAGATGAGAGACACAGAGATGAAAGGAGCTCACCTGTCGCATCATGCACAACAGATACAGTACCTCTGGAACCATTCAATTTATATAGGCCTTTCAAGATTAGGCGGCCCGTATACGATCAGACGAAGTATTAATCAAGGAGGTTATAAAGCTATTAATATTCCAAGCTCTATTTTTTGCAATCATAATTTTCAAATAGTAGGGCAGGCCATGAACTGTGTAGAAGACACTTGCAACAAAATCTAACTGATGCAACAGTGAAAATTCTTGTTCATGATACCATCACATATACCTACTAGCATAAAATGAATCATGAAAAGAACCACCATATACTGGTGACCTGCTATAGCTACAGTCATAATGAGGTGAAAGGGTGCATGAGTGATAACAATAACAAAAGCATGCATGATCTAAAGGGGCCAAATTAGCAATTTAATTGAACAGAAACTTCTCCATAATAAGATACCTACCCATTACCATAGGGTGAATCACGACGAGCACGGCGATAGTGAGGTGGCGACCTGCTGATGCTCCGCCCTCGGCGAGGTGAGATGCTGCGACGCCTTGGTGACCTTCTCCCACGAGGACTATAGTGTGGGCTGTAACTCCTGTAACAGCATAAGAATATTGTGAGCATGCAAACTCAAGATGTAAACGTGGCATAATAAAGAGTATATCAGAACCCACATACATAAATTTATGGTTGGCTTTTTTGGGGGGTGGGGGGAGAGGGGAGAGAGAGAGTAGAATGATTCCCAAGCATGACTCATACTTCCTAAGGTGTAAACTAAATCAGCTTTTTATATGGAAAGTCTTCAGGAATTTTTTTTTTACTTTTGGGTATATACCTTCCGCAAGATAATAAGCGTAAGTTTTTTTCCCAAAAGAAAATCTACCCAAGGAACCTAAAAGCCATCATAAATGTTTTTTTTAGCACTTCTGGTTATTCACACCCCCTTGAAGCTGACATGACCCTCAGTAATAGCCAAGATGTTGGAAATCACCTCCCAATATGATTTCAACTTCAAAATAAAATTAAATCCCAATCACATGAAAAATAGCAAAATGCATCTACAATTTTGTAAGCATACAATAGTAAACAGATAGTTGTGCTCCAGATTGCAATCACAAATAACAACAACAACAATAATAATAATAATATACATGTACATGTATGTAAAGCAACTGATTACCAGAAATGTAAAAGAAATCAGCTACCTGCGCCCATAACTTGGACTCCTGCGACGTCGAGGACTGATGCTTCGACGACGACCACTTCCTAAGCCTCGTGGACCAATGCGCAAGCGACACTCTCGAGCAAAATGACCAGGTTCACCACATTCATAACACTTCAAGTCCTCACCACCTCCACGTCCTCCGCGCCCACCTCCACGTCCTCCACCACCACCCTTCGAATTGTGCGAGAGCTCCACTCGCCAGCCACTCTTACCTGTTATTTCAAAAGCAGTCACCTCATTTGCTTACAAAGCAGTGTAAAAAGAATAGGAGAAATACATCATAATAAACAGAATACACTTTACATATACCTAACACAAGACAAAAAATCTAACGAAAAAAGGAGTCGAGGACACAACAACATCCACTAAAGACAAGCATGTATGCAATAACATTTTTATGTACGTAAAAAATATATCTCTTTTCATAAATATTATATAAATGTGTGTTAGACAAGTAGTCCTGTTATATAATTTTATACAACTTTCTCAATGTCTAGTTTATACTGATATAACTAAGAATAAAAGAGGGTGAAGCCTAATGCAAGATAAAAATAGATTTGGGAACAAAATCTTTGAAAGAAAATCAACACTGGCAGAGTGAGGAAGACATGATGTTTCCCTGTGACTTTTGAGTGTCATCTTGACAAGAGTGTACCGGCATGTATTTCAAAAAGTCGGTGTCTTAAAACTTTAAAGTTAAAACCATGCCCCTTGCACTGTTATGAAACATGACGTGAAAAGATTCAGAGGTAGTATATATACTCCCCTATCTTAGTTCTCAGAACTGATACAACACCAGCATTAATCACTACTGATCCTTTTTGGTCCGCATCAAATAGTCAAATGCAGTGTTCTAAAAGTCACTAGTCGGTCCCAGGTCAGTTGGCTACCGACTAAAGACTAGGGGATTAGTCGGGGATTAATCGGCTAGTCGGATTTTCAATTTTTTTTAAATATATATTCTCCTTCCTCCATATGTTTTGAGTAAGTAGAATAACATAAGTAACACAAATCATCAAATAAAAACATGAAAACTAAGTAAAACCAAATAGTTTGACGCTCTAAGTTCAAAACCAATTAACCAAATGAAACTAAGTAGCACAATCACTCCTCCTCCTCCTCCTCCTCCTCCTCCTCCTCCTCTTCTCCATATCCCTCCAAGACTTGCTCTCCATCGGGACTCAAACTCATAATCCTCATCTTCCTCTTCGTTGTCATCATCTTCCGACACAAACTCGTCTTCATTTAGTTCTCGCACATTTCTACCACTTCTTCCAAGTAAAAGGACCTCAGCCGCTCCCATTTTTTTTAATTTTCCCCGACTTCTTCCGATTTTCCCCGACTTGTTCCGATTTTTTGATTTACTCCGACTGGGCGACTTTACCTACTTGGCGACTTTACTGACTAGTTGCCGACTAGAGCCCGACTAAGCCGGCCAGTGACTAAAGGACTAGGCCCTAGTCAACTCGTTGAGGCCCCGACCTAGTCGCCGACTAGTAGGCCGACTTTTCGAACACTGGTCAAACGTCCAAAAGTTAAAGCACCAGTAAATACTGATAAACATAAGTTAAACCGTGATGAATCACAAAATAGACAGAAAATATTATGACTCAACCAACCCACATCAAAATAGAAAAGTATACATGTACACATTTATTAAAACATAAACAGGAAGTTACTTTATGCAAGATATATACTCAGCTGAAAAGGCAAAAAAGCCATGAAGTTCTGGTAAGAGGTAACAAATATATATATATATATAAAGATATGTATAGATATATATGCAATTAGACATTATATTTACCATCCAATGCACGTATTGCATCTAGAGCATCCCTATTATCATCGAACTCAACAAATGCATAACCTGGTGGTCTTCGAGCAACCCACACGCTGCATCGATTTTATTAAGAAAGAGAACAAGAGAGTAATTAGCCATCAATATAAGAGAAACAACAGCAACATTCAAAAAGTAAATGTCCCGAGAAACGCAGACTTCAGCTACACAAACCATACACCAAAAATAAGTCAGCGTAAAAGAGAGAACACAAGAACATAAACAAAAATTCAAGTGGCAAAACCACATTTTATTATTTCTTTAACACAAAAGGTTGGTTTACATACATCCAGGCAACAATAAAACTTCAAATTCTCAATTAACAATAACAAACCATGCTAAGAAATCCTAAACTTTGTTCTTTCGATCCACATTAAAAGGTGTGAACTAGTAGGTGCAACAAATTACATACACTTAGATATACTTAAACTGCCATCAGGTCTGTCAACGCAGTTTAATTTTTCATCTTTAAGTTTCTAGCCAAATGAAGCACCTACCAAAAGTATGAAAAAACAATAACTTTTGGCAATTCCTTGTATTAAAAGACCCCCCTCTTCCACAAAGAGAGTCCATTTGCAAAATTTGTAAATTCTAAGGATATATTTCTTCCATTTTTATCTGTATATATAATTAAAGTTTAGTTTAGTAGTAGGGGCTTAGTGCTTTCTACTGAAATTCTGTTGTTAAAACTACGGGTATCAAGTCAATTTATACTATCATCAATAAATATAGTACTCTTTTTGTGGAACAGAGGTAGTATGTAATTTTAGTGACATAGAAAGTATACACATCCTTGCGAAAAAACCACAACTTCCATAAATCAAACACTGATAATCCTGCCTCACGAACAAAACAAGAAAGGGAAAAAAATAGATACCTTCTCAGAACACCGTAAACACGAAATTCATCTTCAAGTTCTCTCTCTGTAACTCGCGGATCCAAATTCCCGACGTACACTCGAGACATTGTCCCTGAACCTAATCACCACAAAACGAGAAAAGAACCTGAAATTTTACCTTGAAACGAGTTTGTAGTTGAGGAACCCAAGTATACCTAGATCACAAACGATCGACAAAATCTAGGATTTTGACGACTATAGGTGATCGATTTTACCAAGAATTAAAATATTTGAGCTTACCTTAAAGCAACAGGATTTGTAAATAAAATTCCTAAAACCCTAACGACGAGTTAGCAAAGGAGTTTTATTGTGGGTGTGGTACAACTGTCAAAGCGTTTAGAATTGAAGAAAGTAAAGCAGACCCAACCCGACTTGATAGGGATGCCCATGGGCCATTGTCATATATATTTATCTAACAAAATCTCTAACTTCATTTTGATAAAATTTTTTTTATTACCCACAATAAATATAAATTATTCGACAACCGGTTTTTCAGCTGAAGTTTAATTATAAATTTCATTAATCAATGTTGTGTGTCAGAGACATGGGACACAACTAGTAGATATATAATATATACTAGTTGTGTCCCGTGCTTCCGACATTACATAGACGGTGAAATTTATCCCAAACTTTGGACGACCCATATGATTTATTAGGGTAAGCTAGAAATTCAAATCAATTGTATTTTGTTAGATAGATATAAGTTATAATCCATGGCAACCGATTGCTAGAAGAACTATTTTAGCAACCATCATTTCCATCATTAATCAAAATATTTAATGATTGAGATTGTAATATATTAGGGATCTATCGCTACAAGTTGTAGTGGCATTAACATCATTTGTGGCGGTAGTAGAGTTTACTAAAAGGCCCCTCAAATAATGTAATATTAATATAATTATTAATCATGAGACCCAACATGTCGTTACAACATGTAGCGGCTAGTTTAATGTACTATTATATTATTAATTCCTGATACTCAATTCCATGCCGCTATTATAATAGCGTTCTTATTATTATTAAATATCAACCGTTAAACAAGAACGATGATGGAGATGATGATTGTTGAAATAGTTTCCCTAGTAATCGGTTGTTATGAATTATAACCCTCTCTATATATATAGAGTACGGATTTAAAACATCTCCCTTAAATAATATATCTCTCTTAAATAGCATATATTTATTAAAATTACTTCGTTTGGACATTTTTGTAATAAAAAAAAACAAGTGGGAGCACTCTCTTTTAATAATATTCTATTTTAAAAAAATATATAAAAATGACGTAGTTTTAATAAAGATATGTTATTTAATAGAGTTATAGTATTATTTAAGACGTCTCCTTTAGATCGAGAATATATATATATCATGGCCGTGGATCATATTCATACTGTCCAGGAATTTTTGTCTGTAGTTTACTAGCAAAACATTTGGACTTTTGAAGAGCAACTGAGGAGGGAGTGGACATCCCCTAAAAAACTCAACACAAGTTTAGGCCTCATGAAAATCTAAATTGGTTATTATTCTAAAATGTAACAAAAAATAAAAATAAAATTATTTTTTCAGGTCCATGATACTCTCATATGACTATTAAGCCTCAAATAAATTTATGTATAAAAAGTTTGTTTTTGTTTTGACAGTAAGTACAAATCTCTAATACTTAATTTATTTAACAAATTAATATTTTCACAATCAATAGATGAGTTCCACACTTAAAATAAAAATAACAATTCCCTTTATTTATATTTAATATAAGGAGCAGTTGAATGGAAATAAAAATATACTTACTAAATATAAAGTTTTGAAAGCCCACCACAACAATGTAAGTTTGGTTTCAAATTTGCAGGCAACCGGGAAATGTATGGATCATGGTAGACAAATAATTTGAGACGGGCCTATTACTATTAGAAAAGAAATGAATGGGTTTAATGGTGGGTGTGACCCACTGGAGTGAAGCACGTGTGATGAGCCATCAACTCAGCTGGCTGTATGTGTTAAGAAATGTGAATAATGGTAATGGTAGTGGTGGTGGACTGGTGCCTGGTGGTGTCAATTTCAAAAGGAGCAGTCAGTCATTACTCAAAAATTAGGTAAAGTATATACTCCATCTCCATTGGAGGACCCCACCTCCCCCGGCCACTCAAATATTTAGGTACTAATGTATACCTCATCCATCTTTAATTGTTGGGTGGTCCATGTAAACAATTAAAGTTGGGCCAATTTCCCTCACATATATACGAGTCTATCAGATAATTATAACTTTATCTAGTCACCAAATCTTATAATTATAAGATTTAATAATTCAAACTCCCTTTTACAACATTGGATTGTATTGTATTGTTGTAATTAAGTTATTTTGCACTTCAGTATTATATATCCTATTTTATTTATTTATTTAAAAATTGGGCCATTAAATTTTGCAAGTAACGGTTGCAAAATTTGGTGGGCAATTAAAGCTTATAGCCATCCTTTGTTATGGATAAATTTATTGGGATTGACTCTGGCAATTAAAGGCTATAGCCATCGTTTATTTGTAATTTTATTTAATATTTTGAGTTTCATGTTTAAACTCATGTTATTATAACTAAATACATTAGACATACAAAATTAGTCATAATTTGATGAACCTGAATATATCATGTTTCTTTTCCTATTCTTCATCTAATTTTTTATGTGATTGTATATGATATTCGGTTATATATATATATATATATATATATATATATATATATATATATATATATTCTGATGTTTTACCTAATAGTCTACTGTTTGGCTTGGAAATTATTTATTTATTCCAATTTCGGTTGTGTACCAAGTACCTAGTCGCAGGCAAAATCTCTATACAATTATATTATACATTATTTTTGTCAAACAACAAAATTGTCACTTTCGGTGGTGTTAAGGTAAGAAAGTCAAAAACTTTTTTATCAAATTTTCTGATTTGAAAAGCAATTTCAATCAGCATCGATCGATCTCAAGATAAATTAGATGTACTTGTACGACTAGAATGGAATTTCACACACACACACACACACATATATATATATATATTAAAAAAAATAGTCTTTTGTTTAAAATTCTATATATATATATTGTGTGTCTAAAATAGTGATATCATCACCCATTCTGGAAATAGAATCGTATATAAGATGTAACAACTACAACTTCATTAATACAATTGTCGCATGAAAATACGACAACACATAAATCATGAGTTTAAATACAAATATTCATCTTATAGACAATATCCACACTCAAATAAGTCCTCATTACTGATTATTGATCTGTTTATTTTACAAAATAGTGAGGATTATTAAAACAATTTGTCTTGAACCATTACTCCACACCCTTTTTAGTTCATTATATTCTCGCCTCCCTAAAAGAAAAATGGAACAAAAGGAAAAGGGTGAAATTTAAATAGCCAAAGATAAAGAATATTATGACTAAGATAATGTATAACAAATTATCCTTAGTCTTCAACGAGAAAAAATCGATAGAATACTGATGAGGCAACAAAGTTTTAGATCAACAATCGCAGTAAAACAACAATTCATTAGAAGAGTTAAGTAGAGAATGAAATCTACTATCATATATGAATTTAAAAGTCCATCATCGATATTTTATCCTGTAACGTCAATCAATATACATCATAAATCAAATATTCATTTGCACTACAAGACAAAGATATTCACCAAATTAGTAATGTTCATCTAAACACACTGCTCATCTGCTGACACTTCTGACCAAAGATATTCATCATAAAATCATTCATCTTTTTGCTACGGCCAAAGATATTGATTATATCATCATTTAGGGTGAGGATGATGAAAATATTTTAAAAAAGCGAATCCAATGAAACAAAAGAATAAATATTAAGGATTCGTATTTTTTGGTTTATCCATGTTCAAAAATACTCCATAATAAACTATTGTGGAGCGTAATTCAAAAATAAAGATCAAAACATAGATCCAATCAAAGATGAAACCATAACAGATAATCTTGGACACGGAAAAGAAAATTTAATTTTTCCGTGAATAGTGTCGTGATTCGTGAATAGTCACAGTATCACGTGAATAAGAATCTGACACCAAAAGATAGAAATTTCACAAAAAAAACATCATCACGCTTCGTGAATAGTACTTTCGTGAATAGTAACTCGTGAATAAGAACTCATGAATAGTAACCCAGAGCATGAAAAAGTTTCAAATTTGATAAAAAGTTTCAACCAATATATCTAAAGATAATGATATTGAAGAAATAATATCACAAACGAAGAAATAACATCCCTTACCTCTAAAAAGAATAAGACGTGCGATCTGAAATATTGGATATAATCTTTGAAAGAACTTCGGCATAGTATAAGCAATACTCAAAGTACTAAAATACTCACAAAATACGCCGATATATGAGAGAGAAAGAAAGAAAACTTTAGTTTACGGTGTGATTTTCAATTCTAACCCAAGACCCTATTTTATAGGAAATCGCTTAGAACACCAAAGCAGAAAATTGAATATAATAATATTATATATAAAACAAATTCTTACGCCCACTTTGAAATCTGATTTCAGCCATCTAGCACATGTTAAAGATGTCTACAAACATTTAAAAAACATTTTTCTTTTAAAACATAAATAAAACTTCCAAAAATCAATTATTCTGAAACTTCGAAACTTCAATAATTTAGAATAAATAGCCCTTTTATCAGAAAATTCGAATCTCGCGACTTCTAATAGGAAATTCAATTCTCTACAACTTTGCAGAAGAAAGTTTTTTTAAATTCCAAATAGAAATTGACCGAAATCCATAAACGTGCGATTTTACAGGCTATAATCAAATTTCAGTCAAGAAATGAGGTCCACCGACACACAAAACATGTGTTAATCATTTAATGCAACAAAAATACTCTTCCTCCTCATATACTCATATATCCCACATTCATTGTAAAAAATATCACCATTAATATATTATTAAAATAATATATTCAAATGAATTATTTTATCAGAAAAAAATAAAATATTAATTTTCAACAATTGTCACATATAAAATTTTTCTCCATCTATATCCACATAAAATTAATATTTTCTTCATCATATAAATCAATAATTAATTATTCACAAATAATATTACAGAATCACAATCATCTGGCAACCGGTAGTTCTCAGGAAAGAGGGGCTTTCCGATAAGAATTTCTCTCATCGACGCCTTGATTAGGTGACCAAACCTCTCCTTAGAGCAGAACTTTCTAGACATTGCCAATAATGTTTTCTAATAATATTATTCGGATAATATGAATTATTACTTGATAATGAAAAATACGTATGCGACAATTATTCAAACAACGGTAATATAAAATATCCACGCAACAATTATTGAATCAATAAAATAAAATCTTCGAATAAGAATTATCGTAAACAATTATTGAGTAGTGCCTTTTACGTAAGAATCAATAATTAGTGCAATACTGGTGTGCCATCGCAAGCAACAACGCCAGACATTCTTGTGTTTTAACTAAGCGGGTATTCCATTCAATGATTTTGTGGCGCCCCAAAATTAGGTATACATCACCCATCTTGGGTCGACACTTACATGGTATGTAATTTAAATACAACTTATTAACATAAGCGCATAGGTGTACAATACGACATAAAGCGTGAGTTTAAATACAAATATCGCCTCTACTAGATATTATACAAACTCAAACAAAAGTCCTCATTCTGATTATTATCACACTATTTTACGAGAATAGTGAGGACTACTAATGCTATCTTCAGGACCATCACTCGTTTCCAGACTCGTCCCAAACTATATTATCATTTCACGAAGAGAATAAAGTGAAAGAAAAGGTGAGCTCAACTAGCCCAAGAAGAAATATTATGACTAAGATAATGCAGAATAAATTATCAATAGTCTTCAATAATGTTAAATTGATAAAATACAATAGGCAACCGAGTTTAAGCTGCGGTGAATATGCAATCCATTAAAAAGTCAAGTAGAAAATAAAGTCTACTATCTTTTAGGTTTTAAAAGGTTTTTCATCATCATTTATAAGTGAGACTCAAACTTTAATAAATATTTCACATCATCGAATCACCCCACACTTCTGACGAGGATATTCTTTAAGTATCACGACCACAATTATTCATGCACTACTGGGCCAAGAATATTTGTGTATTCATTAATGGTCATGATCATGCCAACAATCATCCATCAATGCACTACTACTAATCGAGGATTTTTATCACATCATTTGTAACATTACGGCCGTGATTACGAATAGAATAGTCGGTCATAATCATACCAAGTCCATCTATGCACTACTTCTGAAGCCACAGATGACTTTCAAAAAATATAAACATGAGGATGATGACAATGATATAAGAATTCAATAAAAACAAGTTCAAGAATTATTTTATCCAGAATTATTAACGCCCAAATTGTCAACATGATCATTGTTTTGTAGAGTAAAATTCAAGAATGATCGGAAGAATATTTCCATGAAAAGATCTTTGGATGAAACGCAAATATCGAGGATATTCTACTAATTTCATGGAGTATAGAAGTCAAAGTTTTAACCAATTTGGGTATAATAAAGAATGGAATAACAAAAGAAATCACCATGCATGCGATGAAGCATGCATACGAGTTATTCCAAGCAGAATAATAAATAACGGAACGGTCGGTGAAATTCACAAGCGAGGATGTTCCAACGAGAATAATAAAGATGGAACGATCCGGTGTAAAACACATGAGATAGGATATTCCAGCAGAGTAATAATAAAAAGCGGAACCAGTCGGTGTAAAACACATGAGCGAGGATGTTCCAACATAATAATAAAAGACGGAACCAGTCCGGTGTAAAACACACAGCATAAGATGTTCCAATGAATAATAATAATAAAAAGCGAAACCGGGTCGGGTGTAAAACACAGACGCAGGATGTTCCAACGAGAATAATAGAAGAATGTCACCAAGTATAGGGTAAACCACTTATACGAGGTTATTCCAATGAGAATAATAAGCGATGGAATAACAATGATTCTCTTCATTGAATAAGAAAGAATAACACCACTTACATTTGGTAGGAGATTGAATCTGCGGTGGTGTAGTAACAAAATACTCTTCTTCTTCTTCTCTTATTCTCTCTATACTTCTCTCTCTATAACTTGAATGAATTAAGTGAAAAATAATGAAGCCCTAGGCCTCTATTTATAGAAGATTTTAAGCTTAAGACTGCCAGTGTGAAAAGGCAAGTGGCTTGACGACTAGTTTGGCCTTTGTAATGTGAAAGCGACAAGTGGTTCGACGTCTGGTAAAGGTAATTACTATTAACGAAGGTAAATACTATTGACGAAGGTAAATACTATTCCGCGAAGGTAATTACTGTGTGAAGGTAATTCTATTCACGAAGGTAAATACTATTGTGAAGGTAATTACTATTGGACGTAAGGTAATTACTATTCGAATGAAGGTAAATACTATTCACGAGGGTAATTACTATCGATGAAGGTAATTACTTATTGTGAAGGTAAATACTATCGATGAAGAGACTCTTAGATGATGACATATAGGCCCCCATAAAATAATCAAACTTACCACAAATCATTTTTTTTTCATCAACACATATTTAATCTTTCAACAATTATTAATCATTTATAACTTGTCGTCTCAATTATTGATTTAATACTATAACATATTATACGGATGATCTTTGTGACAATAATTGAATCAATAATATAAGAGATATGATGCAGCAATTCTTGTAGTGATAATTGAAGCATAAATTGAGTGACTTTTCACGTAAGCATCGATAATCAATACCGTGTCTTCTTATCGCAACTCACGCGTATTCTTGTACTTTTACCACCGGGTAGTTCAGCAGCTTTTAGCAGTAACACCTCGTAGTTATTTTTATAAAATATTTTTGTCGTTTTCTCAATCCAATATAATTACATTGTGGGGTCCACCAATGATTGAGCCATTATGCGAATATTCCCTAACAAAAAGAATATTCCCAGACCAAACGAATATTTTATAACAACTTGATACTTTGCAAAATTTATAAATATTACCCACAACTATAACATTATATCAAATTTATTCCATAATATTCAAAAAATAATATTTATAGAAAAATTCATCTTTATTTATAAAAATTTGAGGGTCTTACAACCTCCCATTCTTATGAAATTTCGCCCTCGAAATTAGTGGTACGATACTGGTATGTCGAAGAGGTAAGGATACCTTGATTTCATTTGATTCTAACTCCCAAGTCATTTCCTCAACATCGTGGTTCCTCCACAAAACTTTGACTTGAGGTATAACCTTGGAGGCGTAGAATATGTTCCTTCTTATCAAAATTTGAGCAGGAACCTCTTCATACGTCAAATCTTCCGCTTATTTCGTCGGTTCTAACTCAATAATATGGTTCGGGTCTTTCACATATTTACGTAACATAGATATGTGAAAAGCGTTATGAACACGAGACATATTTGGTGAAAGCGAGTCTATAGGCCACGATTCCTACTCGATCGAGGATTAAAATGGACCGATGAATCGAGGGTTAAGTTTTCCTCTCTTTCCAAATCTTGTAACTCCTTTCCATGGAGCGACTCTTAACAACACATGATCTCCTATATCGAATTCCCGTCCTTTCGATGAAGATCAAGATAACTCTTTTATCGATTTTGTGAGGTTTTTATCGTTGTCGGATCGTTTGAATCTTTTCCGTAGTCATACGTACCAACTCCGGTCCCAACAACGTTGCTTCACCCACCTCATCCCAAAGATCCGGAAACGACACTTTCTTCCATACTGGCGCTTGAATGGAGCCATGCCAATACTTTGCTTGATAAGCTGTTGTTGTAGGAAAACTCCACCAATGGTAAGAACTTGTCCCAACTCCCCTTGAAATCAAGGACACGAGTCTTAATAGATCTTCAAGAGTTTGAATAGTCCTCTCCGATTGTCCGTCTGTCTCGAGGATGATATCGGAAGCTAAATCGTAAGTCTGTGCCCATAGCTTTTTGCAAACTAACCCAAAATCGTGAAGTGAATCTTGGGTCTCGATCGAAACTATGGATCTAAGATACCATGCGATCTTTACAATCTCGTTTATGTACATACTGAGCAAGACGTTCAAGTGTATAAGTTTCTCGATTCGGTAAGAAATGAGCGGACTTGGTCGACCTATCAACAATGACCCAAATCGCATCAATGCCTTGAGAAACCTTAGGAAGGCCCGTGTGAAATCCATGGTAATGTGCTCCCACTTCCATTTCGGAATTTCAAGTGGTTGCAATGGACCTTTGGTACTTGATGCTCGCTTTAACTCGTTGACAAGTTAGACACCTTGAGATAAACAAATATTATATCTCTCTCTTCATATTGCTCCACCAAAATGTATGGCGAATATCATGATACATTTTGGTACTCCCGGATGGATTGCAAAATGGTGTGTTGTGTGCCTCCATCATGATATTATACTTTAAATCGTGGTCGTTAGGAACACAAAGTCCGGAGTTGACTCGAAGTATTCCTTCTTTATCGATTCTTGCTTACGATATAGCACCTTCTTGCACTTTCTTCCTCATCATCGCATCGTGTCTCAGAGTGCGTAGCTTGGCGACTTTAACTTTATCAATTAAAAGTGGTTCTACTCGTATACTCGTTATCATCACATGCGTCCCAGAGTCTTTAATTCTATCTCCATCCTTTGCAAGTCACACAAATGGGCCTTTGCGTTGACAATATCGCTTTTCAGATTGCGTATGATTTTCACTTTCGCGTCGCCTACCACGTTCGCTTTTCCAGGATGGTATTGGATGGTATGATCATAATCTTTCAGCAGATTCAAGCCAACGTCGTTGTCGCGTGTTGAGTTCCTTTTGAGTGAAGAAATATTTGAGGCTTTTATGATCCGTAAAGATCTCCACTTTCTCCCCATACAAGTAATGCCTCCAAATTTTAAGTGCAAAGACAATATTTGCTTAACTCTAGATCATGAGTAGGATAATTCCTCTCATATTCTTTGAGTTGTCATGAGGCATAAAGCTATTACTTTTCCATGTTGCATGAGAACACATCCCAACCCTTTGCTCGAAGCATCTTGTAGATGACAAATCCTCCGAGGCAGGATGGTATTGTCGAGCAGTCTTTGAAATAAGTCTCCTCTTGAGTTCTTGAAAACTCTTCTCACATTCTTCGCTCCAACCGAACTTTGTATCTTTCCGAAGTCGGTGAGTCGATGGAATAGCGATTCGAGAAAATCCTTCCACGAATCTCCGATAATAACCAATTTAAACCAAGAAAGCTACGTCTTCGATCATCGATTTAGGTTGTTTCCAAACTTTGAATAGCTTCAATCTTTCTTTGGGTCAACAGATATTCCATGACTTGATACCATCGTGCCCAAGGAATGCTACTTCTTGACGAACTCGCATTTCTTTAACTTGGCATAAAGCTTATATTCACGAAGCTTTTGGAGTGTCGACCTCAAGTGTTGCTTTCATGATCTTCACGGCTTTTGGAATAAATAAGGATGTCATCAATAAAGACGACCACAAAGTGATCTAAATATTCCTTGAATACTCGGTTCATCATATCCATGAAAGCGTGCGGAGCATTAGTCAATCAAAGGACATGACTAGAATTCATAATGCCCGTCTGAAGTTTACGAAAGCCGTCTTTGGAATGTCGTGGTTCTAATCTTCAATTGGTGATATCCGGAACGAAGATCAATCTTTGAAAAGAATTTGGCTCCTTGCAAGCTGGTCAAACAAGTCAACAAATACGTGGCAATGGATACCTATTTTTGATGGTGACGTGATTCAACTCCCGATAATCAATACAAAGTCGCATACTCCCATCTTTCTTCTTCACGAATAGAGCAGGAGCACCCCAAGGAGAAGTACTAGGACCGAATAAAGCCAATGTCTAACAATTCCTGCAGTTGGGTCTTTAACTCACGAAGTTCAATAGAGCCATTCGATATGGGGCTTTGGAAATAGGTTTTGTCACCGGGTTCAAAGTCGATACAAAATTCAATTTCACGCTACGGGGTAGGCAGGGGAAGTTCTTGAGGGAATCGTCGGAAATTTATTAACAATAGGAATATCGTTTAAAACTGACGTATTTTTATTTAAATCTGTGACATGAGCTAAGAAAGCTTGACATCAGTTTTTCAATAAACAAATAGCTTTATGGCTTGAGATGACCGTGATTGATTTTAATGGTTTGGTCGTTTGAATTCGCATAATAGGTTGATTAGGAATATGAAAGCTAACAACCTTACGAAAACAATCAATTTTTGCATGATAAGTAGTTAACCAATCAATCCCTAGAATCACGTCAAATGCAAGTATTTTTAATGAAATAAGATCGACAGGTAATGTGAGGGTACCGATTTGAACCAAACAAGACTTATAAACAGTGGATGTAATGAAGGTTTCTCCCAACGGAGTTTCCACAGATAAGTCAAAGTCTAATTTCTCCGAGTCAAATTTAATCGATGGCGCAAGTAGGAGAAATAAAAGAATGGGTAGAAACCGGTATCAAATAAAGTATAGACTTCATTAGAGTTTATGATAAGCTTACCCGTGATGACCTCATTCGGAGTTCCTTGCTCTTTGGGAGGTCACAACAAATGCTCTCCCTGCAGACTACCGGTTTTGAATTTTACGGGATGGCCTTTGGTGCCTCCATCCTAGTTGAATTTGTCTTGATGGCACAAAAATCGAGCTAAGTGACCTTCTCTTCCACAATTATAACATGCTTTGGAATGGCGTAGCCTGATTTGGATGATGTGTCCCTCTCTCCGCATTTGAAGCATATGATAGGTGGTCTTTCTCCTTCCTTAACAATGGGTCTTTGGTCTTGACGTCTTTCCATCATTGTTGAATCTCCTTTTCTTGAAATGTCCATTCTTATTGTTTTGGCCACGATTACCACCAGAAGTGGTTACCATATCTCTGCTCCTGTTGATTCCCTCCACGCTTGTTGTCTTAGCCGATGACTACTCTCATTTGGTATTATAATTTTTCTTAGAATTTGCTTCTCTTTTAGTTACGTTGACTCATTATCGCGCTCCACTAATCGAGCCCTATTTATAACATCCGAATAAAACACAATTTATGAGAAATAAGATGTTGGCGTATCTCGCTTCAAACCTCTTAAAAACATTCGCGCCATTCTCTCTTCATTATCCACCAGTGGGGACGAATAGTGATAACTCGCAAATTTTGCCTCGTATTGCGACACGGTCATATTGTTTTGTTCCAACTTGATAAACTCCACCTCCTTCATGTGGCGAATACTTTTCGGAAAGTATTTGTCGTTGAACGACTCTGGAACTTCTCCCAAGATATCTTGAAGACAATTTGGTTGAGTACGTTTACCGATTTCACCCCGTAATCCGCCTTTCGCCATGAACATAAAAGCGTGAAGTGGAACCTTTTGCTCCTCGGAGCATCCCAAGACATCAAATATCTTGGTAATCTGCTTTATCCATGCTTCCGCTTGAAGTGGTTTTGGCTCTCCCTTAAACTCCGGTGGTCCCAGCTCCTTAAATTGTTTAGCGGTGGACCGGCCGAGAGTTTTCCGTGTTTCCACTTTCCACGTTTTGGAATGAGAGTCGCTCTCGCTTTCTTTGTTGCATAAATTGCATAAAGCCTCACGAACATTTGATCATTCGTCATTTGGTCGGTGTTGTTGTTGTTTTGCATGAGGATTTTCGCCTTCGATGCACATTATCACGATTATTGATATGTGGTGAATCAACAACGCTGCGCTCCATTGCTATTCTCAACATTCTCGATGTCATTTTCGGGACATCGCCACAAAACAAAAGGTTAATTGACATGTAACAAATTATCCCTATCTTTGACCAACCAATAAAATATCACATAAACTTAGGTAGTCATACTAGCGAAGGTATTCCCGTCTCTCCCTCCTAGTACTATTCTCACATCTTAGCAGGATCATATCCCTAAGCTCGATATCAATTGTGACGCCCCAAAATTAGGTATACATCACCCATCTTGGGTCGACACTTATATGGTAATGTAATTTAAATACAACTTATTAACATAACATGCGTGTACAATACGACATAAGCCGTGAGTTTAAATACAAATATAAATCTACTAGATATTATACAAACTCAAACAAAAGTCCTCATTACGATTATTATCACACTATTTTACTGAGAATAGTGAGGACTACTAATCTTATCTTCAGGACCATCACTCGTTTCCCGACTTCGTCCAAATTTATATTATCATTTCACGAAGAAAAACGGTGAAAGAAAGGGTGAGCTCAACTAGCCCAAGAAGAAATATTATGACTAAGATAATGCGAGAATAAATTATCAATAGTCTTGATAATGTTAAAGCGATAAAATACAATGAAAATGACCAGTTTAAGCTGCAGCGGAATATCGCAATCCATTAAAAGAGTCAAGTAGAAAATAAAGTCTACTATCTTTTAGGTTTTAAAAGGTTTTTCATCATCATTTATAAATTTGAGACTCAAACTTTAATAAATATTTCACATCATCGAATCACCCCCGCACTACGGCGAGGATATTCTTTAGTATCACGACCACAATTATTCATACACTACTGGGCGAGAATATTTGTGTATTCATTAATGGTCATGATCATGCCAACAGCATCGTCCATCAATGCACTACTACTACCCTTTGAGGATTTTTATCACATCATTTATAACATTACGGTCATGATTACACCGAATAGTCTGCAGCCATAATCATACCAAGTCCATGATGCACCTTTCTGAAGCCACGAGATGACTTTCGAAAAAAAATATAAACATGAGGATGATGACAATGATATAAGAATTCAATAAAACAAGTTCAAGAATTATTTTATCCAGGAATTATTAACGTCCAAATTGTCAACATGATCTTTGCTTTGTAGAGTAAAATTCAAGAATGATCGGAGAAGAATATTTCCATGAAAAGATTTGGATGAAACGCAAATATCAAGGATATTCTACTAATTTCATGGAGTATAGAAGTCAAAGTTTTAACCAATTTGGGTATAATAAAGAATGGAATAACAAAAAGAAATCACCATGCATGCGATAGAAGCATGCAGACGAGTTATTCCAATGAATAATAAATAACGGAACGAAGTCGGTGAAATTCACACCGAGGATGTTCCAATGAATAATAAAGATGGAACCGGATCCGGTGTAAAAACACACGATAGGATATTCCAACAGAATAATAAAAGACGGAAACCGAGTCGGTAAAACACATGATGTGATATTCAGCGAGAATAATAAAGAGCGGAACCGAGTCGGTGTAAAACACACGAGCAGGATGTTCCAGCGGAATAATAATAAAAAGCGGAACCAGGTCGGGTGTAAAACACATGATGGATGTTCCAACGAGAATAATAGAAGAATGTCACCAAGTATAGGGTAAACCACTTATACGAGTTATTCAGCGAGAATAATAAGCAATGGAATAACAACAGATTCTCTTCATGAATAAGAAAGAATAACACCCTTACATTTGGTAGGAGATTGAATCTCGCAAAGGCGAGTGTAGTAACAAAATACTCTTCTTCTTTCTCTCTTATTCTCTCTATACTTTCTCTCTATAGCTTGAATGAATTCGTGAAAAATAATGAAGCCCTAGGCCTCTATTTATAGAAGATTTCTAGCTTAGCTTTTCTTAGTGTGAAAAGGCAGTGGCTCGATTGACTAGTTTGGCCTTTGTAATGTGAAAGCGACAAGTGGTTCGGCGTCTGTAAAGGTAATTACTATTAACGTGGTAAAAACTATTGACGAAGGTAAATACTATTCACAAGGGTAAATACTATCGACGAAGGTAATTACTTTGATTTATTGGCGAAGGTAAATACTATTCACGCAAGGTAATTACTATTTGAAGGTAATTACTATTATGAGCGAAGGTAAATACTATTCACAAGGGTAATTACTATCGATTGAAGGTAATTACTATTGACGAAGGTAAATACTATTGATGAAGAGACTCTTAGATGATGACATATGAGCCCCCATAAAATAATCAAACTTACCACAAATCATTTTTTTTCATCAACACATATTTAATTTTCAACAATTATTAATCATTTATAACTTGTCGTCTCAATTATTGATTTAATCTATAACATATTATACAGATGATCTTGTGACAATAATTGAATCAATAATATAAGAGATATGATCGTGATTATCGTAGCAATAATTGAGCATATTTGAGTGACTTTTCATGTAAGCATCAATAATCAATACCAAGTGCTTCTTACGCAACTCACGGCGTATTATTTGTACTTTTACCCAAGGGTAGTTCAGCAGCTTTTAACGGTAACACCTCGTAGTTATTTTTATAAAATATTTTTGTCGTTTTCTCAATCCGACAATAATTACATTGTGGGGTCCACCAATGATTGAGCCATCAGACGAATATTCCCTAACAAAAGAATATTCCCGACCAAACGAATATTTTATAACAACTTCACATACTTTGAAAAATTTATAAATATTACCCACAACTATAACATTATATCAAATTTATTCCATAATATTCAAAAATAATATTTATAGAAAAATTCATCTTTATTTATAAAATTTGGGTCTTACAACCTCCCTTCTTATGAAATTTAGCCCTCGAAATTAGGGTACGATACTGGTATGTCGAAGAGGTAAGGATACCTTGATTTCATTTTGATTTTAACTCCCAAGTCATTTCCTCAACATCGTGGTTCCTCCACAAAACTTTGACTTGAGGTATAACCTTGGAGCGTAGAATATGTTCCTTCTTATCCAAAATTTGAACAGGAACCTCTTCATACGTCAAATCTTCCGCTATTTCGTCCTGGTTCTAACTCAATAATATGGTTCGGGTCTTTCACATATTTACGTAACATAGATATGTGAAAAAGCGTTATGAACACGAGACATATTTGGCGGTAAAAGCGAAGTCTATAGGCGCCAGTTCTACTCGATCGAGGATTAAAATGGACCGATGAATCGAGGGTTAAGTTTCCTCTCTTTCCAAATCTTGTAACTCCTTTCCATGGAGCAACTCTTAATAACACATGATCTCCTATATCAATTCCACGTCCTTTCGATGAAGATCAAGATAACTCTTTTATCGATTTTGTGAGGTTTTTATACGTTGTCGGATCGTTTGAATCTTTTTCAGTAGTCATACGCATTCAACTCCGGTCCCAACAACGTTGCTTCACCCACCTCATCCCAAAGATATCGAGAAGCGACACTTTCTTCCATACAACGCCTTGAATGGAGCCATGCCGATACTTGCTTCGATAAGCTGTTGTTGTAGGAAAACTCCACCAATGGTAAGAACTTGTCCCAACTCCCTGAAATCAAGGACACAGAGTCTTAATAGATCTTCAAGAGTTTGAATAGTCCTCTCCGATTGTCATTCGTCCGTCTCGAGGATGATATGCCGAGCTAAATCGTAAGTCTGTGCTCATAGCTTTTTGCAAACTAACCCAAAATCGCGGAAGTGAATCTTGGGTCTCGATCGAAACTATGGATACCAGATACCATGCGATCTTACAATCTCGTTTTATATACATACGAGCAAGACGTTCAAGTGTATAAGTTTTCGTATCGGTAAGAAATGAGCAGACTTGGTCAACCTATCAACAATGACCCAAATCGCATCAATGCCTTGAGAAACCTTAGGAAGGCCAGAATGAAATCCATGGTAATGTGCTCCCACTTCCATTTGGAATTTCAAGTGGTTGCAATGGACTTTTGGTACTTGATGCTCCGCTTTAACTCGTTGACAAGTTAGACACCTTGAGATAAACAAATATATCTCTCTCTTCATATTGCTCCACCAAAATGTATGACGAATATCATGATACATTTGGTACTCCCGAGATGGATTGCAAATGGTGTGTTGTGTGCCTCCATCATGATATTATACTTTAAATCAGGTCGTTAGAACACAAAGTGCGGAGTTGACTCAAGTATTCCTTCTTCATCGATTCTTGCTTAAGATAGCACCTTCTTGCACTTTCTTCCTCATAACGCGATCGCCTCCGTGTCTCGTAGCTTGAGCAATGACTTTAACTTTATCAATTAAAGTCTGGTTCTACTCAGATACTCGTTATCATCACACGCGTCCCCTCGAGTCTTTAATTCTATCTCCATCCTTTGCAAGTCACACAAAATGGGCCTTTGCGTTGACAATATCGCACTTTCGTGCTTGCATATGATTTTCTACTCAATGCGTACTACCACGTTCACTTTTCCAGATGGTATTGGATGGTATGATCATAATCTTTCAATCAGTTCAAAGCCAACGTCGTTGTCGTATGTTGAGTTCCTTTTGAGTGAAGAAATATTTGAGGCTTTTTATGATCCGTAAAGATCTCCACTTTCTCCCATACAAGTAATGCCTCCAAATTTTAAGTGCAAAGATAATACCGCTAACTCTAGATCATGAGTAGGATAATTCTCTCATATTCTTTGAGTTGTCGCGAGGCATAGGCTATTACTTTTCCATGTTGTATGAGAACACATCCCAACCCTTTTTCAAGCATCATCGTAGATGACAAATCCTCCGAGCCGGATGGTATTGTCGTAGCAGTCTTGAAATAAGTCTCCTCTTGAGTTCTTGAAAACTCTTCTCACATTCTTCGCTCCAACCGAACTTTGTATCTTTCCGAGTCGGTGAGTCAATGGAATAGCGATTCGAGAAAATCCTTCCACGAATCTCCGATAATAACCAATTAAACCGAGAAAGCTACGACTTCTTGGCCATCGATTTAGGTTGTTTCACTTTGAATAGCTTCAATCTTTCATTGGGTCAGCGGATATTCCATGACTTGATACCACGTGCCCAAGGAATGCTGCTTCTTCAAGCCGAACTCGCGATTTCTTCAACTTGGCATAAAGCTTATATTCACGAAGCTTTTGGAGTGTCGACCTCAAGTGTTGCTCATGATCTTCACGGCTTTTGGAATAAATAAGGATGTCATCAATAAAGACGACCACAAAGTGATCTAAATATTCCTTGAATACTCGGATTCATCATATCCATGAAAGGCATTTTTGAATGTAGGAGCATTAGTCAATCCAAAGGACATGACTAGGAATTCATAATGCCGTGTCATCGAGTTCCGATAAAGCCGTCTTTGGAATGTCACGATTCTAATCTTTAATTGGTGATATCCTAACGAAGATCAATCTTTGAAAAGAATTTGGCTCCTTTTAAAGCCGGGTCAAACAGGTCATCAATACGTGGCAATGGATACCTATTTTTGCTTATTTAAAATATTTGTGCATTTTACCCATAATTACATTAAATCGGGACGACTGGGCAGAAAACGAAGCTTTAGTCCGTGATTTCATTTAAATGAACGGTCTAAGAATCAAGGTATCGAGTCACATCAAACGATTCTCGCCAGAATAACGTACTCGCACATCCGCTTTTTCAATAAACGCTTTATGTATCGCTTGAGATCGAGACCGTCACGGATTGATTTTAATGGTTCTCCGCTTGAATTGCTGGAAACGGTTTTTGATTCCAAAAACAACGATCTTTTACCAAAACAATCAATTTTTGCAATGGAGAATCTTTCTTCAATGTAATGTTCTAACCAATCAATATCTTTAACGCCTCTCTAAACGACGTTAGTATTTTTAATAAAACACGATCGATAAGTAATGCTTCGGAGTTACTTATTCGATTGACTTATATAACAAAGGATGTCAACAATGGTTTCTCAGCTCCCATCAGTTTCCATGCGATAAGTCAAAGTTCAATTCTCCGAGTCAAATCACTAATCGTTGAGCTTGAAAAAGTAGAATTTTAAAATAGTAACTTCAAAGTGATCAAAATTCAGTCAGACTTTGGCTAGCAAAAGTTTATTCGATAACTAACAAAATCTGGATGACCCGATTCGAATTTTTCCAGCTCCGAGGTCACAAAACGCGAGACCCTTTCGAAATGTTCCAGATTCTTTTCATGACGCTGGTGCTCCATCCTAGCCAATCAATTTAAAAATCACTCAACGATGCAAAAATCAGTTTCAAATCGCAATGTTCTGTCGACCTTACTTCCATAATTATATTCGAATTAAGTGTATCATGGAACTGGTCGCCACTTCTGACATGTTCCTCTCTCCATAGATTTAAGCATATAGGACAGTGGTGTCTTCCGCATTTCGGTCGACTTACACTCTTCCATCATTACAAACTCTCGCTTCTTTTCCCCGAAATGTCCGCTTGGAAAGAAAGGGTTTTAGCCTGCCCGACAGATATCGGCACCGGTTAAACCGAGTTACCATATACTACCGCCTGCTGATTTCTCCACGTTTTGTTGTCTCCCTAGACTCCGCTAATGAATTCACGACTACTTGGCCGATTATAACAAATTATAACTACCGCTTCTTTTACAACTATCTATCGCCAGCCTCCACTAATAAGACAAAATTTACAACATCTCAATTACGAGAAATAAGTCTACTAAGATGTCGACGATTCTCCGACTTCAAACCTCTTAAAAACATTCGCTCACCATTCTTCTTCATTATCCACCAAGTGGGACGAAACCGTGATAACTCCGCAAATTTTGCCTTCGAAATATCAGACACTACCATATTGTTTTGTTCCAACTTCGATAAACTCCACCTCCTTCATGATATGGCTTAATATTTCCAAGGAAAGTATTTGTATTCGCATGAATGCCTCCTCGAACTTCTCCCAAGATATCTTCAAGACAAAACTTTAAGTGTGTCAAAAGTACGCTTTTACCGATTCCACACCAAGAATCGCCCTCCGCACTACATAAAGGCTAAGAAAAGGAACCTTTCGACGAAGACTGCCTGAAAATCCCAAGACATCAAATATCTTCGTAATCGCTTATCCTGCTAACAAAGAAATATCATTCAAGCCATTATACAAAGTGGCTTCAATGGCTCATGGCTATTTTTGGGTTTTAAACTCCCGGTGGTCCCAGCCTCGAATTGTTTAATGCGACCGCCTCGAGAGTAAATTTACCGCCGTGTTTCCACCCCATGCTTTGGATGTGAGTCGCAATAATGCATTACTTACTAATGAGATTAATTTTCGACGCCTCCAAAATTAGGTATACATCACCCATCTTGGGTCGCCACTCATGATTACATGGTATGTAATTTAAATACAACTTATTAATATAATCCGTATTAACAATACGATATAAATCGTGAGTTTAAATACAAATATCGTCTACTAGATATTATACAAACTCAAACAAAAAGTCCTCATTACAATTATTATCACACTATTTCACGTAATAGTGAGGACTACTAATGCTATCCTTCGTGACCATCACTGCTTCCGACTCGACTCGCCCCAAATTTATATTCTCATTTCCTCAAGAGAACAAAGGAAAGAAAGGTGAGCTCAACTAGCCCAAGAAGAAATATTACGACTAAGATAATGCGTAATAAATTATCAATAGTCTTCAACAATGTTAAACCGATAAAATATAATAAACATCAAGTTTAATCATAAATGAATAAGCAATCCATTAAAAGAGTCAAGTAGAAAATAAAATCTACTATCTTTTATGATTTAAAAGGTTTTTTCATCATCGTTATAGCCGAGACTCACTTTTAATAAATAATCCACATCATCGAATCACCCCTCGCACTACTCGGCCAAGGATATTCTTTTTAAGATCACCACCACAATTATTCCCGCACTACACGCCAAGAATAGTCAGGTATTCATTAATGGTCATGATCATGCCAACAAATCGCCCATCAATGCACTACTACTAATCGAGGATTTTTACCACATCATTTGTAATATTACTACCATGATTACACCAATAATCCCTCGGTCATAATCATACCAAGTCCATCCACGCCTACAGGTGCCATGTATGACTTTTAAAAAAAATATAAACATGAGGATGATGACAATGATATAAGAATTCAATAAAACAAGTTCAAGAATTATTTTATCCAGAATTATTAACATCCAAATTGTCAACATGACATCGCTTTTGTAGAGTAAAATTCAAGAATGATCAAGAATATTTCCATGAAAAGATATCGATGAAACGCAAATATCAAGGATATTCTACTAATTTCATGGAGTATAAGTCAAAAGTTTTAACCAACCGGGTATAATAAAGAATGGAATAACAAAAGAAATCACCATGCATGCGATTAGATCAGACAATGTTAGTTATTCCAATGTAATAATAATAATAAAATTAACCAAAGTCGTGAAATTCACACCCCATGTGATGTTCCAATGTAATAATAAAGATGGAACTGCATCCGTAAAACACATGTATAGGATATTCCAATGTAATGATAAAGATTTAAACCAGTCCCTGTAAAACACATGCATGTGATGTTCCAATGTAATAATAATAAAGATTTTAACCAGTCCTGTAAAACACATGCATGTGATGTTCCAATGTAATAATAAGAATGTCACCAAGTATAGGTAAATCACAGATACAAAGTTATTCCAATGTAATAATAAGCAATGGAATAACATAAGGATTTCACCAAGTATAGGTATGCCACAAGATACAAAGTTATGTATAGGTATGCCACTTTTTACAAAAGTTATTCCAATGTAATAAAAAGGAATGGAATAATGTAAGTCTCTCTTCAATAAGAAAGAATAATAACAAATAATATTTTACCTGTAAAAAGAACCGAATATATGCAAAGTGAAGAAAGTAATACTCTTCTTCTTTCTATAACTTTTCTCTATAGCTCTCTATAATTTCTCTCAGAGTTTCAATGAATTCGTAAGAAAATAATGAAGGAATGAGCTTCTATTTATAGAAAATGGAATGCATAAGAATTAATCCATTAACTGGCCCAGATTGATTTATTTTAACTGACCATCCATATTTAAAGCAAAATCTTTTAAATAAAATATAATATATTCTATTTATATAAAAACATTTTACTATGCAAACACTATGCAAAACACTATGCAAAACACTACGCAAACACTATGCATAATAAAATATAATATATTTTATTTATAAAATAACTTTAATAAAGTATTTCGCTTTTATATAAAGATGTTTCGCTTTTATTACGCTAATAATAATAATAAAACAAAACGTCATTATCGCTATAATAATTCATATTATTAAATAATAATGGAATCAAACCGAGTGACTTCTCACATAAAGATCAATAATCAATACCGTGTGCTACTACGCAACCCACACGACATCGCATTTTTACTACCGAGTAGTTCAACAAAGATTAACCAGAAAACTTCCGCCGTTATTTCAATAAAATATTTTTGTCGCTTTCAATCCGACAATAATTTCGCTGGGGTCCACCAATGATTGAGTCATTGCATTTAATATTCCCTCGCTAAACCTAATATTCCCACCAATCTAATATAATATAACCACTGTGATACTTTTGCAAAATTTATAAATATTACCCACAACTATAACATTATATCAAATTATTCCATAATATTCAAAAATAATATTTATAGAAAATTCATCTTTATTTATAAAAGTCGGGTCTTACAACTCCCTTCTTATGAAATTTCGCCTCAAATTAGGGTACGACTGTATGTCAAGAGGTAAGGATACCTTGATTTCATTTCGCATTCTAACTCCCAAGTCATTTCTCAACATCGTGGTTCCTCCACAAAACTTCGATTGAGGTATAACCTCGAGCGTAGAATATGTTCCTTCTTATCCAAAATTTGAACAGAACCTCTTCATACGCCAAATCTTCCGCTATTTCGTCCTATTCTAACTCAATAATATGGTTCGGTCTTTCACATATTTACGTAATATGGATATGTGAAAACGTTATGAACACGTAGACATATTCAAGCAGAAAGAAAGTAGTCTATAGCCACGCCCTACTCGATCGAGGATTAAAATGGACCAATGAATCGAGGATTAAGTTTTCCTCTCTTTCCAAATCTTGTAACTCCTTTCCATGGAGCAACTTTAACAACACATGATCTCCTATATCAAATTCCACGCCCTTTCATGAAGATCAAGATAACTCTTTTGTCGATTTTGTGAGGTTTTTATACGCTGCCTTGATCGCTTCAATCTTTTCCGTAGTCATACGCATCAACTCCGGCCCCAACAACGCTGTTTCACCCACCTCATCCCAAAGATAATCGAGAACTACACTTTCTTCCATACAACGCTCAATGGAGCCATGCCAATACTTGCTTTGATAATCGTTGTCAGAGGAAAACTCCACCAATGGTAAGAACTTGTCCCAACTCCCTTGAAATCAAGGACACAGTAGTCTTAATAGATCTTCAAGAGTTTGAATAGTCCTCTCCGATCGTCCGTCCGTTCGAGGATGATATGCCGAAGCTAAATCGTAAGTCTCAGGCCCATAGCTTTTTTGCAAACCAACCCAAAATCGTGAAGTGAATCTTGGTCTCGATCGTAAAACTATGGATACCGCTAAGATACCATGTACCTTATAACTCGCTTATGTACATACGAGCAAGACGCTCAATGTATAAGTTTTCAGATTTGTAAGAAATGAGCAGATTTGGTCAATCTATCAACAATGACCCAAATCGCATCAACGCCCGAGAAACCTTTAGAAGACCCAGAACTAAATCCATGGTAATGTGCTCCCACTTCCATTCCGAATTTCAAGTGGTTGCAATGGACCTTTTGGTACTTGATGTCCGCGCTTAACTCGCTGACAAGTTAGACACCTCGAGATAAATAAAAGCTTATCTCTCTCTTCATATTGCTTCCACCAAAATGTATGATTTAATATCACGATACATTTTGGTACTCCTGTGATGGATTGCAAATGGTGTGTCAGGCGCCCATCATGATATTATACTTTAAATCGTGGTCGTTAGAACACAAAGTCCGGAGTCGACTCAAGTATTCCTTCTTCATCGATTCTTGCTTCCTAAGATAGCACCTCTCTCAGACTTTCTTCCTCATACGCATCGCCCGTGTGTCCAGAGCTCGAGAGCACTTTTAACTTTATCGATTAAAGTTCTGTTCTACTCAGATATTCGCTATCATCACACGCGCCCCTCGAGTCTTTAACTCTATCTCCATCCTTTGCAAGTCACACAAATGGGCCTTCAGGTCGATAATAACGCACTCAGATTTTGCATACGATCTTCTACTCAACGCATCGCCTACCACGCTCGCTTTTCCAGATGGTATCGATGGTACGATCATAATCTTTCATCAGCTTCAAGCCAACGCCGTTGTCGCATGTCGAGTTCCTTTTGAGTGAAGAAATATTTGAGGCTTTTTACGATCCAGAAGATCTCCACTTTCTCCCCATACAAGTAATGCCTCCAAATTTTAAGCAGAAGATAACAAACCGCTAACCTGCATCACGAGTAGGATAATTCCTCTCATATTCTTTCGAGTTGTCATGAGGCATAGGCTATAACTTTTCCATGTTGCATAAGAACACATCCCAACCCTTTGCTCAAGCATCATCGAGATGACAAATCCTCCGAGCTGATGGTATGTCGTAACAAAATAAATAAATAAGTCCTCTCGAAGTTCTTGAAAACTCTTTCACATTCTTCGCCCAACCGAACTTTCAGATCTTTTCGAGTCACCGAAGTCATCGGAGTAGCGATTCGAGAAAATCCTTCCACTTAATCTCCGATAATAACCAAATTTAAACCGAGAAAGCTACGATTTTGGCCATCGATTTAGGTTGTTCCTCACTTTGAATAGCTTCAATTCCGGGTCAACAGATATTCCATGACTTGATACCACGCGCCCAAGGAATGCTACTTCTTCAAGCCGTAACTCGTGATTTCTTCAACTCGCATAAAGCTTATATTCACGGCTTTTGGAGTGTCGTAATTTCAAGTGTTGCTTTCATGATCTTCACCGCTTTTGAATAAATAAGGATGTCATCAATAAAGACGACCACAAAGTGATCTAAATATTCCTCAATACTTTGCTCATCATATCCATGAAGGCAAATAGAGCATTAGTCAATCCAAAGGACATGACTAGAATTCATAATGCCTGCATCGAAGTTCGAAAAGCCGCCTTTTCGAATGTCACGTTCTAATCTTCAATTGGTGATATCCTAACGAAGATCAATCTTTGAAAAGAATTTGGCTCCTGCAATCGGGTCAAACAGTCATCAATACGCGGGCAATGGATACCTATTTTTGATGGTGACATGATTCAACTCCCGATAATCAATACAAAGTCGTGATACTCCCATCTTTCTTCTTCATTTAATAGTAAACAGAGCACCCCAAGGAGAAGTACTAGATTTAATAAAGCCAATGTCTAACAATTTCTCGCATGGGTCTTTAACTCCTCAAGTTCAATAGAGCTATTCGACATGGGCTTTGGAAATAGGTTTTGTATCGTGTTCAAGGTCGATACAAAATTCAATTTCACGCCCGGGGTAGGCCAGAAGTTCTTCGGGAATACGTCAGAAATTTATTAACAATAGAAATATCGCTTCAAAACCGACGATTTTTGTTTAAATCGTGATATGAGCTAAGAAAGCTTGACATCCATTTTTCAATAAACTAATAAATTTTTATGGCTTGAGATGACCGTGATTGATTTTAATGGTTTGGTCGTTTGAATTCGTGATAATAGGTTGATTAGAATATGAAAGCTAACAACCCATTTAAAACAATCAATTTTTGTATGATAAGTAGTTAACCAATCAATCCCTTGTAATCACGCCAAATGCAAGTATTTTTAATGAAATAAGATCGACAGTAATGTGAGGGTACCGATTTGAACCAAACAAGACTTATAAACAAAGGATGTAATGAAGGTTTCTCCCAACGGAGTTTCCACAGATAAGTCAAAGTCTAATTTCTCCTGAGTCAAATTTAATCGATGAGCGCAAGTAGAGAAATAAAAGAATGGGTAGAACCCAGATCAAATAAAGTATAGACTTCATTAGAGTTTATGATAAGTTTACCCGTGATGACCTCATTCGTTCCTTTGCTCCGGGAGGTCACAACAAACGCCTCCTCAGACCACGGCTTTGATTTTTCCGGGACTCGCCTTTTGGTGCTCCATCCTAGTTGAATTTGTCTTCTGTAAACGCATAAAATCGAGCTAAGGACCTTCTTCTTCCACAATTATAACATGCTTTGGACTAAGATGGCACGCCTTCGGATCGATGTGTCCTCTTCTCCGCATTTGAAGCATACGATAGTGGTCTTTTCCTTCCTTAACAACTAAAAATGGTCGACGCTCGACGCATTTTCCATCAAATGTCCATTGAATCTCCGCTTTCGAAATGTCCATTCTTATTGTTTTCACTTCTCGATTACTCACTTCAAGTGGTTACCATATGTTTTCTATCGCCCGCTGATTTCCTCCACGCTTGTTGTCACCGCTTCCACGATGACTTACTCACCGGTATTATAACTTTGCCGTATTCTCTTTATTAGTCGGTCGCCACTTCGCCACATGGTATGTAATTTAAATACAACTTATTAATATAACTCGTCAGGTATAATACGATATAAATCGTGAGTTTAAATACAAATATCGTCTACTAGATATTATACAAACTCAAACAAAAAGTCCTCATTATAATTATTATCACACTATTTCACGTAATAGTGAGGACTACTAATGCTATCTTCTCGACCATCACTGCTTCCCCGACTCGCCCCAAATTTATATTCTCATTTCAAGAGAATAAAGGAAAGAAAGGGTGAGCTCAACTAGCCCAAAGAAGAAATATTATGACTAAGATAATGCGTAATAAATTATCAATAGTCTTCAACAATGTTAAACCGATAAAATATAATAAACATCAAGTTTAATCGCAATTTGAATAAGCAATCCATTAAAAGAGTCAAGTAGAAAATAAAATCTACTATCTTTTATGATTTAAAAGGTTTTTTATCATCATTATAGCCGAGACTCAATTTTAATAAATAATCCACATCATCGAATCACCCCCGCACTACGGCCAAGGATATTCTTTAAGATCACGCACCACAATTATTCCCGCACTACGCCAAGAATAGTCAGGTATTCATTAATGGTCATGATCATGCCAACAATCGCCCATCAATGCACTACTACTAATCGAGGATTTTTACCACATCATTTGTAATATTACTTGGCCATGATTACAATCAATAATCCCTCGGTCATAATCATACCAAGTCCATCCATGCTCTACAAAGCCATGTATGACTTTAAAAAAAAATATAAAATATGAGGATGATGACAATGATATAAGAATTCAATAAAACAAGTTCAAGAATTATTTTATCCAGAATTATTAAAGCCCAAATTGTCAACACGACATCGCTTTTGTAGAGTAAAATTCAAGAATGATCAAGAATATTTCCATGAAAAGATATCGATGAAACGCAAATATCAAGGATATTCTACTAATTTCATGGAGTATATAAGTCAAAGTTTTAACCAACCGGGTATAATAAAGAATGGAATAACAAAAGAAATCACCACGCACGCGAGAGATCAGATGTACAAAGTTATTCCAATGTAATAATAATAACTAACCAGTCGTGAAATTCACACCCATGTGATGTTCCAAATGTAATAATAAAGATGGAACTGATCCGTAAAACACATGATAGATATTCCAATGTAATCGATAAAGATTTTAACCAGTCCCTGTAAAACACATGCATGTGATGTTCCAATGTAATAATAATAAAGATTTTAACCAGTGTCCGTGTAAAAACACATGCATGTGATGTTCCAAATAATAATAATAATAAGAATGTCACCAAGTATAGGTAAATCACAGATCACAAAAGTTATTCCAATGTAATAAATAAGCAATGGAATAACATAAGGATTTCACCAAGTATAGGTACGCCAGACATGATACAAAGTTATATATAGGTATGCCACTTTTACAAAAGTTATTCCAATGTAATAATAAAATGAATGGAATAATGTAAGTTCTCTTCAAGAAAGAAAGAATAACACCCAAATACCGTAAAAGAACCTAATATAAAAGTGAAAAAGTAATACTCTTCTTCTTTCTATAACTTTCTCTATCTTTCTCTCTATAATTTTCTCTGTAGTTTCAATGAATTCGTAAGAAAATAATGAAGGAACGAGCTTCTATTTATAGAAAATGGAATGCATAAGAATTAATCCATGAACTATCCAGATTGATTTATTTTAATCTGATTTTATCCATATTTAAAGCAAAATCTTTTAAATAAAATATAATATATTCTATTTATATAAAAACATTTTACTATGCAAACACTACAACACTAAAAACACTATGCAAAACACTACGAAACACTATGCATAATAAAATATAATATATTTTATTTATAAAATAACTTTAATAAAGTATTTCGCTTTTATATAAAGATGTTTCGCTTTTATTACGTTAATAATAATTTAATAAAACAAAACGTCATTATCGCTATAATAATTCATATTATTAATCGACAATAATGGAATCAAACCGAGTGACTTCTCACATAAGATCAATAATCAATACCGCGTGCTACTACGCAAACCACACGACATCGCATTTTTACTAATGAAAGTAGTTCAACAAAGATCAACCAGAAACTTCCGCCGTTATTTCAATAAAATATTTTTGTCGCTTTTTCAATCCGACAATAATTTCGCTAGGGTCCACCAATGATTGAGTCATTGTATTTAATATTCCCTCGCTAAACCTAATATTCCCACCAATCTAATATAATATAACCACTGTGATACTTTGCAAAATTTATAAATATTACCCACAACTATAACATTATATCAAATTATTCCATAATATTCAAAAAATATTTATAGAAAATTCATCTTTATTTATAAAAGTCGGGTCTTACAACCTCCCTTCTTATGAAATTTCGCCTCAAAATTGTGGTACGACGGTATGTCAAGAGGTAAGGATACCTTGATTTCATTTCGCATTCTAACTCCCAAGTCATTTCTCAACATCGTGGTTCCTCCACAAAACTTCGATTTTGAGGTATAACTCGAGCGTAGAATATGTTCCTTCTTATCCAAAATTTGAACAGAACCTCTTCATACGCCAAATCTTCCGCTATTTCGTCCCGGCTTCTAACTCAATAATATGGTTCGGTCTTTCACATATTTACGTAATATGGATATGTGAAAAACGTTATGAACATTTAGAGACATTTCAAGCAGAAAGCGAGTCTATAGCCACGCTCCTACTCGATCGAGGATTAAAATGGACCGATGAATCGAGGATTAAGTTTTTCTCTTTCCAAATCTTGTAACTCCTTTCCATGGAGCAAACTTAACAACACACGATCTCCTATATCAAATTCCACGCCCTTTCATGAAGATCAAGATAACTCTTTTTGTCGATTTTGTGAGGTTTTTATACGTCATTTGATCGCTTCAATCTTTTCCGTAGTCATACGCATCAACTCCCGGCCCCAACAACGTTGTTTCACCCACCTCATCCCAAAGATAACCGAGAATCTACACTTTCTTCCATACAACGCTCGAATGGAGCCATGCCAATACTTGTTTGATAACTCGTGTTGTAGAGGAAAACTCCACCAATGGTAAGAACTTGTCCCAACTCCCTTGAAATCAAGGACACAGTAGTCTTAATAGATCTTCAAGAGTTTGAATAGTCCTCTCCGATCGTCTCCGTCCGTCTCGAGGATGATATGCCGAAGCTAAATCGTAAGTCTGCGCTCATAGCTTTTTGCAAACTAACCCAAAATCGTGAAGTGAATCTTGGGTCTCGATCGTAAACTATGGATACCGCATAGATACCATGTATTTTACAATCTCGCTTATGTACATACGAAAGCAAGACGCTCAAGTGTATAAGTTTCTCAGAGACGCAGAAGAAATGAGCAGATTTGGTCAATCTATCAACAATGACCCAAATCGCATCAACGCCTTCGAGAAACCTTAGAAGACCCAGAACTAAATCCATGGTAATGTGCTCCCACTTCCATTCGAATTTCAAGTGGTTGCAATGGACCTTTTGGTACTTGATGCTCCGCTTAACTCGCTGACAAGTTAGACACCTCGAGATAAACAAACGCTATCTCTCTCTTCATATTGCTTCCACCAAAATGTACGATTTAATATCATGATACATTTGGTACTCCTGTGATGGATTGCAAATGGTGTGTCAGGCGCCCATCATGATATTATACTTTAAATCGTGGTCGTTAGAACACAAAGTCCGGAGTCGACTCAAGTATTCCTTCTTCATCGATTCTTGCTTCCTAAGATAGCACCTCTCGCACTTTCTTCCTCATACGATCACCTGTGTCCAGTAGCTCGAGCAAATTTTAACTTTATCGATTAAAGCTCTGCTCTACTCAGATATTCGCTTATCATCACACGCGCCCCTCGAGTCTTTAACTCTATCTCCATCCTTTGCAAGTCACACAAATGGGCCTTTCAGGTCGATAATAACGCACTCAGATTTGCATACGATCTTCTACTCAACGCATCGCCTACCACGCTCGCTTTTCCGTGATGGTATCGATGGTACGATCATAATCTTTCAACAGCTTCAAGCCAACGCCGTTGTCGCATGTCGAGTTCCTTTTTGAGTGAAGAAATATTTGAGGCTTTTTATGATCCCAGAAGATCTCCACTTTCTCCCCATACAAGTAATGCCTCCAAATTTTAAGCAAGAAGATAACAAACCGCTAACCCAGATCACGAGTAGGATAATTCCTCTCATATTCTTTTGAGTTGTCGCGAGGCATAAAGCTATAACTTTTCCATGTTGCATAAGAACACATCCCAACCCTTTGCTCAAGCATCATCAGAGATGACAAATCCTCCGAGCCGATGGTATCACGTAACAAAATAAATAAGTCTCTCTCGAAGTTCTTGAAAACTCTTCTCACATTCTTCGCTCCAACCGAACTTTCAGATCTTTTCGAGTCACCGAGTCAATGGAGTAGCGATTCGAGAAAATCCTTCCATTAATCTCCGATAATAACCACCTAAACCGAGAAAGCTACGATTTTGGCCATCGATTTAGGTTGTTCCACTTTCAATAGCTTCAATCTTTCACGGGTCAACAGATATTCCACGACTTGATACCACGCTCCAAGGAATGCTACTTCTTCAAGCCGTAACTCTCGATTTCTTCAACTCGCATAAAGCTTATATTCACGGCTTTTGGAGTGTCACTTCAAGTGTTGCTTTCATGATCTTCACGCTTTTGGAATAAATAAGGATGTCATCAATAAAGACGACCACAAAGTGATCTAAATATTCCTCGAATACTTGGCTCATCATATCCATGAAGGCAAAGAGAGAGCATTAGTCAATCCAAAGGACATGACTAGAATTCATAATGCCCGCATCGAAGTTCGAAAAGCCGCCTTCGAATGAATGTCACGGTTCTAATCTTCAATTGGTGATATCCTAACTAAGATCAATCTTTGAAAAGAATTTGCTCTTGCAATCGGGTCAAACAGTCATCAATACGCGGGCAATGGATACCTATTTTTGATGGTGACATGATTCAACTCCCGATAATCAATACAAAGTCGTGATACTCCCATCTTTCTTCTTCACTTAATGTAAACAGAGCACCCCAAGGAGAAGTACTAGACTAATAAAGCCAATGTCTAACAATTCTCGCATTGGGTCTTTAACTCCTCAAGTTCAATAGAGCTATTCGACATGGGCTTTGGAAATAGGTTTTGTACTGTGTTCAAGGTCGATACAAAATTCAATTTCACGCCCGGGGTAGGCCAGAAGTTCTTCGGGAATACGTCAGAAATTTATTAACAATAGAAATATCGCTCAAAACCGACGATTTTTGTTTAAATCAGGATATGAGCTAAGAAAGCTCGACATCCATTTTTCAATAAACTAATAGCTTTATGGCTTCGAGATGACCGTGATTGATTTTAATGGTTTGGTCGTTTGAATTCAAGATAATAGGTTGATTAGGAATATGAAAGCTAACAACCTTATTTAAAACAATCAATTTTTTGTATGATAAGTAGTTAACCAATCAATCCCTTGTAATCACGCCAAATGCAAGTATTTTTAATGAAATAAGATCGATGTGTAATGTGAGGGTACCGATTTGAACCAAACAAGACTTATAAAAATGGATGTAATGAAGGTTTCTCCCAACTGAGTTTCCACAGATAAGTCAAAGTCTAATTTCTCCTGAGTCAAATTTAATCGATGAGCGCAAGTAGAGAAATAAAAGAATGGGTAGAACCCAGATCAAATAAAGTGTAGATTTCATTAGAGTTTATGATAAGTTTTACCCGTGATGACCTCATTCGTCCTCGCTTTCTCGGGAGGTCACAACAAACGCCTCCTCAGACCTACCGGCTTTTGATTTTTTCCGACTACTTTTGGTGCTCCATCCTAGTTGAATTTGTCTTCTCAGAAACCACAAAATCGAGCTAAGTGACCTTCTTCCACAATTATAACACGTTTTGACTAAGATGGCACGCCGGACCGATGTGTCCTCTTCTCCGTGATTTGAAGCATATATACGATAGTGGTCTTTCTCCTTCCTTAACAACGGTGTCAATGTGCCGACGTCTTTCCATCATCATTGAATCTCCGCTTTTGAAATGTCCATTCTTATTGTTTTTGGCCCCGACACACCAAGTGGTTACCATATCCGCCCGCTGATTCCTCCACGCTTGTTGTCACCGCTCACGACTACTCTCACCGGTATTATAATTTTGCTTTACCGCTTCTTTTTAGTCAAGGCTGACTCATTATCGCGCTTCCACTAATCGAGCCCTATTTACAACATCCAATACAAACACGCTTTATGAGAAATAAGATGTCGACGATTCCGACTTCAAACCTCTTAAAAACATTTCGCCATTTCTCTTCATTATCCACCAAGTGGGACGAACCGTGATAACTCCGCAAATTTTGCCTCAGATCATTATATACCTGGCCATATTGTTTTGTTCCAACTTGATAAACTCCACCTCCTTCATGTATGTAATACTTTCGTGAAAGTATTTGTCGCTGAATGCCTCCCCGAACTTCTCCCAAGATATCTTCAAGACAAAGAAGTCGAGTACGCTTTTACCGATTCCCACCAAGAATCCGCCTCCGCCAAGCAACATAAAGGCAAGAAGTGGAACCTTTTGCTTCCTGAGCATCCCAAGACATCAAATATCTTGGTAATGCTTTATCCATGCTTCCGCCGTAAGTGGTTTTTGCTCTCCCTTAAACTCCGGTGGTCCCAGCCTTGAATTGTTTAATGGTGACCACCGAGAGTTTTCCGTGTTTCCACCCCACGTTGGATGACAGAGTCGCCTCATCATTGTCAGATAAATTGCATATAAAGCCTCCAACATTTGATCATTCATCATTTGGTCGTTGTTGTTGTTTGCATGAGGATTGTCGCCTCGATGCACATTATCCCCGATTATCGACATGTGGTGAATCAACGATCGCTCAGGCTCCATTGCTATTCTCAACATTCTCGATGTCATTTTCAGACATCGCCACAAAACAAAAGATTAATCGACATGTAACAATTATCTTTATATTCGACCCAACCAATAAAATAAGACATAAACTTAGTAGGTCATACTAATAAGGTATTCCCTGCCTCCCTCCTAGTACTTTTTTTTCACATCTTAGCTGTGGATCATATCCCTAAGCTCGATACCAACCGTGACGCCCCAAAATTAGGTATACATCACCCATCTGGGTCGCCACTTACATGGTATGTAATTTAAATACAACTTATTAATATAACTGCCGTGGTATAATACGACATAAATCGTGAGTTTAAATACAAATATCGTCTACTAGATATTATACAAACTCAAAAAAAAGTCCTCATTATAATTATTATCACACTATTTCACGTAATAGTGAGGACTACTAATGCTATCTTCGTGACCATCACCGCTTCCCCGACTCGTCCCAAATGCCTATATTCTCATTTCAAGAGAACAAAGGAAAGAAAGGGTGAGCTCAACTAGCCCAAGAAGAAATATTATGACTAAGATAATGCGTAATAAATTATCAATAGTCTTCAACAATGTTAAACCGATAAAATATAATAAAATCAAGTTTAAATCAGCAAATGAATAAGCAATCCATTAAAAGAGTCAAGTAGAAAATAAAATCTACTATCTTTTATGATTTAAAAGGTTTTTCATCATCTATATAGCCGAGACTCACTTTTAATAAATAATCCACATCATCGAATCACCCCGCACTACTACCAAGGATATTCTTTAAGATCACGACCACAATTATTCCCGCACTACGCCAAGAATAGTCAGGTATTCATTAATGGTCATGATCATGCCAACAATCGCCCATCAATGCACTACTACTAATCGAGGATTTTTACCACATCATTTGTAACATTACTGGCCATGATTACAATCAATAATCCTCGGTCATAATCATACCAAGTCCATCCATGCTCTATGTGCCATGTATTGACTTTTAAAAAAAAAATATAAATACGAGGATGATGACAATGATATAAGAATTCAATAAAACAAGTTCAAGAATTATTTTATCCAGAATTATTAACATCCAAATTGTCAACATGACATCGCTTTTGTAGAGTAAAATTCAAGAATGATCGTAAGAATATTTCCATGAAAAGATATCGATGAAACGCAAATATCAAGGATATTCTACTAATTTCATGGAGTATATAAGTCAAAGTTTTAACCAACCGGGTATAATAAAGAATGGAATAACAAAAGAAATCACCACGCATGCAGATATCAGACAGACAAAGTTATTCCAATGTAATAATAATAACTTAACTGTGTCGTGAAATTCACACCCCATGTGATGTTCCAATGTAATAATAAAGATGGAACTGCATCCGTGTAAAACACATGATAGATATTCCAATGTAACGATAAAGATTTTAACCAGTCCGTAAAAAACACATGCATGTGATGTTCCAATGTAATAATAATAAAGATTTTAACCAGTCCTGTAAAACACATGCATGTGATGTTCCAACAGTAATAATAATAAGAATGTCACCAAGTATATAGGTAAATCACAGATACAAAAGTTATTCCAATGTAATAATAAGCAATGGAATAATATAAGGATTTCACCAAGTATAGGTATGCCATGATACAAAGTTATTCCAATGTAATAATAAGAACTTTTACAAAAGTTATTCCAATGTAATAATAAAGAATGGAATAATGTAAGTTCTCTTCAAGAAGAAAAGAATAACACCCCTTACCGTACAAAAAGAACCTAAATAGAAGCAAAGGAAAGTAAAGTAATACTCTTCTTCTTTCTATAACTTTCTCTATAGCTTCTCTCTAATTTCTCTCTGTAGTTTCAAATGAATTCGTAAGAAAATAATGAAGGAACGAGCTTCTATTTATAGAAAATGGAATGCATAAGAATTAATCCATGAACTATCCGTATTGATTTACTTTAACTGACTATCCATATTTAAAGCAAAATCTTTTAAATAAAATATAATATATTCTATTTATATAAAAACATTTTTTACTATGCAAAACACTATGCAAAAACACAAAAACACTACGTAACACTACGCATAATAAAATATAATATATTTTATTTATAAAATAACTTTAATAAAGTATTCTCGCTTTTATATAAAGATGTTTCGCTTTTATTACGTTAATAATAATTAATAAAAAAACAAAAAGTCATTATCGCTATAATAATTCATATTATTAATCGACAATAATGGAATCAAACCGAGTGACTTCTCACATAAGATCAATAATCAATACCGCGTGCTACTACGCAACCACACGACATCGCATTTTTACTACCGAGTAGTTCAACAAAGATCAACCAGAAAACTTCCGCCGTTATTTCAATAAAATATTTTGTCGCTTTTTCAATCCGATAATAATTTCGCTAGGGTCCACCAATGATTGAGCCATTGTATTTAATATTCCCTCGCTAAACCTAATATTCCCCCACCAATCTAATATAATATAACCACTCAGATACTTTGCAAAATTTATAAATATTACCCACAACTATAACATTATATCAAATTATTCCATAATATTCAAAAATAATATTTATAGAAAATTCATCTTTATTTATAAAAGTCGGGTCTTACTCTCGAGGATTAAGTTTTCTCTCTTTCCAAATCTTGTAACTCCTTTCCATGGAGCAACTCTTAACAACACACGATCTCCTATATCAAATTCCACGCCCTTTCGATGAAGATCAAGATAACTCTTTTTTGTCGATTTTGTGAGGTTTTTATACGTCATTTGGATCGTTTCAATCTTTTCAAGTAGTCATACGTATCAACTCCGGCCCCAACAACGTTGTTTCACCCACCTCATCCCAAAGATACCGAGAACGACACTTTCTTCCATACAACGCTCGAATGGAGCCATGCCAATACTTGCTTGATAATCGCTGTCAGAGGAAAACTCCACCAATGGTAAGAACTTGTCCCAACTCCCCTGAAATCAAGAACACAGTAGTCTTAATAGATCTTCAAGAGTTTGAATAGTCCTCTCCGATCGTCCGTCCGTCTCGAGGATGATATGCCGAGCTAAATCGTAAGTCCGTGCTCATAGCTTTTTGCAAACCAACCCAAAATCGTGAAGTGAATCTGGGTCTCGATCGTAAACTATGGATACCTAAGATACCATGCAATTTTACAATCTCGCTTATGTACATACGAGCAAGACGCTCAAGTGTATAAGTTTCTCAGACGGCAGAAGAAATGAGCAGACTTGGTCAATCTATCAACAATGACCCAAATCGCATCAACGCCTTCGAGAAACCTTAGAAGACCCCAGAACTAAATCCATGGTAATGTGCTCCCACTTCCATTCTCGAATTTCAAGTGGTTGCAATGGACCTTTTGGTACTTGATGCTCCGCTTAACTCGTTGACAAGTTAGACACCTGAGATAAACAAACGCTTATCTCTCTCTTCATATTGCTCCACCAAAATGTACGATTTAATATCATGATACATTTTGGTACTCCTGTGATGGATTGCAAATGGTGTGTCAGGCTTCCATCATGATATTATACTTTAAATCGTGGTCGTTAGAACACAAAGTCCGGAGTCGACTCAAGTATTCCTTCTTCATCGATTCTTGCTTCCTAAGATAGCACCCTCCTTCAGACTTTCTTCCTCATACGACATCACCTGTGTGTCAGTAGCTTGAGCAAATTTTAACTTTATCGATTAAAGTCTGCTCTACTCAGATATTCGCTTATCATCACACGCGGCCCCTCGAGTCTTTAACTCTATCTCCATCCTTTGCAAGTCACACAAATGGGCCTTCAGGTGTTGATAATAACGCACTCAGCATTTTGCATACGATCTTCTACTCAATGCATTACCTACCACGCTCGCTTTTCCGTGATGGTATCGATGGTACGATCATAATCTTTCAACAGTTCAAGCCAACGTCGTTGTCGCATGTTGAGTTCCTTTTGAGTGAAGAAATATTTGAGGCTTTTATGATCCAGAAGATCTCCACTTTCTCCCCATACAAGTAATGCCTCCAAATTTTAAGCAGAAGATAATAACAACCGCTAACCCGCATCATGAGTAGGATAATTCCTCTCATATTCTTTGAGTTGTCGCGAGGCATAAAGCTATAACTTTTCCATGTTGCATAAGAACACATCCCAACCCTTTGCTCAAGCATCATCAGAGATGACAAATCCTCCGAGCCGATGGTATTGTCGTAACAAAATAAATAAGTCTCCTCTCGAGTTCTTGAAAACTCTTCTCACATTCTTCGCTCCAACCGAACTTCAGATCTTTTCGAGTCACCGAAGTAACGGAGTAGCGATTCGAGAAAATCCTTCCACGAATCTCCGATAATAACCAATTTAAACCGAGAAAGCTACGATTTTGGCCATCGATTTAGGTTGTTCCCAACTTTGAATAGCTTCCAATCTTCATCGGGTCAACAGATATTCCATGACTTGATACCACGTGTCCAAGGAATGCTACTTCTTCAAGCCGTAACTCGATTTCTTCAACTCGCATAAAGCTTATATTCACGAAGCTTTTGGAGTGTCACCTCAAGTGTTGCTCATGATCTTCACGGCTTTTGGAATAAATAAGGATGTCATCAATAAAGACGACCACAAAGTGATCTAAATATTCCTGAATACTTGGCTCATCATATCCATGAAGGCGTTAGGAGCATTAGTCAATCCAAAGGACATGACTAGAATTCATAATGCCCGCATCGAAGTTCAAAGCCGCCTTTGGAATGTCATGGTTCTAATCTTCAATTGGTGATATCCTAACGTAAGATCAATCTTTGAAAAGAATTTGGCTCCTTGCAATCGGGTCAAACAGTCAGTCATCAATACGCGGGGCAATGGATACCTATTTTGATGGTGACATGATTCAACTCCCGATAATCAATACAAAGTCGATACTCCCATCTTTCTTCTTCACGAATAGAACAGGAGCACCCCAAGGAGAAGTACTAGGACGAATAAAGCCAATATCTAACAATTCCTGCAGTTGGGTATTCACGAGTTACTATTCATGAGTTACTATTCACGAGTTACTATTCACGAGTACTATTCATGAAGCGTGAAGATGTTTTTTGGGAAATTTCTATCTTTTGGTGTTTGAGTTACTATTCACGATACGACATTATTCACGATACTGACCACTATTCAATTTAAAAATAAAATTTCTTCTTTTTGTCCAAAATATCTATTCGGATACTAGCTTTGATTGTATCCATGTTTTGATCATTCTGAATTTTACACCACTATGATCATTTTTTGAGGTATTTTTGAACATGGATAAAACAAAGTAGAATCCTTAATCCTTAATCCTTGTCATTTTGTTTCATTTGGATTCGCTTTTTAAAAATATTTTTCATCATCCTCACCTTAAATGATGATATTATTGAATATCTTTGGCCCAGTAGTGCAAAAGATGAATGATTTCTGAAGAATATCTTTTGGCCAGTAGTGCAAAGATGAACAGTGTTTAGATGAACATGATTAATCGATGAATATCTTCGGGCTCAGAAAGTAAAGATGAATATTTGATTCGTATGTATATTGATTGATGTTACAGGATAAAAGATAGACGATGAACTTTAAATTCATACATGTAAGATAGTAGTTTGCATTCTCTACTTAATTCTTCTAATGAATTATTATTTCATTGTAATATTGATTTAAAATTTGTTGTCTATCAGATTCTATTAGATTTTTCCTCATTGAAGACTAACGATAATTTGTTGTATATTATCTTAGTCATAATATTCTTTTATCGGGCTAGTTGAGCTCACCCTTTTCCTTTTTGTTCCATTTTTCTTCTCGTGAGGCGAGAATATAATGAAAGACGCAGTCGAGGTAATGGAATGAAGGTTTTAGAAAGAATTGTTTAGTAGTCCTCACCATTTTTGTAAAATAATGTATCAATAAATGTGATGTGGATTTATTTGAGTATAGATATTGTCTGAAGATAATATTTGTATTCAAACTCACGCTTTATTGTTGTAATAATAAAGTTGTAGTTGTTTCGTACTCATGTATTGACAACTCGTAATAGGTGATGTATACATATTTTGGGGGCGCCACGGTTGGTATCGTAGCTTAGGGATATGATCTCCGTGGAGATCGGGAATAGAACTAGAGGGGAGAGACGAGTAAATCCTTCGCTAAAGGTGTCCTACCTAAGCTTTATTTTTTTGTTGATCAAGATATAAGGATATTATGTGATATATTGATTTCCTTAATTAACCCTTGTTTTTGACAAAGATTTGAGAATGTCGAATTTGAGAATATTAACAATGGAAATGAGACCGTGGAGATGCCTCAGTACTCACCAACGAGGAGAACGCGGCAACAGTCGGGCAATGTTCCTCCCGTGAACAACATCACCGAAAGCAGATCATGAACGAGGGATGTTTAGAAGTTTTTGCAGCTCATGCAAAATCGCATGAGGAGACTCGTGTTCAAAATACAGAGGAGGAAATGATAGCAATTCACTCGCTTGTCACAAATGCAAGCAGCTTCAAAGAGTTGGGACCACGAATTTAAGGGAAAGCCGATCCGATCACGGCGGAAACATGGGTCAAGCAAATTACCAAGATATTCGATGTCTTGGGATGCACGGAGGAACAGAAGGTTCCATTCGCCACCTTTATGTTCCGTGGTAAGAGGCGCACTCACCGGTGGGAGTCTCGTGGAAGTGTACCCATCCACCAAGACTCAAAGATGTCTTGGGAGACGCTTTCAGAACTATTTAATGACAAATACTTTCCGAAAGTGTTCATTATATGAAGGAAGTGGAGTTTATTAGACCGAGTAGTAACAACAACACGATTTGTCTCAAAGACGAGGCAAAGTTTGCAGAGTTATCTAGTGTTTCAGACCTCATTTGGTGGAGAATGAGGAACGATGACGGCGGATGTTTCTTAGAGGTTTGAAACCCAAGATACGCCAAGATCTCATTTCTCATAAATTTTCTCTATTCGAGATGTTGTAAATGTGGCTCAATTATTAGAAGCGAGATAAAGAGTACTATTCAACCGAGGACCACAACCAGGATCATACCGTAGATAGCAATCAATGTAATAATGATAACCAAATGAGAAAGAAACAGACGGACAAAATGGTAACCACTCTGGTGGTAATCATGGCCATGAAAATAGAAGAAGCGAGTAAGAGGAGATTTTAAAAAGAGGAGATTTAACAACGACTATGTGAAGACGACAAAGGCCGACAAAGAATCGGTTCTAAGGAGGAGAACGACCACCCATTATATGCTACAAATGCGAAAAAAGAGGGACATATCACCAAACCGCCCACAACAGCTTTAAGGTATGCTATAATTGTGGAAAGGAAGGACATATCGCCGAGATCAGACGCAGAATAAACCCTAGTTCAATGGGGACGGTGACTCAAAAGATCGTCCCGTAAAAGTCAAAGTCAACGATTTCGGGAAGAGCGTTTGTTGTGATCGGTCAAAATGCGAGAAACCCAAACGAGGTGATCACGGTAAGCTATTTATAAATTCTTGCTAAGTTTATACCTTACTTGATACCGGTGTTACCCATTCATTTATCTCTCCGCATGTGCTCAACGCTTAAACTTAACTCCGAGAAATTAGACTTTGACCTATCTCGTGGAAACTCCGTTAGAGAAACTTTCATCACATCCATCGCTTATAAATCTTGTTTGATTCAAGTTGGCACCATCACCTTACCCGTTGACCTTATCTCTTTAAAGATACTTGCTTTTGATGTGATTTTAGGGATTGATTGGTTAACTACTCATCATGCCAAAATTGATTGTTTTCGTAAGGTTGTTAGTTTTCATATTCCTAACCAACCTATTGTATTTAATTCAAGCAACTAAACCATTAAAATCAATCACTATCATATCTAATCATAAAGCTATTCATTTATTGAAAAATGGATGTCAAGCTTTCTTAGCCCATGTTATGGATTTGAATAAAGACACGCCAAATTTGAATAATATTCTCGTTGTTATCGACTTTTCCGACGATTTCAAGAACTTCCCGGCCTACCCCGTAACGTGAAGTTGAATTCTTTATTGATCTTGAACCCGCACAAAGCCCATTTCTAAAACCCCATATCAAATGGCTCCTATTGAACTTTCAGGAGTTAAAGGTCCAACTACAGAATTGTTAGACATCGGTTTCATTCGTCCCAAGTACATCTCCTCTGGGGTGCTCCCTGTTTTATTCAGAAAGAAGAAAGACGGAGTATGCGACTTTTGTATCGACTATCGGAATTGAACCATGTTACCATCAAGAATAGGTATCCTCTACCTCGTATTGATGATTTGTTTGACCAAATTGCAAGGGCACAATTCTTTTCAAAAATCGATCTTCTTTCCGGATATCATCACCAAGATTAGAACCGAGGATATTCCAAAGACCCGCCTTTTAAAACCCCAGATGGGCATTATGAATTCTTAGTCATGTCTTTCTGACTAACTAATGCTCCTCCCGCGCTTTCATGGATATGATGAACCGAGTATTCAAGGAATATTTGGATCAATTCGTTGTTGTTTTTATTGATGACATCCTCATATATTCCAAAAGTCGCAGAAGATCATGAGCACCATTTGAAGTCGGTACTCCAAAGGCTTCGTGAAAACCAACTATATGCCAAATTGAAGAAATACGAAGTTCGCTTCGAGGAAGTAGCATTTCTTGGGCACGTGGTGTCAAAACATGGAGTATCCGTTGATCCGACGAAGATCAAGCAATACAAGTTGGGAGCAACCAAGTTTCATGATCAAGTACATAGTTTTTGGGCTTAATTGGTTATTATCGGAGATTCGTGGAAGGGTTTTCTCGAATCGCTACTCCATTAACCCAAACTAACTCTAAGGATACAAAATTCGTTTGGAGTGAAGAATGCGAGAAGAGTTTCCAAGAGCTTAAGAGGAGACTTATTTTAAGACTGTTTCTAACAATACCATCCGGGTTCGGATGGATTTGTTATCTACAACGATGCTTCGTGCAAAGGGTTAAGATGTGTTCTCATGCAACGGGAAAGTCATAGCCTATGCCTCGCGACAACTTAAAGAGTATGAGAGGAATTATCCTACTCATGATCTAGAGTTAGCGCAGCAATGCTTTTCGCTTAAAGATATGGAGGCACTATCTATATGGGGAGAAAGTGGAGATATATTCTGCACCATAAAAGCCTTAAATATTTCTTCACTCAAAAAGAACTCAACACGCGGCAAATGACGCTGGCTCGAGCTATTGAAAGACTACGACCACACTATTCAATACCATCCCGTAAAAGTTTAACGTGGTAGAAACGATTGACAAGTAGAAGATCATACGCGGAACGAAAAGCGATGATGTCAAGTATACGACAGAGCCAACTTTAATAGAAAAAGTTAAGGTTGCTTTCAAGCCACCCAACCCAGAGCTAATGCGTATGAAGAAGAAAGTACAAGAAGGAGCTATTCCTAAGCTTAGAATTGATGAAGAAGGAATACTTTGAGTCCACTCTAGACTTTGTGTTCCTAACGACTCGATTTGAAGTACAAGATTATGATGGAGGCACACAATACACCATTTGCAATACATCTCGAAGTACTAAAATGTATCGTGATCTTCGACATACATTTTGGTGGAACAATATGAAGAGAGAGATTGCAAAGTTTATCTCGATGTGTTTAACTTGCTAACGTGTAAAGGCGGAGAGCATCTAGTACCTAAGGGTCCGTTGCAACCACTTGAGATTCGAAATGGAAGTGGGAACACATTACCATGGATTTCGTTACGGTCTTCCTACGGTTTTTCAAGGCATCAATGCTATTTGGGTTATTGTTGATAGATTAACCAAGTCCGCTTCATTTCTTGCCGACACGGAGACTTATTCCCTCGAACGCCTTGCTAGTATGACGTGAATGAAATTGTGAGGTTCATGGCATGCTCAGATCCATAGTTTGGATCGTGACCCAAGATTCACTTCAAGATTTTGGGTTAGCTTGCAAAAAGCCATGGCACGGATTTGCGATTTAGTTCGGCATACCATCCCCAAACGGACGGACAATCGAGAGGACTATTCAAACTCTTGAAGATTTTTAAGACTCGTGTCCCAGACTTCAAGGGCGCTTGGGATAAGTATTTACCATTGGTGGAATTCTCCTACAACAACAAGCTTATCGCAAGTATAGGTGTGGCTCCATTCAAGCATTATATGGACGAAAATGTCGTTCTCCAATATGTTGGGATGAGGTGGGTGAAGCAACATTGTTGGGACCCGAAGTTAAGACGTATGACTACCGAAAAGATTCAAATGATTCGATAACGATACAAACGCGACACAAGATCGATAAAAGAGTTATGCGGATCTTCATCGAAAGGACGTGGAATTTAGTGTAGGGATCATGTATTGTCATGAGTTGCTTTCCATGGAAGGGAGTTACAAGATTTGGGAAGAGAGGAAAGCTCAATCCACGATTTATCGTCCATTTCAAATTCTCGACCGAGTAGGAAATGTAGCCTATAGACTCGCGTTACCTCCAAGTATGTCTCGTGTTCATAATGTGTTTCACATATCCGTATTCAGTAAATATGTGAAAGACCCGAACCACGCTATTGAATTAGAACCTGACGAAATAGCCAAGACTTAACGATGAGGAGGTACCGCCAAGATCTTGGATAGAAGGAGCATGTCCCACGCAAGAAAGGTCATACCACAAGTTAAAGTTTTGTGGAGGAATCATGCTATAGAGGAAATGACCGGGAATGGAAACGGAAAATGAAAGCGAGGTATCCTCACCTTTTCAAACACCAGTATACGACGCCAATTTCGAGGACGAAATTTCATAAGGAGGGAGGTCAGAAGACACCAACTTATTATTAATGAAATTTAATTTTTCTATTTATTATTTTGAAATAGTAAGGGTTGATGTGATTAATGTGGATAGTTAGGGGTAAAATACGCAAATATTTCAAAATAAGCAAGTGGTTATAAAATATTCATTGTCATTTGGGAATATTCGTTTGGTCGTGGAATATTCAGATCTGTTTGGGAATATTCGTATTTACGGTAGCCATGTGTGGGCCCCATAACTTAAAAAGCGATTGGATGAAGAAAACGACAAATATAAGTTGGTTAAAAATAACTACAGTAGTTATATCTAGTTAATAATCGTTAAAATACTCGGTGGTTAAAACACAAGAAGACACCAGATTGCACCAATTATTGATTCTTACGTAAGAAGGCACTACTCAATAATGGTTACATGAATTATCGCTCAAGATTTTATTTTATCGATTCAATAATTATCATGCGTTGATATTTTATATTGTTGTTGTTTCAATAATTGTCATTACACAATATTTTTCATTATCGAAGCAATAATTCATATTATCCTAATAATATTATTAGATAACATTATTGGCAATGTCTAGAAAGTTTGTCTAAGGAGAGGTTTGGTCACCTAATCAAGGGCCCAAGAAGAGAAATTTTATCGAAAGCCCTCTTCTCCAGGAACCGCACGGTCATCAATATGTGATTCTCGTAATATTATTTGTGAATAATTAATTATTGATTCATATGATGAGGAAAATATTGATTTTATGTGGATATAGATGGAGAAAAATTTTAATGTGACAATTGTTGAAAATTGAAATTTTATCTTTTTCTCGATAAGATAATGTATTATTATATTTTAATAATATAATAATGGTGATATTTTTACAATGAATGTGGGATATATGAGTATACGAGGAGGAAGAGTATTTTTGTTGCAATAAATATTTAAAACATGTTAAACATGTTATGGACCCCATTTATCGAATCGAAATTTGATTATATATGTAAAATCGCCTGCTTGTGTATTTTGGCCAATTTCTGCTTGGAATTTGGAAAACTTTCTTCTGCAAAGTTGTAGAGAATTGAATTTCCTATAAAAACTGCGCGAGATTCAATTTTTCCGATAAAAGGGCTATTTATTATGAATTATTGATGTTCAAATTTCTAATAATTGATTTTGGAAGTTTTAATTATTTTAAATAATAAAAACGTTTTTGATTTGTTTGGTAGACTTATTTGTTGTCAAGCATGGCTAAATTCAGATCATTGATTGTGTGCGTAGGAATTTATATATAATATATTAATATTATATTAAATTTTCGCTTTGGTGTTCTAAGCAAATTTCTATAAATAGGTGCTTAGGTTAGAATTAAAAATCACACCGTAAATCAAGTTTTCTCTCTATATTATCGAGTGTATTCTTGTGAGTATTTTGAGTATAATTTGAGTATTGCTATTCTATGTTGCAAGTTCAAGTCATAGCCTATATCAGGTGTTTCATTTGAAGTACTAATCTTTTCGAGGTAAGTGGATATTATTTTTTTTTTGTAATGATATTATTTCTTCAATATCATTATGTTGAAATATTGATCCAAGTTTTTATCAAATTTGGAACTTTTGGTGTTCTGAGTTCTTATTCACGATACTAAGACTATTCACGATACTTACACTATTCACTTAATACGACTAAGACTATTCATCTAAAATGAAAATTTTTTTTTCGTCTAAAATATCTATTCGGATACTAGCTTTGATTGTATCCATGTTTTGATCATTCTTGAATTTTACACCACACACGCGATTATTTTTGAGGTATTTTTGGACGTGAATAAAACAAAGTACTTAATCCTTAATCCTTAATCCTTGTCATTTTGTTTCATCGGATTCGCTTTTAAAATATTTTCATCATCTTCGCATCTTAAATGATGATATTATGGAATATCTTTGCCCTGTAGTACAAAGATGAATGATTTCAAGAATATCTTTGGCTCAGAAGTGCAAAGATAAAATGTGTTTAGATAATACATGACTAATCGATGAATATCTTTCGCCTCAGAAAGTGCAAAGATGAATATGTGATTCCAGATATATATTGATTGATGTTACAGTGGATAAAAGATAGACGATGAACTTTTAAATTCATACATGGAAGATAGTAGTTTGCATTTCTATTTAACTCTTCTAATGAATTATTATTTCAATTGCGTAATATTGATTTAAAATTTGTTATCTATCAGATTCTATTAGATTTTTCCCGTTGAAGACTAACGGTAATTTGTTGTATATTATCTTAGTCATAATATTCTTTATCGAGCTAGTTGAGCTCACCCTTTTCCTTTTTGTTCCATTTTTATCGTGAGGCTAGAATATAGCGAGAAAGTACGAGCCTGGGTATGGAATGAAGGTTCTTGAGAGAGTTGTTTAGTAGTCCTCACCATTTTGTAAAATAATGTATCAATAAATGTGATGAGGATTTATTTGAGTATAGATATTGTCTCAGAAGATAATATTTGTATTTAAACTCACGCTTTTATCAATATAATAATAAATTTGTAGTTGTTTCATGTATCATGTATTGATAACTCAGAATGGGTGATGTATACCTATTTTGGGGGCGTCACAAATATCCCCATGTTATCAATCACTTAATAATCTCATAATCTAATATCATTAATATTATAACAATATTTTAATCACTCAGAAATTTATAAAACAATTTATCTCAATTGTTTACGCTTTTACCATATAATGCATTTAATCATTCAAAATGCCATACTCATAAGATATCATCACCAATTATCAAATCCTTCATCAAAAATATGCATATACTCTATATAGGATTCTCTAGCCATAAAATCCTATTTTCAACTTTGTTACTTCACATAACATATTTAACTCATATGTTCAGTAACTAAAATATTTTCATGAAAAATACCAAATCAGTCCCAAAAATATTTCTTCTCTGGGATTTAGCATAATATAGTCCCATGATGAAAATATATTTTTCTCGAATTTTAAAATTCATTTACTATTTTTCAAAAATCAATTTCTAATTAATTCCTTAAGAAATTAGCTACCTCAAGTTTAACTCCAAAATTCCCAAATCTTGGCAGTACCTTACACATGTTAATGTGGGCCTCGATTTAAATTTCATGGTCATCTGAGTTATAGAACTCTAGTTATAGCATTTTTCGTCAAAAAAACCTAAATATTGAAATGGTCATAACTTGTTCATTTTAAGTCATAATGAGCTCATTTTTGGACAGGAGGTACTTTATAACATATATTTTCATGTCCCAAAAGGCCAGAATTTTTCAGATAAATTTAGTGGCCAAAACAGCCCCCTTAAAGTTTCAAGCAGCGTTTTTGTAATTTACAACTTTGGACTCTTTTGCTAAATTAGGTCCACATTTAAAATCTACAAGACCTTTTCCGGTGATTCCACTTGGATAAGCTACAAAACTCATAGATCTAACTCTAGGACTTGACCACACTCAAAAATTCAAAATATAATAGGAGATATGGTCAATTGAATTTTATGTTACGCTTTTACCCAAATCGATTTTTCAACCCTTTGTGATTTCTAAGAAACTTTCATGTTTTCACATAATAACCACATAACTCATCATAACACTTACTAATACTTCATATACCCATGATTTTTATTAGTCCAATGCTTTTATTATGACTTTCATCATAATCCTAAAAAACAGATCCTTTTAGTTGAAGAAATATTTGAGGGTTTAAGAAATGGGTTTTCAGTCTTTGGGGTCAATACAAAATTCGATTTCACGCCTAGGGTAGGCTAGGAAATCTTCAAGAATACGTCAAGAAATTTATTAATGATAGAAATATCATTCAAAGCGCTACTCTTATCCAAGACTTGGATAAGACGTTACATTGATACCAACTGTGACTTCTATCCTTTAACCTAGATAAGACCTCACAATGATACCTATCAACTTGTCATCGTCATTCACGACGTCGCCTAAAAAGTCCGGCTTCATTGCATTTCACACAAGGAAGTCAACAACGAAAGGATCGGGGCTCTTTACTTATGGCTCGATATAACAAAGTGATTAACTTTAGGGTTTGGTTACTTTGAATTCATATAACAGTTTGTTAGGAATATGAAAGCTAACAACCTTACAAAAAGAATAATAAGTAGTTAATCAATCGTTTTCAAAAATTACCTCAAAGGCAAGTATTTTCAAAGAGATAAGATCGTGAAAGTGTTTATTTGAAACAACAAGATTAATAAACAGTGGAGGTAATGAAGGTTTCTCCCAACGAAGTTTCAATAGATAAATCAAAGTCTAATTTTTCCCGAGTCAAATTTAAACATTGAACACAACTAGGTAGAATAAAAGAGTGAGTAGAACTTGTATTGAATAAAGTATAGACTTCGCAATAATTTATAATTAATTTACCCGTAATAACTTCGTTCGGGTTTTTCGAATAAACGCCTCTCGCTTAAATTACCGAAGTTTGACTTTACTATAGGTACATTCCACCCTTAAGTGTTTCTTCACATTCGATCCATGATTTGAATCATTATTCTCCGATCCATATCAAATTCAGTTGACCGCCATGCATGTGGTAATTCAATTCGATGTTGGGTTCTCCAAATTCTCGTCCAAAAGCAAAGTCCATTTCATCTATTTTGGCTTTATTGGATCGGACGTCTTTTTTTCTACACTATCAACGTTACAGTGCCTTTTTACCCATGCATCGTCTATTCTCCTTCGCTCGCTTGTTTCTTCTTTCGGTGATCTTTGATTTTAAAATTCTCGATTCCAACTTTAATATCTTACACCGCCAAAGCGTGATTTTGTTCGAGCATCACATATCGGGTAACCCAATTTTGAATTGTTGTATCCCTTTGTTCCACGACCTGCTTCTTGAGTTCTTCAAACTCGTTCTTCTAGCTCACGAACACGATTTTGTAATTCTTGGTTTTGATCATAAATTTCTTCTAACCAATTCTCCTCGTGTTCCTCTTCTTCCTAATCTTCCTCACTCTCACCGCTACCTCCGCAACTAGCTCTAGGTGCAACAATTAGTTCTTCATTCACTACGTGGATATCTCTAATTTGTTCCTCGTCTCGATTAATCGCATTAACTCCGATTAGTGATTAAAGGTGTCACAACGGTCACATTCACTCCATTGTGAATATTTTCAAAATTTTGCCATTTCCAAACACCGCCACAACACAAGAGGTTAATTAATATATCAAATATTATCCCTATACTCGACCGACCAATTAAATAACAAATAAACTTAGGTAGGTCATACTAGCGAAGGAATTCCCCGCTCTCCCTCCTAGTTCTTATCTCAAGATCTTAGCCGTGGATCATATCCCTAAGCTTTGATACCAAACCGTGGACGCCCCCAAAATTAGGTATACGCCACCCATCTTGGGTCGCCACTTACATGGTACATAAATTCAAATACAAACTTAATTATACATCCGCCGGTGTAACATACGACAATACATAAACCGAGAGTTCTAATAGGAATATTGTCATTTAGACAATATCCATACTTTAAGGAGTCCTCATTACATTTATTGTCACACTATTTAATGTAATAGTGAGGACTACTAATGCTATATTCGGGACCATCACTCTTTTTCCGACTCATCCCAAATTTATATTCTCATTTCTCGAAGAGAACAGTGAAAAAGAAAGGTGAGCTCAACTAGCCAAAGAAAAATATTATAACTAAGATAATGCGAATAAATTATCAATAGTCTTTAACAATGTTAAACCGATAAAATACAATAGACAACCGGTTTAATCAGTAGTGAATATGCAATCCATTATTTTATCGAGAAAAGATAAAATTTCAATTTTCAACAATTGTCACATTAAAATTTTCTTCATCTATATCCACATAAAATCAATATTTTCCTCATCATATGAATCAATAATTAATTATTCACAAATAATATTACTGTAATCACAATATTGACAACCGTGCGGTTCAGAAAGAGGGGCTTTCAATAAGAATTTCTTCTTCTTGGCCGCAATTAGGTGACCAAACCTCTCCTGAGAGAACTTTCTAGACATTGCCAATAATGTTATCTAATAATATTATTCAGATAATATGAATTATTGCTTCGATAATGAAAAATTGTGTAATGACAATTATTGGAACAACAAAGAATATAAAATATCAACGCAACAATTATTAACTCAATAAAATATTGAATAAAGAATTATCGTAACCATTATTGAGTAAATACTTTCTTACGTAAGAATCAACAATTGGTGCAATACTGGTGTCTTTCTTGTGTTTTAACCAATTTAGTATTTTAACAAGATTAATCTGTAATAACTACGCCCAATTATTTTTAAACCACTTATATTTGTCGTTTTCTTCATCCAATCGCTTTCACATATGGGGCCCACACATGGTCATAGGCATTGCATAAATCACGAATATTCCCCGAAGCGATTTAATATTCCACTACCAAACGAATATTCCCCAACAACAATGAATATTTTATAACCACTTGCTTATTTTGAAGTAATTGCGTATTTTACCCCTAACTATCCACATTAATCACATCAACCCTTACTATTTCAAAATAATAAATAGAGAAAATTAAATTTCATTAATAATAAGTTGGGGTCTTACAACCTCCCTCCTTATGAAATTTCATTCCTCGAAATCGACGACGCATACACAGTGTATCGAAAAGGTGAGGATACCTCGCTTTCATTTCCGCTTTCAATTCCTGTGTCATTTCTCTATAAAGATGATTCCTCCACAAAACTTTAACTTGTGGTATGACCTTTTCTTGGCGTAGGACATGCTCCTTCCTATCCAAGATCTTGACAAGTACCTCCTCATACGTTAAGTCTTGGCTATTTCGTCCTGTTCTAATTTATAACGTGGTTCGGGTCTTTCACATTTATATGAAATATGATATGTGAAACACATTATGAACACGAGACATACTTGGAGGTAACACAAGTCTATAAGCTACATTTCCTACTCGGTCAAGAATTTGAAATGGACCAATAAATTGTGGATTGAGCTTTCCTCTCTTCCCAAATCTTGTAACTCCCTTCCATGGAGCAACTCGCAATAATACACATGATCCCTACACTAAATTCCACGCCCTTTCGATGAAGATCCGTGATAACTCTTTTGTCGATCTTGTGCCGCTTTGTATCGTTGTCGAATCTTTTAGATCTTTCTTTTCCGTAGTCATACGTACAACTCGGGTCCCAACGGTGTTGCTTCACCCACCTCGTCCCCAACATCTCTGAGAAGCGACACTTTCGGCCCATATAATGCTTCAAATGGAGCTACACACCTATACTTGCTCGATAACTTGTTGTTGTAGGAGAATTCCACCAATGGTAAATACTTATCCCAACCGCCTTTGAAGTCAGGACACGAGTCTTAATAAATCTTCAAGAGTTTGAATAGTCCTTTCGATTGTCTCGTCTGGTTTGAGGATGGTATCTTAAATCAATCGTAAATTGCGTGCCCATAGCTTTTTTGCAAGCTAACCCAAAATCTTTAAGTGAATCTTGGGTCACGATCCAAACTATGGATACAGGCATGCCATGCAACCTCACAATCTCATTCACGTCATATACTAGCAAGACGTTCAAGTGAATAAGTCTCCGTGATCGGCAAGAAATGAGCAGACTTGGTTAATCTATCAACAATAACCCAAATAACATTGATGCCACGAGAAACCGTAGGAAGACCCGTGAATTAAATCCATGGTAATGTGTTCCCACTTCTATTTCGGAATCTCAAGTGGTTGCAGAACGGACCCTTAGGTACTAGATGTCTCGCCTTTACACGTTGACAAGTTAAACACATTGAGATAAACTTTGCAATCTCTCTCTTCATATTGTTCCACCAAAATGTATGTCAAGATCACGATACATTTTAGTACTTCCAGGATGGATTCGCAAATGGTGTGTTGTGTGCCTCCATCATAATCTTGTACTTCAAATCGTAGTCGTTAGAACACAAAGTCTCAGAGTGGACTCAAGTATTCCTTCTTCATCAATTCTCGCCCTGAATAGCTCCTTCTTGTACTTTCTTCTTCATACGCATCACCTCCCCGGTGGCTTCGAGCAACCTTAACTTTTCTATTAAAGTTGGCTCTACGCGATACTTGACATCATCGCACTCGTTCCTCGCGATATGATCTTCAACTCAACGCGTCGCCTACCACGTTCGCTTTTCCGGATGGTATTGAATAGTGTGGTCGTAGTCTTTCAATAGCTCGAGCCAACGTCATTGCCGCATGTTGAGTTCTTTTTTGAGTGAAGAAATATTTAAGGCTTTTATGGTCCGAATATATCTCCACTTTCTCCCCATATAGATAGTGCCTCCATATCTTTAGTATGAAACGATCGCCGCTAACTCTAGATCATGAGTAGGATAATTCCTCTCATACTCTTTAAGTTGTCGCGAGGCATAAAGCTATGACTTTCCCACGTTGCATGAGAACACATCCTAACCCTTTTGCTCGAAGCATCATCAGAGATAACAAATCCATCCGAACCGGATGGTATTGTTAGAACAGTCTTAGAAATAAGTCTCTCTTAAGCTCTTGGAAACTCTTTCGCATTCTTCGCTCCAAATGAATTTTGTATCCTTCCGAAGTTAATGAGTTAATGGAGTAGCGATTCGAGAAAACCCTACCACTTAATCTCCGATAATAACCAACTAAGCCCAAAAAGCTACGACTTGATCCACCGAAGCTTGGTTGTTCCCAACTTTGTATTGCTTCAATCTTCGCCGAATCCACGGATACTCCATGTTTTGACACCACGTGCCCAAGAAATGCTACTTCCTCAAGCCAGAACTCGCATTTCTTCAATTTGGCATATAGTTGGTTTTCACGAAGCCTTTGGAGTACCCGACTTCAAATGGTGCTCATGATCTTCACGACTTTTTGAATATATAAGGATGTCATCAATAAAGACAACAACGAATCGATCCAAATATTCCTTGAATACTTTCGGTTCATCATATCCATGAAAGTCAAGATGAGCATTAGTCGGTCATCAAAGAAAGACATGACTAAGAATTCATAATGCCCGCATCGAAGTTCTAAAGGCGTCTTTGGAATATCCTCGGTTCTAATCTTCAAATTGATGATATCCGAGCGAAGATCAATTTTGAAAAGAATTGTGCCCCTCAGAATTGGTCAAACAAGTCATCAATACGAGGTGAGGATACCTATTCTTGATGGTGACATGGTTCAATTCCGATAGTCAATACAAAGTCGCATACTCCGTCTTTCTTCTTTACAAATAAAACAGAGCACCCCAAGGAGATGTACTTAGACGAATGAAACCGATGTCCAACAATTCTCGTAGTTGGACCTTTAACTCTCGAAGTTCAATAGAGCCATTCGATATGGGGTTTTAGAAATGGGCTTGTACCTGAGTTCAAGATCAATAAAGAATTTAACTTCACGTTCTAGGGGTAGACCAGAAGTTCTTCGAAATACGTCGGGAAAGTCAATAACAACAGGGAATATTATTCAAATTTGACGTGTCTTTATTCAAATCCATAACATGGGCTAAGAAAGCTTGACATCCATTTTTCAATAAACGAATAGCTTTATGATTAGATATGACGTTGATTGATTTTAATGGTTTAGTTGCTTGAATTGCATAACAGTTGGTTAGGAATATGAAAACTAATAACCTTACGTAAAACAATCAATTTTGGCATGATGAGTAGTTAACCAATCAATCCCTAAAATCACATCAAAAGCAAGTATCTTTAAAGAGATAAGGTCAACGGTAAGGTGATGGTGCCAACTTGAATCAAACAAGATTTATAAACAATGGATGTGATGAAAGTTTCTCCTAACGGAGTTTCCACAGAGATAGGTCAAAGTCTAATTTCTCCCGAGTCAAGTTTAAACGTTGAGCACATGCAGAGAGATAAATGAATGGGTAAGACTGGTATCAAGTAAGGTATAAACTTCGCAAGAATTTATAAATAGCTTACCCGTGATCACCTCGTTTGGGTTCTCGCATTATGAAATCACAACAAACGCTTCTTCCGAAATCGTTGACTTTGACTTTTACGGGACGATCTTTTCGAGTCACCGCCCCTCATTGAACTAGGTTTATTCCATTGTTCAATCTCGAGCGATATGTCCTTCCTTTCCACAATTATAGCATACCTTGAATCTGTTGTGGGCGTTTGATCGATATGTCCCTCTTTTCCGTGATTTGTAATATATGACCGGTGGTCGTTCTCCTCCCTTAGAACCGATTCTTCTTTAAGACCGTTGTCTTCACATGGTCATTGTTAAATCTCTCCTCTTTAAAATCTCCTCCTCGACTCGCTTCTTCTATTTTCATGGCCATGATTACCACCAGAGTGGTTACCATTTTTGTCCGTCTGCTTTTCTCCATTGGTTATCATTATTACATTGATCGCTATCTCTCGATGTACGATCCTGGTTGTGGTCCTCGGTTGACCGTACTTTCGTTATCTCATTTCTAATAATTGAGCCCCTCATTTACAACATCCGAATAAAGAGAAAATTTATGAGAAATGAGATATCGGACGTATCGCGGGTTTCAAACCACTAAGAAACATCCGCGTACACGCTCCTCATTCTCCACCAAATGAGGTGCAAACTCGATAACTTCTGTAAACTTTGCCTCGCATCGAGACACCGTCATGTTATTTTGTTCCAATCGATGAACTCCACTTCCTTCATACGATTTAACACTTTTCAGAAAGTATTTGTCATTAAATAGCTTTCAAACGTCTCCCAAGACATGCCGAAAAGCGGTGGATGGGTACGCTTCATGACTCCCACCAAGATTCCGCCTCGCCACTTGGAACAAAAGGTGGCGAATGGAACCTTCTGTTCCTCGTGCACCCCAAGACATCGAATATCTTGGTAATTTGCTTGACCCATGTTTCCGCGTATGATCGGATCCGGCTTTCCTTAAATTCTCGTGGTCCCAACTCTTTGAATCGCTTGGTCGTGACAACCCGTGAATTGCTATCATTTCTCCTCAGATTTTGAACACGAGTTTCCTCGTCTCGATTTTTGCATGAACCGCAAAAACTTCTAAACATCCCCTCGCTCATCATCTCGCTCACTTTGGTGTTGTTCACGGGAGGAACATTGCCACTGTCACCTGACGCTTCTCCTCGTTGGTGAGTACAGCATCTCCACGGCCTCATTTCCATTGTTAATATTCTCATTCGACATTCTCAAACATCGTCATAAAACAAGGGTTAATTAAGGAAATCAATATATCACATAATATCCCTATATATCGACCAACTAACAAATAAGCTTAGGTAGACACACTAGCGAAGGATTTACTCGCCTCTCCCTCCTAGTTCTATTCCCGATCTCCGCCTTGGAGATCATATCCCTAAGCTCGATACCAACCGCGACGCCCCAAAATAGGTATACATCACCCATTCGAAGTCACAATACATGGTACGTAAACAACTACAACTTTATTATTACAACAAAGAAACCGTGAGTTTGAATACAATTATTATCTTCTAGACAATATCTATACTCAAATAAATCCTCATCACATTTATTGATACATTATTTTACAAAATGGTGAGGACTACTAAACAATCCTTTCTAAAACCTTCATTCCATACCCGACTTCGCACTCGCTTATATTCTCGCCTCCCGAGAAAAATGGAACAAAAAGAAAAGGGTGAGCTCAACTAGCTCAAGTAAAGAATATTATGACTAAGATAATATACAACAAATTATCGTTAGTCTTCAACAGGAAAAAATATAATAGAATACAATAGACAACAAATTTTAAATCAATATTCTAGCAATGAAATAATAATTCATTAGAAGAGTTAAGTAGAGAATGCAAACTACTATCTTCTATGTATGAATTTAAAAGTTCATCGTCTATCTTTTATCCCCGTAACATCAATCAATATACATCCGAATCAAATATTCATCTTTGCACTACGGGCCAAAGATATTCATCGATTGGTCGTGTTCATTTAAACACTGCTCATTCTGCACTACGGGCCAAAGATATTCTTCAGAAATCATTCATCTTTGCACTACACAGCCAAAGATATTCTTAAGAAATCATTCATCTTTGCACTACTGGTGCCAAAGATATTCCATAATATCATCATTTAAGACCGAGGATGATGAAAATATTTTTTTTAAAGAAACGAATCCGGTGAAACAAAATGACAAGGATTAAGGATTAAGGATTCAGTACTTGGTTTTATCCACGTCCAAAAAAATACCTCAAAAATAATCATAGTGGTGTAAAATTCAAGAATGATCAAAACATGGATACAATCGAGTTAGTATCCGTAATAGATGTTTTGGACGAAAAGAAGAAATTTTATTTTTCGATTGAATAGTACCATATATCGTGAATAGTGTCAGATACGTGAATAGTGCCGATATACGTGAATAAGTAACTACAACCAAAAGATAGAAATTCCACAAAAACATCTTCACGCTTACTTAATAAGTACTCGTGAATAGTAACTCGTGAATAAGAACTCGCTGAATAAGAACTCGTGAATAAGAACTCATGAATAGTAACAAGACATGAAAAAGTTCCAAATTTGATAAAAACTTCAGATCAACATTTCAAATATAATGATATTGAAGAAATAATATCATTCTGAAAAAAATAATATCCTTACCTCGAAAGATCAAGATTTCTAAATTTGAAACAGGATATAAAGCTATGACTTGGACTTTGCACCAGTATAGCAATACTCAAAGTATACTCAAAATACTCACAAGAATACGCCGATAATATAGAGAGAAAACTTCAGTTTACGGTGTGATTTTCAATTCTAACCTAAGACCCTATTTATAGAAAACGCTAGAACACCAAAGCAGTAAAATTTAATAAAATATATTATTATTAATAAATTTCTACGCCTCTTTGGAAATCAGATCCCAACATTTCCCACATGCCAACCTTCTAGAAAGAAATGATAAAAACGTTTTTCATAAAATAAATAATTAAAACTTACAAAAATCAATTATTTTGAGCTTCTTAACTTCAATAATTCATAATAAATAGCCCTTTCATCAGAAAATTTGAATCTCGCGATTTTTATAGGAAATTCAATTCTCTACAACTTTGCAGTAAGAAAGTTTTTCCAAATTCCAAACAAAAATTGACCGAAATCCACAAACCAAGCGATTTTACAAATTTATAATCAAATTTCACCAATAAATGGGGTCCACCGACATGTTTAACATGTTTTAAACATTTATTGCAACAAAAATACTCTTCCTCCAGATACTCATATATCCCACATTCGTTGTAAAAATATCACCGTTAATATATTATTAAAATAATATATTTAAATGAATTATTTTATCGTAAAAGATAAAATATTAATTTTCAACAATTGTCATTTTAAAAAATTTTCTCCATCTATATCCACATAAAATCAATATTTTCCTCATCATATAAATCAATAATTAATTATTCACAAATAATATTACGTAATCACAATATCGACAACAAAGTGCGCCTCAGAAAGAAAGAGGGCTTTCCAATAAGAATTTCTTCTTACTCTGGCTTGCAATTAGGTGACCAAACCTCTCCTTAGATGTAACTTTCTAGACATTGCCAATAATGTTATCTAATAATATTATTCAGATAATATGAATTATTGCTTCGATAATGAAAATACCGTAATGACAATTATCAAACAAAGAAAGAATATAAAATATCAACGCAAAGCAATTATTAACTCAATAAAATAATTGAGCAAGAATTATCGTAACCATTATTGAGTAAAGTGCCTTCTTACGTAAGAATCAATAATTGGTGCAATACCTGGTGTCTATCTGCTCAACAACGCAGATTAGTGTGTTTTAACCACCGGTATTCCAACAAAGATAATGCAGAATAACTACGCCTGTTATTTAAAAACAACTTATATTTGTCGTTTTCTTCATCCAATCGCTTTCGTTATGGGGCCCACACATGGTCGCTACTGGCCGCATTTAATATTCCCCGACAAGATTTAATATTCCACGACCAAACTAATATTCCCTAACAACAATGAATATTTTATAACCACTTGCTTATTTTGAAAATATTGCGTATTTAACCCTTAACTATCCACATTAATCAAATCAACCCTTACTATTTCAAAATAATAAATAAAGGAAATTCCTTTTTATTTAAAAATTTTGGGGTCTTACAATTACACCGAATAGTCTCTGGTCATAATCATACCAAGTCCATCTATGCACTACAGGCCATAGATGACTTTCAACATAATATAAATATGAGGATGATGACAATGATATTCAATAAAACAAGTTCAAGAATTAATTTATCTAGGAACCAATAACATCCAAACTGTCAACATGATATTGCTTTGTAGAGTAAAATTCAAGAATACTTAGAAGAATATTTTCATGAAAGGATCTTTGGATGAAACGCAAATATCAAGGATATTCCACTAATTTCATGGAGTATATAAGTCAAAGTTTTAACCAACCGGGTATAATAAAGAATGGAATAACAAAAGAAGTCACCATGCACGCGATGACGCAAGACAGTGAGTTATTCCAACAGAATAATAAATAACGGTGTCAGTCCCCGTAAAACGCATGCATGTGAGGATATTCCAATGTAATAATAAAGAATGGAACCAGTCCCACAAAACACATGCAGAGACAGGATGTTCCAATGAATAATAATAAAGATGGAACTGAGTTAGGTGTAAAACACATGCATGTGATGTTCCAGCAGTAATAATAATAAAAGGCGGAACCAGTCCGATGTAAAAACACATGCATGTGATGTTCCAACAAGAATAATAATAAAGATTTAAACCAGTCCGGTAAAAAACATGCATGTGATGTTCCAACAAAATAATAATAAAGCGGAACGAAACCAGGTGTAAAACACATGAGCAGGATGTTCTAACGAGAATAATAGAAGAATGTCACCAAGTATAGGGTAAACCAGCGTGATACAAAGTTATTCCAATGTAATAATAAGCAATGGAATAACAACAGCTTCTCTTCATGAATAAGAAAGAATAACACCCTTACTTTTAATAGAGATTGAATATCGCAGTAGTGTAGTAACAAAATACTCTTCTTCTTTTTCTCTTATTCTCTCTATACTTTTCTCTCTATAGCTTGAATGAATTCGTGAAAATAATGAAGCACTAGGCCTCTATTTATAGAAGATTACTAGCTTAAGACCTACCTACGTGAAAAGAAAAAGTGGCTCGACGTTGGGGATGTGAAAAGAAAAGTGGTTTCGACGCTCAGAATGTGAAACGACAAGTGGTTCGACGCCTTTGTAATGTGAAACGACAAGTGGTTCGACGCCTGTAATATGAAACGACAAGTGGTTTGACGTCCGGTAAAGGTAATTACTATTGACGAAGGTAATTATTATTCACAAAGGTAATTACTATTGACGAAGGTAATTACTATTGACGAAGACTCTTAGATGATGACATATGGGCCCCCATAAAATAATCAAACTTACCACAAACGTCATATAATGACTCTTTATATACATAGAGGATTGAATAAATATTACCACAAATCATTTTATTTTTAATCAACACATATTTAATCTTTCAACAATTATTAATCATTTATAACTAGTCGTCTCAATTATTGATTTAATACTATAACATATTATATGGATGATACTATGACAATAATTGAATCAATAATATAAGAGATATGACGCAAAGAATTATTGTAGTAATAATTGAGCATAAATGAGTGACTTCTCACGAAGCATCAATATCGTGTGCTACTTATACAACTACGCCAGACATCGTATTTTTTACTAAGGGTAGTTCAACGCTTTTAACAGTAACACCTCCGCCGTTATTTTTATAGAAAGATAATTTTGTCGCTTTTAACTACGACAATACTTCCGTTAATGGGGTCCACCAATGATTGAGTCGTCACGAATATTCCCCGACCAAACTAATATTTTATAACAACTTGCTTACTTTGCAAAATTTATAAATATTACCCACAACTATAACATTATATCAAATTTATTCCATAATATTCAAAAATAATATTTATAGAAAAATTCATCTCAGATTTATAAAAGTTGGGGTCTTACAACCTCCCTTCTTATGAAATTTAGCCCTCGAAATTAGGGTACGACTGGTATGTCAAGAGGTAAGGATACCTTGATTTCATTTCGATTCTAACTCCCAAGTCATTTCCTCAACATCGTGGTTCCTCCACAAAACTTTCGACTTGAGGTATAACCTCGAGCGTAGAATATGTTCCTTCTTATCCAAGATTTGAACAGAACCTCTTCATACGCCAAATCTTCCGCTATTTAAATCCGGTTCTAACTCAATAATGTGGTTCGGGTCTTTCACATATTTACGTAACATGGATATGTGAAAACGTTATGAACACGAGACATACTTAGCAAAGAAAGCGAGTCTATAGCCACGATTCCTACTCGATCGAGGATTAAAAATGGACCGATGAATCGAGGATTAAGTTTTCCTCTCTTTCCAAATCTTGTAACTCCTTTCCATGGAGTAACTCTTAACAACACATGATCTCCTATATCGAATTCCACGTCCTTTCGATGAAGATCAGCATAACTCTTTTGTCGATTTTGTGAGGTTTTTATACGTTGTCGGATCGTTTGAATCTTTTCCATAGTCATACGTACTCAACTCCCGGTCCCAACAATGTTGCTTCACCCACCTCATCCCAAAGATAATCGAGAACGACACTTTCTTACATACAACGCTCGAATGGAGACATGCCAATACTTGCTTGATAAGCTGTTGTTGTAGGAAAACTCCACCAATGGTAAGAACTTGTCCCAACTTCCTTGAAATCAAGGACACAGAGTCTTAATAGATCTTCAAGAGTTTGAATAGTCCTCTCCCACCGTCCGTCTGTCTCGAGGATGATATGCCGAAGCTAAATCGTAAGTCCGTGCTCATAGCTTTTTGCAAACTAACCCAAAATCGTGAAGTGAATCTTGGGTCTCGATCGAAACTATGGATACTAGCATACCATGCGATCTTTACAATCTCGTTTATGTATATCTGAGCAAGACGTTCAAGTGTATAAGTTTCTCGATCGGTAAGAAATGAGCAGACTTGGTCAATCTATCAACAATGACCCAAATCGCATTTATGCCTTGAGAAACCTTAGGAAGACGAAGTAACTTAAATCCATGGTAATGTGCTCCCACTTCCATTCTCGGAATTTCAAGTGGTTGCAATGGACCTTTTGGTACTTGATGCTCCGCTTTAACTCGTTGACAAGTTAGACACCTTGAGATAAACAAGCCGTATTATCTCTCTCTTCATATTGCTCCACCAAAATGTATGATTTAATATCATGATACATTTTGGTACTCCCAGATGGATTGCAAATGGTGTGTCATGCGCCTCCATCATGATATTATACTTTAAATCGGTCGTTAGAACACAAAGTCCGGAGTTGACTCAAGTATTCCTTCTTCATCGATTCTTGCTCCTGGAGATAGCACCTTCTTGCACTTTCTTCCTCATACGCATCACCTCCGTGTCCGTAGCTTGAGCGAGCTTTAACTTTATCGATTAAAGTCGGTTCTACTCAGATACTCGCTATCATCACATGCGTCCCCTGAGTCTTTAACTCTATCTCCATCCTTTGCAAGTCACACAAATGGGCCTTTGCGTTGACAATATCGCACTTTTCATTTTGCATATGATTTTCTACTCAATGCGTCGCCTACCACGCTCACTTTTCCAGGATGGTATTGGATGGTATGATCATAATCTTTCAGCAGTTCAAGCCAACGTCGTTGTCGCATGTTGTATTCCTTTTGAGTGAAGAAATATTTGAGGCTTTTATGATCCGTAAAGATCTCCACTTTCTCCCCATACAAGTAATGCCTCAAATTTTAAGTCAGAAAGATAACAACCGCTAACTCTAGATCACGTAGTAGGATAATTCCTCTCATATTCTCTCGAGTTGTCGCGAGGCATAAAGCTATAACTTTTCCATGTTGCATAAGAACACATCCCAACCCTTTGCTCAAGCATCATCAGATGACAAATCCCCTCCGCGCAGATGGTATTGTCGTAACAGTCTTTGAAATAAGTCTCTCTCGAAGTTCTTGAAAACTCTTCTCACATTCTTCGCTCCAACCGAACATCAGATCTTTTCGAGTCATTTGAGTCAATGGAGTAGCGATTCGAGAAAATCCTTCCACGAATGGAATAACAAAAGAAATCACCATGCATGCGATAGATCGCACAAAGTGAGTTATTCCAACAGAATAATAAATAACGGAACAGTGTCCGCAGTAAAACATACGAGATAGGATATTCCAATGAGAATAATAAAGAATGGAACCAGTCGGCGTAAAAAACACAGCATGTGATGTTCCAGCAGAATAATAATAAAGAGCGGAACCGGTCAGGTTGTAAAATACATGCACAGGATGTTCCAATGTAATAATAATAAAGATTTAAAACCAGGTCGGTGTAAAACACATGCAGCAGGATGTTCCAATGTAATAATAATAATAAAGGCGGAACCCGGTGGATTGTAAAAACACAGACAGGATGTTCCAATGTAATAATAGAAGAATGACACCAAGTATAGGGTAAACCACAGATACAAAGTTATTCCAAAGAATAATAAGCAATGGAATAACAACAGTTCTCTTCATGAATAAGAAAGAATAACACCCCTTACTTTTAATAGGAGATTGAATCTGCGCAGATGGTGTAGTAACAAAATACTCTTCTTCTTTCTCTCTTATTCTCTCTATACTTTCTCTCTCTATAGCTTGAATGAATTCGTGAAAATAATGAAGCACTAGCCTCTATTTATAGAAGATTACTAGCTTAGCACCTACCATGTGAAAAGGCAAAAGTGGCTTCGACGGTGGTGATGTGAAAAGAAAAGTGGTTGGCGCCAGAATGTGAAACGACAAGTGGTTCGGACGCTCAGTAATGTGAAAACGACAAGTGGTTCGGACTTTTCGTAATATGAAACGACAAGTGGTTTGACGTCTGCGGTAAAGGTAATTACTATCGACGAAGGTAATTATTATTCACAAAGGTAATTACTATCGACGAAGGTAATTACTATTGACGAAGACTCTTAGATGATGACATATGGGCCCCCATAAAATAATCAAACTTACCACAAACGTCTCATAATGTACTTTTTATATACATAGAGGATTGAATAAATATTACCACAAATCATTTTATTTTTAATCAACACATATTTAATCTTTCAACAATTATTAATCATTTATAACTTGTCGTCTCAATTATTGATTTAATACTATAACATATTATACAGATGATACTGTGACAATAATTGAATCAATAATATAAGAGATATGATGCAAGAATTCATGTAGCAATAATCGAGCATAGTGAGTGACTTCTCACGTAAGCATCAATATCGTGTCTGCTACTATACAACTACGCCAGACATCGCATTACTTTTACTACCGGGTAGTTCAACAGTTTTAACGGTAACACCTCCGCCGTTATTTTTATAGAAAGATAATTTTGTCGTTTTCTAACTACAACAATACTTCCATTGTGGGGTCCACCAATGATTGAGCCGTCGTACGAATATTCCCCGACAAAAAGAATATTCCCCGACCAAACGAATATTTTATAACAACTTGCTTACTTTGCAAAATTTATAAATATTACCCACAACTATAACATTATATCAAATTTATTCCATAATATTCAAAAATAATATTTATAGAAAAATTCATCTGTATTTATAAAAGTTGGGGTCGTACACTATGATTATACCGAAAGATCCCTGGTCATAATCATACTAAGTTCATCTATGCACGTAAGCCAAAGATAACATATTATAACATGAGGATGATGACAATGACATAATAATTCAATAAAACAAGTTCAAGAATTATTTTATCCAGAATTAGTAACGCCCAAATTGTCAACAAGATCTTGTTTTGTAGAGTAAAATTCAAGAATGATCGGAAGAATATTTCCATGAAAAGATCTTTGGATGAAACGCAAATATCAAGAATATTCTACTAATTTCATGGAGTATAGAAGTCAAAGTTTTAACCATTTGGTATAATAAAGAATGGAATAACAAAGGAAATCATCATGCATGCAGATTGCAGACAGCAAAGTTATTCCAATGTAATAATAATAATAACGGAACCAGTCGGTGAAATTCACAATTACATGATGATCCAAATGTAATAATAAATCTTGAATAATAATAAACAATGGAACCAGTCGGTGTAAAACACACATGCATGGATATTCCAAATGAATAATAAATGCGGAATAATAAACAATGGAACCAGTCGATTGTAAAACACACATGCATGTGATATTCCAATGTAATAATAAAGAATGGAATAATGAGAAGAAGATCACCAAGTATAGGGGATTCGCACATATACAAAAGTTATTCCAATGTAATAAATAAGAATGGAATAATATAAGGATTTCACCAAGTATAGGTACGCTGGCGTATACGAGGTTATGTATAGGGTATGAACTTTACGGAGTTATTCCAATGTAATAATAATGAATGGAATAACTGAAGTTCTCTTCATGAATAAGAAAGAATAATATCCCTTACGGGTACAACAAATAATATCCCTTAGTGTAAAAGACACTGGATATCAAAGTAGTGGAGTACCAGAATACTCTTCTTCTTTCTCTCTATAGCTTTCTCTCTATAATTTCTCTACAGAGTTTCATTGAATTCGTAAGAAAATAATGAAGGAATGAACTTCATTTATATGAAAATAGAATGCATAGTAATTAATCCATGAAGCGGTCAGATTGATTTACTTTAATCGATGGTCCATATTTAAAGCAAAATCTTTTAAATAAAATATCATATATTCTATTTATATAAAAAACATTTTATTATGCAAACACTATGCAACACTATGCAAAACACTATGCAACACTATGCATAATTAAATATAATATATTCTATTTATGAATAACTTTAATAAAGTATTATGTTTTATATAAAAGATGTTTCATTTTATTACGTTAATAATACTGAATAAAACAAAACGTCATTATCGCTATAATAATTCATATTATTAATAAATGATAATGGAATCAAACCGAGTGACTTCTCACATAAGCATCGATAATCAATACCGTGTACTACTTATGCAACCAACACGACATCAGATTTTTACTAATGAAGTAGTTCAACAAGTATCCACGGTAAAACTTCCGTAGTTATTTCAATAAAATATTTTTGTCGTTTTCTCAATCCAACAATAATTATGTTATGGGGTCCACCAATGATTGAGTAGTTGTACGAATATTCCTCGCTAAATAGAATATTTCACGACCAATCGAATATAATATAACCACTTGCATACTTTACAAAATTTATAAATACTACCCACAACTATAATATTATCTCAAATTCACACCGTAATATTAAAAAAATTATTTCGACAAAATTTAAATCTTTATTGTTAAAATCTGGGGTCTCACATTTTGAGTCACCATCCCCGCTGGACTGGGTTTCTCTACCGTACAATCTCGAGCGATATGACCTTCTTTTCCACAATTATAACATACCTTAGAAGGTTGTGAGCAGTTTAGACTTATGTGTCCTCTTCTCCGTGATCTGTAGATCTAACTCGGCGGTCTTCTCCTCCTCTAAAATTAGTTCTTTGGTGTTGGTGCCGACGTCTTCCCGTCATCATTGAATCTTCTCTTTTGAAATTTCCACTTGAATTATTTCTTCTATTATCTTGGCCATGATTACCATTTGAAATGGTTACCATTTACGGCATGATAATTTTCTCCACGATGGTTATCATTGTTAGATGACCGTCAGCATGCCGAGACGATTATCATCGAGTTGTTGGTCATTATTCTTCATTGAGTAGCCGACTCATTATCACGCTCCAATAAGCGAGCCCTATTCACAACATCCGAATATAAACAAAGTTTGTGAGAAATGAGGTATCGACGTATTTTGGGTTTCAAACCTCGCAGAAACATTCACGTCATTCTCTCCTCATTATCAACCAAATGGGATGCAAATTGAGACAACTCGGCAAACTTAGCTTTCAGATTGCGACATCGTTCATATTGTTTTGCTTCAATTTTGATGAACTCTACCTCTTTCATATGATTTAATACTTTCGGAAAGTACTTGTCGTTGAACAATTCTTGGAACTTCTCCCAAGACATCTTGAGGTGTGATAGTCGAGACGCTTTATGGATTCCCACCAATAATCCGCCTCTCCTCGCAACATTAAGGTGGCGAAAGGAACCTTTTGCTCCTCTGAGCATCCCAAGACATCAAATATCTTAGTGATCTGCTTTATCCAAGTCTCGCCATAAGTGGTTTCGCTTTCCGAAAACTCTGGCGGTCCTAACTCCTTGAACTGCTTAGCGGTGACCATCAGTGAGTTGCCAGTGTTTCCACCTGCGTTTTGAACAGTAGTCTTTCTCGTTTGGTTTTGCAAGAATTCTAGAAAGTTCCTAAACATACCATCGTTCGTCATCTGCTTAGTGGTGTTATTCACAGGAGGAACATTGCCAGCCTGTTGCACGTTCTCCTCATTGGTGAGCAAAGGTGTCTCCACGGTCTCATTTACTCCACTATTAACATTCTCAGTCGACATTCTCAAATACTGCCATAAAACAAGGGTTAATTTAACAAATTAACAAATCACATAATACCCCTATATTATGACCGACCAACAAATAAGCTTAGGTAGGACACACTAGCGAAGGATTTACTCGTCTCTCCCCTCCTAGTTCTATTCCACGATCTTCGCCAGATATCATATCCCTAAGCTTTGATACCAACTGTGACGCCCTCAAAATAGGTATAAATCACTCATTCTGAGTCGCCAAATACATGGTACAGAAACAACTACAACTTCATTAATACAATTGTCGTGCAAAATACGATAACACATAAACTGTGATTTAAATATAAATATTGTCTTCTAGACAATATCCACACTCAAATAAGTCATCATTATAATTATTGATACACTATTTTACAAAATGGTGAGGACTACTAAAACAACTATCTTGAACCATTACTCCATACCCCGACTAATTCCCGCTATATTCTCGTCTCCTGAGAAGAAAAATGGAACAAAAAGGAAAAGGGTGAGCTCAACTAGCCCAATAAAGAATATTATGACTAAGATAATGTACAACAAATTATCCTTAGTCTTCAACAGGGAAAAATCTGATAGAATACAATAGACAACAAATTTTAGATCAACAACTGCAATGAAACAACAATTCATTAGAAGAGTTAAGTAGAATGAAATCTACTATCATCTATGAATTTAAAAGTCCATCATCGATATTTTATCCCTGTAACATCAATCAATATACATCATAAATCAAATATTCATCTTTGTACTACAAGCCAAAGATGTTCACCAGTTGGTCATGTTCATCTAAACACCTGTTCATCTTTTGCACTACGGCCAAAGATATTCATCATAAAATCATTCTTCTTTTGACTACGGCCAAAGATATTGATTATATCATCATTTAGGGGTGAGGATGATGAAAAATATTTTAAAAAAACGAATCCGGTGAAACAAAAGAATAAATATTAAGGATTAAGTACTTCAGTTTATCCATGTTCAAAAATACTCCATAATAAACTATTGTGGAGCAGAATTCAAAAATAAAGATCAAAACATAGATCCAATCAAAGATAGAAACCATAACAGATAATCTTGGACACGTAAAAGAAAATTTAATTTTACGTGAATAGTGTAAATATTCGTGAATAATGTCATATAAGTGAATAGTAACTCAGGCACACCAAAAGTTAGAAATTTCATAAAAATATCATCATGCTTCGTGAATAGTACTCGTGAATAAGAATTCATGAATAGAAACTTGTGAATAGTAACTTTAATGAATAGATCTCATTTAATAGTAACCCGATACGTGAAAAAGTTCTAAATTTGATAAAAAGTTTCAACCAATATTTCGGAATAATGATATTGAAGAAATAATATCACTACGAAGAAATAACATCACTTACTTCAGAAAGAATAGTACTTCTGACTGAAATACAGGATATAGTGTTGAAAGAACTTGCACCGTATAGCAATACTCAAAGTACTAAAATACTCACAAAAATCGCTTTCGATATATAGAGAGAGAGAGAAAACTTTAGTTTACGGTGTGATTTTCAATTCTAACCTAAGCACTCTATTTATAGGAAATTGCTTAGAACACCAAAGCAGAAAATTGAATATAATAATATTATATATAAAACAAATTCCTACGCCCACTTTGAAATCTGATTTCAGCCATCTAGCACATGTTAAAGATGTCTACAAACATTTAAAAAACATTTTTCTTTTAAAACATAAATAAAACTTCCAAAAATCAATTATTCGGAACTTCAAAACTTCAATAATTCATAATAAATAGCCTTTTTATCATAAAATTGAATCTTGCGAATTTTATAGGAAATTCAATTCTCTACAACTTCTGAGAAGAAAGTTTTTCCAAATTCCAAAATGTAAATTGAAAAAGAAATTCATAAGCAGACGATTTTACAATTTATAATTAAATTTGACCAAGAAATGGGTCCATGAAACACACAAAATATGTGTTAATTATTTAATGCAACAAAAATACTCTTCTTCCTCATATATACTCATATATCCCACATTCATTGTAAAAAATATCACCATTAATATATTATTAAAATAATATATTCAAATGAATTATTTTATCGAAAAAAATAAAATATTAATTTTCAATAATTGTCACATTTAAAATTTTCTCCATCTATATCAACATAAAATCAATATTTTCCTCATCATATAAATCAATAATTAATTATTCACAAATAATATTCTGAGAATCACAAGATCTTGCAAATGAATGCTCCAAGAAAGAGGGCTTTTAATAAGAATTTCTCCTTACCTGCCAAGCAATTAGATGACCAAACCTCTCCTTATGTAATTTTCTAGACATTGCTAATAATGTTTTCTAATAATATTATTCAGATAATATGAATTATTACTTCGATAATGAAAAATCTTTGTGTAGTGACAATTATCAAACAACAACGGTAATATAAAATATCCACGCAAAGAATTATTGAATCAAAAAATAAAATTTCGAATAAGTAATTTATCGTAACAATTATTGAGTAGTGCCTTCTTTACGTAAAAATCAATAATTGGTGCAATATCGTAGCGCTATCTTGTGCAAGCAACAACGCGTATTCATCGTGTTTTAACCACGGGTATTCCAACAAAGATTAATCTGTAACAACTACCAAGTTATTTGTAAACAACTTATATGTGAGACCCAGATTTTATCAATAAAGATTTAAATTTTGTCGAAATAATTTTTAATATTATGGTGTGAATTTGAGATAATATTATAGTTGTGGGTAGTATTTATAAATTTTGCAAAAGTATCAAGTGGTTATATTATATTCGATTGGTCTGGGAATATTCGGTTTAGCAGGAATATTCGCATAACTACTCAATTATTGGTGGACCCTATAATGTAATTCATTTGTCGGATTGAGAAAGCGACAAAAATATTTTATTGAAATAACGGCGGAAGTTTTACCGTGGATCTTGTTGAACTACTTCGGTAGTAAAAGTATAAAGAATACGTGTGGTTGCATAGTAAGACACGGTATTGATTATTGATGCTTATGTGAGAATTCACTCGGTTTGATTCCATTATTGTCGATTAATAATATGAATTATTATAGCGATAATGACGTTTTGTTTTATTCGTATTATTAACGTAATAAAAAGTAAACATTTTTTATATAAAATGTAATATTTTATTAAAGTTATTCTATAAATGTAATATATTATATTTTATTATGCATAGTGTTGCGTAGTGTTTTGCGTAGTGTTGCATAGTGTTTGCGTAGTAAAATGTTTTTATATAAATAGAATATATGATATTTTATTTAAAAGATTTTGCTTTAAATATGGACCGTCGATTAAAGTAAATCAACTGGATGGATTCATGGATTAATTCTTATGCATTCTATTTTCCTATAAATAAGTTCATTCCTTCATTATTTTCTTACTTAATTCAATTGAAACTGTAGAGAGAGAAATTATAGAGAGAAGTTATAGAGAGAAAATCTATAGAGAGAAAGAAGAAGAGTATACGGTACTTCATTACTTTGATATCCCGTGTCTTTTTACGGTAAGGATATTATTTGTTGTACTCGTAGTGGGTGTTATTCTTTCTTATTCATGAAGAGAACTTCGTTATTCCATTCATTATTATTACATTGGAATAACTTTGTAAAAGTGGCATACCCTATACATAACTTCGTATACATGGCAGATACCCTATACTTGGTGAAATCCTTATATTATTCCATTCTTATTTATTACATTGGAATAACCTTGTATATGCTGAATCCCTATACTTGGTGATCTTCTTCATTATTCCATTCTTTATTATTCATTGGAATATCACATGTGTGTGTTTACACCGGACTTGGTTCCATTGTTTATTATTCCGCATTTATTATTACATTGGAATATCCATGCGTGTGTTTTACATCGGACTGGTTCCATTGTTTATTATTATTCGGCATTTATTATTCTACATTGGATCATCTGTCGATTGTGAATTTCACTTTTGACACGGTTCCGTTATTATTATTACATTGGAATAACCTCGCATACATCACAAGCACCGCATGCGTGGTGATTTCTTTTGTTGTTCCATTCTTTATTATACCCGGTTGGTTAAAACTTTGACTTCTATACTCCATGAAATTAGTAGAATATCTTTGATATTTGCATTTCATCTAAGATCTTTTATGGAAATATTCTTCCGATTATTCTTGAATTTTACTCTACAAAACGAAGATCGTGTTGACAATTTGGATGTTAATAATTTACGGATTAAATAATTCTTGAACTTGTTTTATTGAATTATTATGTCATTGTCATCATCTTCATGTTATATTATGTTATCTTTGGCTTACGTGCATAGATGAACTTAGTATGATTATGATGAGGGGATCATTCTAAGTATAATCGTGGCTTGATATAAATGATGTGACAAAAGTCCTCGGTTTCAGAATGCAAATGATGGATAGTTTTTGGTATGATTATGACTGGGGTGATTCTAAGATATAGTCGTGACCATTGATAATTTGATGAAAATCCTGGACCAGTAGTACGGGGATGAATAGATATTGTGGTTTATTCATTAAACCGAGTCTTAGTGATAAAAATTGATGAAAACCTTTTAAAACCTAAAAGATAGTAGACTTTATTTTCTACTTGACTCTTTTAATGGATTGCATATTCACTGCAGATTAAACCTGGTTGTCTATTGTATTTTATCGGTTTAACATTGTTCAAGGCTAATGATAATTTATTCGCATTATCTTAGTCATAATATTTCATTGGGCTAGTTGAGTTCACCCTTTCTTTCACCGTTTTCTTCAGTGAAATGAGAACACAAATTTGGGACGAGTCGGGGAGCGGAGTAATGGTCAGGAGGATAAGATTAGTAGTCCTCACTATTCGTGAAATAGTGTGATAATAGTTGTAATGAGGACTCCTTTTGAGTTTGTATAATATCTAGTGAGACAATATTTGTATTCAACTTCACGCTTTATGTCAGATTGTACTGCATGAGCTTATGTTAAGTAAGTTGTATTTGAATTTATGTACTACGTAAGTGGCGCACCCAAGATGGGTGACGATACCTAATTTTAGAAAGGCCACATTATACTTGTCGTTTTTTTTCATCCAATCGCTTTTCGTTATGGGCCCACACAAAGCTGCACCGTCGTACGAATATTCCCCAACAGTAAGAATATTTCACGACCAAACGAATATTCCCCGATAACAAAGAATATTTTATAATCACTTGCTTATTTAAAAATATTTGCGCATTTTATCCATAACTAACCACATTAATCAAATAAACTTTTACTATTTCAAAATAATAAATAGAGGAATTAAATTTTATTTATTAATAATTTGAGGTATTACATATATATATATATATATATGGACATGAAATTAAGAAAGACAGTACTGTTAGATAGTATTTAGTTTCTCTTTCTTCCATTATGTTGTTTCTGTTGCCTTTGCCTTATCGGATGCTAGATATTAAAAACCTTATTCCTACATGCATAATGCAGTACTGCTTCAAATAACAAACATATTCCTAACCATTTAAAAACTCTTATTCAATAATGAGCAAATTGAAATGATTTCTGCCTCCATCTATCTCTTGTCCATAATAAAATTGAAATGATTTTATTAATTCTTTAATAATAATTGCCTTATTTCTTTTCAAATATTGATTTCAATTGTACCATAAAATAATCTTAAAGTATTTTACAAATGAAAATTTTGGATTATCTTTTCTTATTATTTAAGAAATTTAAATATATAATAATCATATATATGATCGATATGGTTCAAATTTCACTCTCATGCATCTGATCGACTATATATATATGCTACCCAATTAAGCATGCATGCGTACGTGTTCTGAATTTATAATATAGTAATTATAATATACATGAACTTAATTACTTTTGACTTTATAATTTACTTGGAAATCAAACTAGTATGGCTAATGGCTTGACTAATTAAGCTAATTAAATCCCATGGCTTTTACAAAAAGACAAATGAGAGAGAAGAAAAAGAAGAAGAATTTGTTTGAAGAAATTAAATAATATTATTGTAGATAGAAGAAGAAGAAGAAGAATTTGTTCGATAGTATAAGATGCCATTTTTCTTTTACATTCCTCACACACTCGCAAACTTTCCAAAAGCCAAAACATCATACAAATTTCTTATACAAAAACAACTTTATCCTATTCAAAACTGCATTTTATAATTCAATAAACTCCTCATATGAATAGTAATTAAGTGGGGTTTTAAAATCCTCATGTGAGGAAGATAAAAGATGTACTTTAGAACACAATTTAAACGTAAATGTTACTATATAAAGTATACTCTTTCGTTTTATATTATTTGATTATTATTAATTTTTTAAAATTAATTTGAAATATTTTAAATTTAAAATTAAGATGACTCATTAAAATTTTGATATAATAAAACTTACAATGAGTCATACAATTTGGATTGTTTACAATATTTATAATCGTATTGATTAAAATAAAATAAAAATCTACGTCAATTAATTTTGAATTTAAAAATATCTCAAATTAATTTTTAAAAAGTAAATAATAATCATATAATTTGGAACGGTTGGAGTATTTATTAAAGTCTTGTTGTCGAATTACAATTATAAAATTTATCAATACGTACATAGGATTGATAAAATTATAAGATAGCCTCATTTATTACAGATATCTCTAAAAAAATTATTATTAGTATTTATTCACACAATTATCATTCTGTCAATTAAATAATCCACATAAATATCGGTAATATATATCATTTTCCTATTTATTATAAACAAAGTGTAAAAGTTAACACTAATAATTAAGATCGATAAGCCTGTGGGATGATTAAATGGTGAAAAGCAGTGTGGCGTCTCGCGAGTAGTGAGAGCGCGTATAAAGAAGCCTAATGGATTGTCTATCTATTCCTATCCTTACCTTTTCTTGCTTGGACCAGATCTCTCTCCTCTTCCATCTTTTCATCTTTTGTCGGCCTTTTAAGACTAATAATATATCTTACGACTTAAGCATTTGTCTCTACACGCGCCTTCACCTCCATGCATGCGTCTGTCTATCGTGCTTGCACGTAGACGTAGTTGTTGTCAAAACGTTGCTTATATCATCGAGTCAAAAACCGACGGTATTTTGAAGACTCAGTCAACCTTTTAAATGCAACAAACATAAGGAAGAAATTTGTGAATAATGGGGGCTTTCCCTTTAGATTATAAGTGCTTCTTAATGTATAATTAAGTCAGTGCTTATAACTATAAGCAAATAAATCGTAACTTACTTGGGGTTTTTTATGAGTTAAAATATAATAGAAATTCACGAAAACTACGAAAATAATTGAAGAGTTGAAGAATGGAGAAGAACAATAGACAATTATTTTAATTAGAAAAAACGCTCTCACGAGATATAACATTTATAGTAACTACTTTTTAACAATAAATAAACTATGGAATAGATAGTAAAAGCGAAAGCGAGAACTTACATTTAGTAGTAAGCTACTGTGATTGAATGACTGAGCTATATATAGTCTTAGACCTCAAGTAGGGACGTAGATTTGATTGTGTTTTAAGTTATGTCATTTGAATTTTATTATAAAATAAATTTAATCTATTTTTTAATTTATGGAACACATGTAAATTTTTTTGGAGGTACTATTATTATTATTATTATTATTATTATTATAACAATATTAATTTATTTATTACAAATATTGCACAATTATGTATGCACATTATTTAATTAGTTGGGGTGATTGATCGGGGATTAGCTTAGACAAGTGACCTTTAAACTCCTTTATTCAATGCCCAATTGCTAATATTAAAAATATAAAAATACCCAATTGCTCTATTTTGCATTTTCTAATCGGCATAAACAAATATGAAATTGTTCAAGACCATCATACTCCCTCTCTTATAAATATTTTTATTTATTGATTACATTACCTTATAGAAGAATATTTTTTAATTGTCATCATACTTCATTTAATATGCCACTCTTATTAAAGTAACAATTTATTATTTTTTAGAATAAATATGAAACAAAAATATATTATTAATTCTTAAAAAAATTGCAAATGAAACTCTCTTTTTTTTAGTAAAATAAAGGGAGAATTAATTTTATATATTTCATTAATTTGACCATTTTTAGTTATTTCAAAGAAAGAATAAAGTTGATAGTATTTAGTTATTTACAGGAATTAGGGGAAATGTGTCAAATAGTATAAGTTATTTTTCCATTTTATTAATTGGATGGAGGTGTAAGTCAAGTATTGAAAAGGCTGCTAATTGACTACCAAAACAAAGAAAAGTCTGCTTACAATTGACAAATCACGGTCGGTGATTCTTTTTTGGGTAAAAAACAAGTAACCTGGCTATTTGGAGTATATATTAACGGTTTGTGAAGTTTTCATTAACATTTGTTTTAACTTATGTCAAATAATCAATTATCAAATTATAAATTAATACCAGAATATGAGTACTATATGATGTGGTACCAACTTATGGAGTATTAAAAGTGTGATACAACACCCAAAAAATTTCACCTGATTTAGTTAATACTCCCTTGGTCTCTTCACTTCGAAATTAAATATATTTTTTAATTTTCTAAAATATATTTTTTCTCCTAAATTTTCTTGTGGCATTAGTTGTCATGACTTCATAACCTCTTACAAATCCAAAGTGGGTGGGTGAATGAAACCACCCACAAAACTAAAAAGTAACTCGACCAAAATATTAAAAAAACAGTGTTTAAATAAGAAACGTAAAAACATTACCCACTACAAAATATGGAGAGTTTCTCACAACAAAACTAAAAATATTCTTGTTAATATTAAAAATGCTCTGTTTTCCAAGAAACCAGTATCACTCCAAGAAAACACTCTTTAATTTACGCATTCTTAATCGTTTGTTGCAAGTTCTTCAAGAAAACACTCTTTTTGCTCGTTTTTTTCTTTTTATATATATGTTTGTTCAACTACTATATTAAGAACTCTCTAGTAAACAATCATTTCCTCTATATATAGTTTCTTGTATGTAATTTGTGCTCACTAGTTTATTTCCGCAAAAGGGACACCGTTTAATCTCTTCAATTTATAGTAAAAATGGGTTCTTTGGGGGTTTAAGGCAAACCATCATGGATCTGGAAACTGGGTCTAATCAGAATCTTGCTAAGGTAAGATGGGTATGTGCTAATTTGTGTTTTTAAGTTGTTTTCAACAAACCATTTGATTTTACTGATCGAATATTTGTTGTTTTTTTTGTTACAGAAAGAATCTTGGAGAACAGTTTTGACATTGGCTTATCAGAGTTTGGGTGTTGTTTATGGAGATTTGAGCACATCCCCTTTATATGTATACAAGAGCACATTTGCTGAAGACATTGAACACTCAGAAACAAATGAAGAAATCTATGGGGTTCTATCTTTTGTTTTTTGGACTCTCACATTAGTTCCTCTTCTCAAATATGTGTTTATTGTGCTCAGAGCTGATGATAATGGGGAAGGAGGCACATTTGCTCTGTATTCACTACTCTGCAGGCATGCCAGAGTGAGCTCACTGCCTAATTGCCAATTAGCAGATGAAGAATTATCATCCTACAAAAAGGTAATCACTGGCCCAGACCCAACTAAATTTGGGTCGAGGCTGAAAAACACTTTGGAGAAGCATAGAGTGTTGCAGAGATTTTTGCTTGTATTAGCTCTGATTGGAGCTTGTATGGTGATTGGTGATGGTATTCTAACACCGGCTATTTCTGGTATGTCATTAAATTCCTTTTTAGGGGGTTTTGTATTGCCTAAATTGGACCTTTTGGGGTTGTTAGATACTGAACTGGTTAATTTTTTGTGAGCAATCGTGTAGTGTTTTCTGCTGTGTCTGGTGTCGAACTGGCTATGTCCAAAGAGCATCACAAATGTAAGATTCTTTACCTTCTCCCACTTGACGATTAGGATATATCTTAGTATTTGTCATGTTGTGTATCAGTGTCTTCAATACAAGTATATTGGTGGATCTTGGCCAAAAAATTTGAATATTTTTGGTAGTATTGTTCTTGAGCTTTTGGGATAATTTTTTTTAGGGAAACCCCTATGCTTGAACTGTTGCCATTTTTCTTTATTTCTGTGTTTCCTCCTGTGAAAGTCTATATTATTTATCCTTGTGGGTACCAAATATTTGCGATTTTCATTTCACAACTTAATTTCAGTCTGTTTGTTAAGTCCCCTAACAATCTCCCACAATTGTCGGGCACATAATGACACAAATACTGAACCCCTTTAAATGTCATGAAATTGTCTGTTTGGGAGCACACATACATAACTTTGTAATGAAGTTATGCTGCCACCTGGGAACAATAAATATTGGTGATGCACTTATTGCATTGTAAATCAACCACCACCAAACTAACAAGATTGTCAATCTACGCGCAATTGTAATAATGCAATTCTGCATAGTAAGTGGAGAATTTATACGAATAAGCGTCTGAAGGCAAAGCTTCTCGATCATCATTCCTAAGGCTGTAAAATGAGCAAACAGTTCGGGCTCGATTCGGACTCGCTCGACTAAAAGTTCGATTCGAGCTCAACTCGAAATATAAATGAGTCAAATATGAGCACATTTTAAAGTTCGATAAATTACTCGAACCTCCTCAAATTATAATTTTCTATTGATACTCGGATCATATTCGTTGGAAAAGTCCAAACTGCTCGGGCTCGATTCGGAATCGGGCTCGACTCGGTAGCTAAATGAGCCTCAATCAAACCTTATTTTATACTCGATAAATTTTGTGAACCAAATCTGAGCAACTCAATACTCGGATCGACTCGGTTCGTTTACACCCTTAATCATTCCTGATCAAAACTGTGGCCACTTTTGAATTAGTGGTATTGAATCAAGTCCTTGCTGGCATCTTTCATGGTAAATACCCGTAGCTTCTTTGTTGTGTTTTTGGGATTTTAGCCCTCATTTCAACAAAAAAAGAGTAGCTGAAGTTTAAGTTGCAGAGGTGCCATATGGAAGAACTTCAATCAAGTTATCCATGATATATTGTTGGCAACCATCATCACTACCTTATATTTGTTGAAATTGATGCTTGCTACTCTAAGATTAGTTCAGAAGTACAGGAGTTTGAATCTTAGATTGCAAGTTGGAACACCAACCTATATTACCAGGCCAAATTCTAGAACTTTGTTTTATGAGCTTCAACAAGTCTCGATAGTAATTCTAGTATCCACTTTTTAACTGCTGGGGAGTGAAGATGGTCATTTAGGTCCCAATTTATGCTGGTATATTTTCACTTTAATATTTTAAATATGAAAATTCCAACCAGAAGATTCCAAAATTCTTTTAGCATAAACAAACTTTTTGCATTATAGCTAATACATACAGAAGTACTGCTACTGATTTCACATGTTAGATGATACTTAGTGTTGCCTCCTGAAAAAGTGTAAAAATTTTGCAGATGTAGAAGTTCCAGTTGCATGTATCATACTGATTGGCTTGTTTGCCCTTCAACATTATGGCACCAACAGGGTTGGATTCCTGTTTGCTCCTGTTGTCATTACATGGCTTTTGTGCATCAGTGCTATTGGTGTATATAACATCTTCCACTGGAATCCTCATGTCTACCAAGCACTCTCTCCATATTACATGTACCGATTTCTGAAGAAAACCCAAAGAGGAGGGTGGATGTCCTTGGGTGGAATCTTGCTTTGCATAACAGGCTAGTTACTATATATGGTGGTGGTGATCTTTTAGATACTAAATCCTATACTTTATCCATTCCTGAGACATAATTTTTCTTTCAGGTTCAGAAGCTATGTTTGCTGATTTGGGACACTTTACACAATTGTCAATAAAGGTACTACATTTGGTCTCTTTCTAGTTTGGAACAACTTGTCATGTGATATAGTTCAAACATTATCTTTATGTGATAAATGTTTTGATTCTAGAAATGAAGCTTGGGCTGAGCAGGTTATTTCAACATTATAACTAGCCAGATTGAGAAGTTGGGTGGCAACACAAGTTTAGAAATTATCTTTCTGCCATAAAAGTTTATTTATATTATATTTTGCTGCCATTATAGTGCTAATTTTTCAGTTTTTGACATCAATGCATCTGAATTTTGTATTATTTATTCCAGATTGTTAATTACTACATTTTTTACTTTGTTTAGTCTACTTATTAGCAGTGAAGCTGTATTTTGGTGGTTTTTTTTCTTGTATGAGGGAGAAAGTGGGAGACTGGACTACAAGATTCCCTAGCTGACAGTTTGACAAACATGCTTCCTGGTTGCATTGAGATAAACACATGATATGAATATGCCATTTCACATCATAAAGTAGTACACAACACACATGGATATGTGTATGTAAGTTTGCGCACACACAATAATCCCCTGTAATTAAAATTGCAATAATCTTTCATCTTGCTTAAATCCCGCCAGAATCTTTCATCTATTTTGCATTATCTCTTGTTTACTTCTTTTTGTGTTTCGGCTCTGTATAAGTAACTATTTAGCAGACAAGTTTGTATTCCTTTCTCTTCTTTTTCACTGGTCTAGTAACAGTACTTATACTTCCTATTTAGTATATTATGCACACTTCCATAGCTCATCTACAAACCCCAAAGCATACAAGTATAGATTTAAAAAGGATGGAAAATATACTTTGAGATAAAAGTGTAATAGTGAAGATCTAAAATATTTTTTTTTCAGTTTTCTTAATTAGAAGCATTTAGCATAGGTTCACCCATGTTCTTATTCAATACCTGAATCCTAAATTTCCCCTTTTAGTTGTGGTAGACATTCCTAGAAATTACTCTGGCTAAATGCTATCTTTTGCAACCTTCTTTTTAATTCTTTCATGTTAATGTTCTATCGTTATGAGAAAGCAGTCTTGTAATAGATTCCCTGTTCTGCAGATTGCTTTCACAACTGTTGTTTATCCATCTTTGATCCTTGCATATATGGGGCAAGCTGCTTATTTATCTCGTCATCATGTGATGGAAAATGACTACCATATAGGATTTTATGTTTCTGTTCCTGGTAGGTATTTTCTGACTTGTTTCATTGGAATGAAACATATGAGCAGAGGTTAATTCATAACTTAAGGTATCTCATGTTTAATATCCAGAGATGTTAAGATGGCCAGTTCTGGTGATTGCCATACTTGCTGCAGTAGTGGGAAGCCAAGCAATTATTACTGGAACTTTTTCGATAATTAAACAATGCTCTTCACTTGGCTGCTTTCCTAAAGTCAAAATAGTCCACACATCGTCAAAGATACATGGCCAGATCTACATACCAGAGGTCAACTGGATCTTAATGATGCTATGCTTAGCTGTTACAATTGGTTTCAGAGACACGAAACGCATGGGTAATGCTTCAGGTATGACAGTAACCAAGTCGTATAGACAATTATTTAGGCTATAGAGAACTGACTATCTCATATTACACGGGGTAAAGTACTCTTTCTTTTTCCTGGAATTCAGACGGAGTTCAAATTGTGCAATATGATTTAGATAGCAACAATATACCCTTTGATCTCATTCTGACAGCAGGCAAAGGCCTCTTTTCTGCCCCAACCTCTGCTGTTGAGGGTGGAATCTTTCCTTCTCTTTATCCGCTTCTACTTCCAATGTACTCCATCTGTTCCAATTTTACAGATATATTTTGACTTTTTAAAGTCAATTTGTGAAATCCTAAAATTCCAAATCAAACGAATTTATTTGATATTAATATAAAACAATTATAACTATTGTACACGAACTAAAAAGTATCCCCATATGAATTCATATCAATTTTAGATTTCACGATTTTACAATTTGACTTCAAAAGGTCAATATGTATCTCTAATTTTGGAAAGGAGGTTGTATATTAAATTAGCACACATTTCCATTGCATCTTTCCTTTGTTTTCATTTCCGTTTAAGCTACAGTCTTAAAATGAATGCTAATTAAATGCTATCAGCATCTATATATATATGCTCAAAAATTACTAAAATGAATGCTGATTGAATGCTATCTGCATCTTTATATGCTAAAAAATTGCTATATATCTGTCAGAATCTTAGTCATTAGTTTTCATTATCATTTCTGAGTTTAGTCTTCATTTTTTGGGGTTCAGGTTTGGCTGTCATAACCGTCATGCTGGTTACAACCTGCTTAATGTCTCTTGTTATTGTATTATGCTGGCACCAGAACGTCTTTCTTTCAGTTTGCTTCGTATTCTTCTTTGGAACAATTGAAGCTCTCTACTTCTCGGCTTCTCTCATCAAATTTCTTGAAGGAGCTTGGGTCCCTATTGCCCTTGCACTTATCTTCATGATAGTCATGTATGTCTGGCACTTTGGCACGCTTAAAAAATACGAGTTTGATCTCCAAAACAAGGTCTCTGTTGATTGGCTACTCAGCTTGGGTCCCAGCCTTGGAATTGTACGGGTTCGCGGCATTGGTCTTATTCACACTGAACTTGTGTCCGGAATCCCAGCAATCTTCTCCCATTTTGTCACCAACCTTCCAGCCTTTCATCAGGTCCTTGTTTTTCTTTGCGTAAAATCTGTCCCAATTCCACATGTTAAACACGAGGAGCGGTTTCTAGTGGGTCATATAGGCCCGAGAGAATATAGGATATATAGGTGCATTGTGCGATATGGTTATCGTGATGTTCACAAGGATGATATGGAATTTGAGAAAGATCTTGTGTGTAGTATAGCTGAGTTTATTAGGACAGGAAAGGCAGAGCCCAATGGTGTAAATGAAAACTTTGCAAATGATGATGAGAAAATGACAGTTGTCGGAACGCCGTCAACCCATTTAGATGGGATACATATGCGCGAGGAGAACATCAATGATTCCGAGATGGTTGGCACATCGGAGCATAAAGATATACCGTCTCCAAAAAAGGCAATAAAGGCTCGAAAAAGGGTGAGATTTGTGGTGCCGGAGAGCCCAAAGATTGAGAGTGAGGCACGGGAGGAACTGCGAGAGCTGATGGAAGCTAGGGAAGCTGGGGTGGCTTACATATTGGGGCACTCGTATGTTAAAGCAAAGCAAGGGTCTAGCCTAATGAAAAAGCTTGTTATAAACTTTGGTTACGAGTTCTTGAGAAGGAACTCTAGAGCACCTACACATGCATTAAGTGCACCACAAGCTTCTACGTTAGAGGTTGGAATGGTGTACTATGTATGATATTGAATATATACGAGGCCATACAATATAATGTCACATGTTTTTGTAATTTATGCAATAGATGAATGGCCGTCGCCATATATAATGGTGGCTGAATTAGTTGCCCGGTGACCAGAATCATGATGCATATGCAAGTTTGTTAGACGATCGAATCTTCTTGAACTAATTTTCTTTGAGTGATGGGGATGGATCAAATCTTCTTCAACTAAAGGGATAATTGGCACTCGTGCATTTCCGGATGGGCATTACGATGTTGTACAGTAGCAGGTACCAGACGAGTAGTGCCAGTTTGGGTTGATCTCTAGACAACTTGAAAGCAAAAGCTGCCTAGGTTTCTGAAAGATCAGACGGGTGCTGTTTTGGGTTTTTAAGTATAGCTCGCATAATTTATAAGACTGGAGACTGGAGTATTTTATACAGCCCAAACGATTTCTTAATAAACATTAACACTTAACGATTTCTTAATAAACATTAACGGTCTGTTTGTGAGTTTTAAAATGAACAGGAAAAAATAGAAATTAACGAAAAATTTAAGTTTTCCTTTTAATTCTTATGTTTTTGAATTTTTTAATAAACGGAAAACAAAAAAAATGGATAGAAATTTTGGTCATTTTTCTAGCCAAAGTTTTCGTTCAAAATTGGCCTGATTTAGACGAAAAATAAATTAGAATAAGTAATTTTTTTATAATTCTCATATTATCCTCAATTTTTAATATAATAAATTTTAAATTATAATTTATATCTTCAATTTATTTTTATCTACTCTTATGAACAAGCTGATGATCTCAAACCCCAGTAATCATTTGAACTATCAGAGCTAAATGATGCATCAATAAATTCACTTTTCTTCTTATTGAGTAATTCTGATTTTTTTTTCTTCATACTTACGTTTATGAGACTTGTATTATAACAATAAAGTGTAACATTTATTGGTAAAATTGATTTTTGATATGTTGCCAAATGTAAGCATTGATAATATATTAAGAGGTTCTTAATGTAGGTTGTGTTATTTATTTATATCATCCAATTAAAATGTGGCGTTCCAACAAAAAAAAATAATGAAATATCCAAAAATGAAAAAATATTTTTTATTTAAAATTAAAGAAAATAAAATATTATAACACAAATGAAGAAATTTGATGTCTTATTGTGTTGTATTAAATAAATAACATGAATTTATGCACGATTTTTTTGGTTGTTTTCTTCCATTCTGGTGATTGATTTAAGGGCTCGTTTGGTGAACCAATGATGCGTGGCGTGGGGAAGTCACATTTACAGATTTAGGCTATGTTTGTTTAAAAAAAAACATATTTGAGATTGAATTATATATGTTAATTTAACATTATATCAAACTATTTTATCCCATTATAAGAATTAATAGCTATATGGATTATTTTTTGTTATTTCTATGAGAATCTCATAATGAATGTGAGAATAATATTATCTCTATTTTAAGCTATCAAATGACTTATGTGACTAATAGTCCATCGTCAAAGTTTTAAATAGTCAAAATTAGTGTTAAATCAAAACAAATAATATATTCCCAAACATTTTTTTTGTAAACAAACATAAATGTAGTATTTATAGTTTTATTATTAAAGGTACTAAAAGGATGTTTTTATCTAAAATTAGAAAGTATTTGCAAGTAGTTTAAAGAATGCTATACATTTGGATTGGAGTTGGACCATTTTTTGCTTGTTTGCTATATTCGACTGAAATTTAACATTCTTATAAGACCTCATGTCTAAAGCCTAGTGAGTAGTTTATTTACTATTGAGCCATGAGCACCTTGAGGTAGTGAGGGTATGAAATAACTCATTTTAACTATAATGAAATGAATTATTTTGCTTTCCATTCTATTTATTGAATTCAAACGTAACAAATATAAATTATTTTTATTAATATAGAGATTAGAATACTTAAAATATTTTTATTTTTATGAACTCGCTTGCCGTAGTCTAGTGAATGAATGAATGGTGACTATTCTTAGTGCATAGGTGTTGTTCATCCGGTAAAATTCTCGAAATCGAAATCGAAATAGGTCAAATATTGAATCGATCTGAATCTGACCGGGCTCAATTAGATAATTAAACATAATAAATATAAACTTATTTTATTATTATTTTTATTTATATTTTATTATTATTATTATTATTTATTATTATTAAAATTATTATTATTATTATTTTAATATTATTTTTTAATAATAATTTTATGATTAAAACCAGGTATATCTGGAGTCCGGTTTCGGTTTTACCGAACTATAAAACCGAACCATAATTAGAAAACCTGGTATATATCGATGTTTAGTATGTCGGACCGATGTTTTTAGTGAATGGTGACGATATTCGAAAATATCGAATGAAATGAACACACTACTGGTGCATATGTTATCATATTTCATTATTTATTTATTTATTTACCAGTATTAATTTACAAAGACACAATAAACTGAAACAGCTCGCAAGTGGAAGAAATAGAAGCATACATATGTTACATACCAAATGTTTCATATATTCATTTTTGCCCCATTTCTCTTTCTCTCTCTCTACTCAGATCCAAATCTCGTCATAGTAGTCTAAATTCACCTCATCAGATCTCGATTTTCAGCTTTAAATCTACACAAGTATATGTGTGATTGGGTAGGCTTGGTAATTGATCGATTTAGATAGTTGGACTGCACTTCTGGATCTGATCGAGCTCTCCCGGAGTTTCAAAACAGACCCAATCATGAATCCCTTCTCTTCCGGAACGCGTTTAAGGTGCGGAAACCATAAAATTATTATGTTTTGATTTTTTTTCTTTTCACGGAGTATTTGCATATATAGTTGTATTGATCATTTGTGTATGGAAGCGATTATGGTGTCCAAATCGTGCCGGTTTACTTGCAGTAAGTTACTTGGTTTTGAATGCATTACTGTGCTTTCAATATAATTTATAAGAATTGGATGGAGTAACTTTACCTTAAGATTACTTTGTTGGAGGATGATATTTTTGTTGTATCATGCTTCACTCTAACAAAGTAGGCAACGTTTTAATTTAATTTGTTGAAAATGTATATCAAAGTTGTCCAAATACGAGAACAGGAAAAGCAAAAAGACTTGTTAGGATGAAACATTTACCTATTTAAAAAGTTGTAAAATGAACTCTTACATTGGACAGTCACCTGAAGAATTACAATGTCCTAAAGAATTTGTTTATCCACTCAACATCTATCTTCTCTTGATAATGTGCTTATATGCCCACATATGCATTCACTTAATTTTCTAATACAAACTATGCAATTTTATTTTAGTATAAAATTTATTGGAATTTTGACATACAAATAATTAGATACTGAACAAAAGAACTATTTTTCGAAAGGTAGCGATGTCTTTTGTTTTCCCAGTGTAAAATAAGGTTAAAAAATCAGCACAAATTTATAGAGGCTGAATGGCACTCAGTCTTATGCCGGTTAGATCAGACATTGAGTTATAAACTATATGCTTTTGCTAGTTTTTTGCATAACAACAATGTAGGGAGAGGGAGCAAGTTAGGGTACTATACATGACACTAAAACAGGTGTCATGAGGAAGCATTGCTTTTGAAGAATGATTTTGAGAAGGTTTCCGACAGGATTATTGGGAAGAAGGGATTTGATTCTAAGTGGAGGAAGTGGGCTAGCCACTGTCTTCATACTTTTGGTTTTTCAGTTTTTTGTTTAAGGGAAACAGAATCCTAATTTAAGGCATCTAGGGGTTGCATCAAGATAACTTGTGTCTCCTTTTCTTTTCATTCTGGTTATTGATTTCTGTTAAGCTCAAATTTAGTTTGAGCTCAACTAATTAATATCAGAGTTAGGGATTTAAGAGAAAATGGGGATTTAAGAATTTCTAGAAGAAGATAGATATCGAGAGAAAATTTAAAGAGATGCATGGAGAGATGAAGAGAATATAGAGAGATAAAGGGAGGAATATATATATTTATGTTTATACAGAGAGAGAAAGATAGAGAGGGGATAAGAGAATGGCCAAGCCAATTCTTTAATTCTTACTATCCATCTTGATACCAAACAACATACATGCCTTCTATTTATAGAGCTACTAGCCTAAACCAAAATGCTAAATCCACCATTGCACCCTTGTACTGGAAATTTTTAGAAAAGTTTGTTAACTAATAATTAGGTTCCTGTAATTACTTTATATATACTAATGGCCCTTAGCCTTACAATGTCCTTTCTAACCTTATGTATCCTTTCCTTTTCACTTTGATTGTTGATATTCTCCTAAGATGTTAACTTAGTGCCATCTTTTGAGGCTGATTTGGTGATGGGTGGTAGTGAATAGGTTAGGATCTCAAATTCAATATTTTTTAGAGCATTTCTAGCCTTGAGGATAATATTTCTAAGTACAATCTTACAAGCATGAATTTTGACATTTTAGCATTATGTATGATTTGTCCATGACTTATGGGAAAAGATTGCTTCGAGATGGGATGTGGTGGTCGAATACATTTTTCGTCTCCCTAACCTTAAAATGGGAGAGGTTGAATCTCTTTAGAGAATCAAGTTAGTTTCTTTGGCCAGGTTCTATGGAGCAGCGATTGTTAGAAATTGCGGGTCATCCCCAGCAAGTATGGGGTTTTGTTTGGAGAATCTTTTGTCAAACAACTTGGTTGGTTTTACATTTTCCTTTAGAGCTTTAGTCTCTTTTTCAATGAATATTAAAAAAAATTCGGTCTTCAACATAACAGCTGGGATTCTAATCTCACATACATTGTAATAAGTTCCATTTTCTTTGTGAAATTCCTTATTTTTATTTATTTATTGCTTTTTATAAATCTATTCTCTCTTTATAATTTCTTATTGCGTGTTTCATTTGTAGGGGCTAGAAATCTCTATATATTTATTAATTTTTTCTCCAAGTATCTCTTATAAACCATATTTTTGTTTATAATTTCCAATCAATTTGTAACTCTATTTCTCTCCTAAATTATTGGTTCTATTGCTTGCTACAAATTTCTCACAACCCAACTTCAATTGATCCATTAGTTAAGCTTAAACTAATTTTATGCTAAGAAAGGGTGCGACAAACAAGCCCTGCACTGCATGCGACTGAAAGTGCGATGATGATGATATCTGAGGTGTGGCTTTGCCGTATGGAACTCTAAAACCCAAAAAACAAAAGAAAAGGATAATCGAAACAAAGAACGATTGTTCAGATCTGCTCCAAAAATGGAAAATTAAAAAAAGGAGGGAAAATAGTGGTATAGGTTGCTAGAACCCTCGTCAGAGACCACTCATGTCACCGACAACCTTGTCGCGACCCGAGCGATCTAATCCAACCGAACTAGATGAATGGACAACTGTTACTTCTACAGAGAGATTTGAAATAAGGCACCTGATAAGTTTTAAGAAGTAAGTGGTATACAACTCTTTAAAAATAAGTAGAGTAAAATTGTTTAAAAAAAAGTGGACCATAATTTAGGTGGTGTTTGATAAAACTGAGTGTTAAAATCTAAACAGTTTAGACATTTGAATAATGTAGAGCCTGTCCAGAACTGTGTTGAATATAAAAATGTAGTTTGATAATTAATTTTTTCAAAATGTTTGAATAAAAGTATTTTACTATTTTAAGCCTCTGAACAGTTTAAACAAAACCTGTTTGATAATCAAAAACGTCTAAAAAGTATTTTAAATACATATTTATAATATTTTGACCACAATATGATGAAATAAAATGTATCATGTCAAATGAAAACATCAACATAACATAATAATTCAATCATACAAATTAAATTAACTTCAAACAATTGTTAATAGTTGAAGTGCAATTTGTTTAGATAGATTAACCATAAATTCTATGCCTTGATCACCCATTTGCAGTTCATCTTGGCCCTTTTCTTCATTCCCTTTATTTTGCTCCGCTTTATCGCCAAACATGTTATCTCGGTCATATTGAGCAAACAATACATCCCATGATTGTGCTTGAGACTTGCACATTCCCTACCATTCTCCACAACCTCACGAATACATGCTTGTAAAAATGTTTTCACTAATGTTTCATTCCTCCAACTCACTCTAGTCTTTTTTTGTTTTGAGTTTCACCGTCTTGTTCCATACCTAAAGTACATAGATTAGAAAAGGTGTAAACAATAAAGAACAAATTAGACTTTATAGACTACAACAAATATTTGAAGAAAATACAATAAATAAATAGAGTAGTGGTAATAATATCGAAATACAAACATTCAACTCAACCAGGTAGTCATATGATGAAGAGGATGCTAGCTAATAAGGGAATCAAATCACCAAAGAAGCATATCCACATAGCAGGTATGTAGATGCAACATACCACATGTACAATAATTTTAATATTATGCACAACATTTCCTTTTTAAGCTGTCCCAAAATCTGTTGTTGACATCCAAATCATTGCAAACAAAAGCATCCTAAAATTTGTTATTAGGTGATACTAACAAAGTCCAGAAATTGCTAGTTGATTCACTAAATAAAGAGCCACCCAATATGCTAAAAAACTAGCATTCAAGCTCCAATACTTAGAATGCATCTCATACACTGCATAGTGAGTTGCAAATATAGCACCAAAATTACCTCTCAAACAATACTACTTCAACTCCAAATTAATTCCCAACATAAACTAAACCAAAAGACCACATTTGTCCAGCAAAAATCTCCCATACTCTGAACTAAAATAACTCGACTGCAGCAATTTTGGAGCACAAATCTACCAAACAAACAAGCTCATATGATCATACCATTGTACTATAACCATTCATACAAGAGCATCAAAAAGAAATACAACAACAAAAGAATGCATCACATACACTGCATAATCAGTGAGCTGCAAACATACCACCAAAATGACCTCTCAAAACAATACTTCAACTCCAAATTATTTCACAACATAAACTAAACCAAAAAACCACATTTTCCTGCAAAAAACTCTCATACTCTGCACTAAAATAACTCAACTGCAACAATTTTGAACTTAAATCCCACCACATGGCCATATGCCAGTTTTGATATGATTTATGGACTTTCCCTTCCAACACTTCATGTATGTAATTTGTAATTTGTTTTGTGTGATTTTCTTCAAAATGAAGTTATAGCCCCATATTTATGCCCCCTTAATCTCATATACATCTTTTTTTTTTGTCATACTTGCAATTATTTTACCTACTCAAAACAGAAACATTAATCAGTCATAAAATAAACCAAGTTTTCAATTCTAATCAACACAAAGTTGTAGATAAACTGAAAATATAATCTCTTGACAAATATACCATACTTGTCAACAACAGATTTTGGGATGCCAACAAAAAATCACCAAAAGCAACGAAGGAGATTTAAAAAAAGGGGTTTGAAATCACCAAAAATTCACAATAATCAACAATAGATGAAATCACCAAAAATTCACATTAACCACCAAAATGAGTTTAATATTTCGAAATCACCAAAAATTCACAGTTATCAAACAAAAAAGGGGTTTGAAAAAGAAATACCAACAGAGCGATAATGAATAATTAATGAAGAAGATTAATAAGAACAAATCAAGTAATAACGAACAATAGACGAAGAAGGGAGAGAAGATTTATCTGCAGTGAAGGAGAAGAGCAAGCAGATAGGGAGCGGTGGAGTGAAGAAACGCGAGAGATTTTTAGGGTTAAAATTGTATTAGGGATAAAAGAGGGATTTTATAATATTGAAGATGTAATTTTTGTCCAAAAAATATAAACTCAGTTAGATGTACCTCTGAATGGTTTAGAATTATATTTGTCTCTTATCGATTAAGAGGCATTAAGAGACAATTTTTTTACCAAACAAGTTTAGCCTCTGACCGAATCAGAGGCACATCTAGTAAGAGACATTCAGATGTAATCAAACACGACCTTTGTGGGATCAGAATTTATAATAAATAAATACTAGTGCTTGTCTACTTGGGTATTAATTTATCCGGGTCAATTAGAGTTGCACAAATATAAGTGTAATGTTAACAAGTTGACCAGTTGGGACTTTATCAATGAGTAAAATTAATATCAAACAATAAAGTAAATTTAGTTTTTAATTAAAAGAAATAGAAATACTTTATCATATAAATAATATATATATATATATATAAATAAATTAAATATTTACCGTATCTCCACCACACCCAAATCCCCATTTTTTAAGATTTAACAAATCCTCGTATCCCCGTATCGTGCACCCGTATCCCCGCACCCGAATCCTTCCTACTTAAGTTTTATGCTTAATAGAGCTTTCATTGTTTCATGGTTTAAATGATTGCTAAACTCATAGTTTATCTCCCTCTAGATCCTTTATTCCAATTCTTTATCATACTCCCGAAATAGGAAATTTTTGATCTTTTGGACCATTCTGGTTGCTTCTCTTCTAATTTTCTCATAGCTATCTTAACATATTTCTTTTATCCTTGTGCATCTATAATGGCAAGGTTCCTTTTAAGATCAAGGTTTTTTTTTGGTTTAATATTCCATTGCATGAGCATAAATTATGTACTGGAGATTTGCCTTAGAGGTATTAAGCTTCTAAGTGGTAGTCCATGGTTACATGTTTCTTCATTGCCATATGACGAAGTTTTTTGTGGAACTTCCTTTATCATGTGTTTGATGAAACTCAGGTTTACCTTTCATTTAAGGCAAGCAAATCATGGATCAAGTTTTGGAGTAAAATGAGGGGAATCTGTTGTGGCGATGTGCTTGCTTCGCGATTCTATGGGAATTGACATAGCGGAACCCTTGAATCTTCCTTGAGACCTTCTAACCTCGTCCCTTGTTGTGTAATATGGTTCCCATTTCTTGCATGGCTTTGGGTGAAATTATGGGGCCGAGGTCGTGGTTAAGGCCCTTAGGGGTTTGAGGCAAAAGAGTTATGTCATGTCTCCCTTTTTGTCTGCTTTAGTGGTTGGTGGCTTGAGTAGGTTGTTCAATAAGAGTGAGAAGATTTTGTTGATTGCTTGGTGCAGTGGGTTGGTAGTAACTTAGAGTGTCTCGTCTTCAATTTGTTGATGATATTATTATTTATATATATTATTTTTGGGATAAGTGAAATTATTCTTTTCTTATTTAAAGTAACCGGAATTTAAGAACGGTATGACTCTTTATATTCTTGAGGTATTTCAATCTCAACGAGAATCTCTCTAAACGCAGCGTTGCGACTTGCAAGTATTATCTATTAACTCAAAAGCTCACACTTTTATTTGTATGCTTATTTGGTTGGCTTTGAGATTCCAAATGCAACTTCAAGCAAAATGTAGTAGCATTGCTCAAATCATCTGCTTGTAAGATGCATAAGGTGTGACCCTCCTCAAATGCTGCTGTTTTGTCCAGTTAGACTGAGTATTAGATCATATTAATTTGGTTGCTTGTTTAAACTTTTGGTGACCGTAATGAGGAATATTGTGTTGATTTTAGTGATCCAAGTTTTATTTTCTTTTTTGAAATAGGTGATATATTTATGAATTTGGAATTACCGATTTAGCAATAGTGCTAAGAAATTATTCTCCTATGTTGTTTTCCTGTTTGGTACTTTCTAGACCTGTCATACGAAGTAATATATGCAATCCGTGCCAAAAAGCTATTATCCTCAAAGTTTAGAAGGACTTTTAGTATGTCTTCATCCTTCTATTTTCAACCAGTTTTCTCTTTAGCTTGTATAACAGAAAAAGTACTTACTTGAGGAGGACATCCAAAAAAATGCCAAGGGAAAAGAACATAGTTTCCAATCCTCAAAATTCAATTTAGCTATTGTCTTTTCTTTAGACTTCAATGAGCTACATCATTGTCGTAACTAGAAGATGTTGGCTCCTTACGTGACATATGCTTACTCTCGCAATGCAGGGACATGATTCGGGCTATACGTGCTTGCAAAACTGCAGCAGAAGAACGTGCTGTTGTAAGAAAAGAGTGCGCTTCTATTCGTGCTGCAGTTAGTGAGAACGATAACGATTATAGGCATCGTAATCTGGCAAAACTCATGTTCATTCACATGCTTGGTTACCCCACACATTTTGGTCAAATGGAATGCCTGAAGTTAATTGCAGCTCCTGGATTTCCTGAGAAAAGAATAGGATATCTTGGCCTTATGTTGCTGCTTGATGAAAGACAGGAAGTTCTGATGCTGGTTACAAATTCGTTAAAGCAGTATCCGTGCTAAGTGTATTTCTCTTTATGTTTGGTTTATTTAACTACCATGTCACTTCTTGGAATTGATTGGACTTATCTTCTGTTTTATTTCATTGTTACTGGTGCTAATAATGGAAGCTGAAGTATTCACTATTCAGAGACCTTAACTTATATACAGAGATCTTAATCACACAAACCAGTATATTGTGGGTCTTGCTCTTTGTGCTTTAGGGAACATTTGTTCTGCAGAAATGGCTCGTGATCTTGCACCTGAAGTTGAAAAATTGCTGCAATTTCGAGATCCTAATATCCGGAAGAAAGTAAGTTTACATAATAGTCTTACTATTGTCACTGGCCAAGGATTATAAAAGATGAATCTGTTATTTTGGTTTGTTACGTATTTTGTTGTTGAATTACGTTGTGTGGATTTCCATTCCTATAAAAGACCATACAAAAAGTTTTGTTTTATGGTTGCTTAACTTCTTCTTTGACTTGAATGAGTGCTCTGACATAACTTAAGTTATATTATAGAAGGGAATTCTTTAGTCTCTTTCCTTTTATGATGTTTGGAGATATATCTAGAAACAACTTCATTCTATTTGAATATTTGATACATGGTGCTATTTATTATTATTTTTTATTTTACTAGTTTTCTTATATACTTATAATTTGAGGTGTAAATTCCATCAATTTCGAAATTTGAATAGAAGAATAGGTTTTTGTGAGATATTTTTTAATGATAAAAGAAGAATATTTATTGACTAAGAGAGAAGAAAGAAAATAAAGTAAGTGGTAAACACACACACACACACTTTCTATGTTCTATCCAATGTCGAAACTTTAATGTTTGTTCGAATTCTTGCCTGCTTTATCTTTTTATAGATTGTAACTAATCCCCATTTTTTTATAACATAGGTTTACTCAAATTTGTGTTTAATGTAGGCAGCATTGTGTTCTATAAGGATTATAAAGAAAGTCCCAGACCTAGCAGAAAACTTTATAAATCCTGCTGCTTCCTTACTTAAAGAAAAGCATCATGGTGTTCTCTTAACCGGAGTCCAACTTTGTACAGATCTATGTAAAGTTAGTACGGAGGCCCTTGAATATTTCAGGAAGGTATGTTTACACTGGCCTACTCAATGTTTGTATATGAAGCCGGTTTGGTTACATGCTAATGTTTTAACTTTAAATCAATTAAGAATCAACATTGAGAAACTGCAGTTGCTATTTAAGCTCTTGAACACCTTGGTTAACTGGTGTGTATTTGCCTTATCTTGAAAAGACCCTAGGTGCCAAGGACTTCAGGGGTCTCATCAATCTTGGTAAAGAGCTTTGGTTTAATTTTGCTCTTTGCCCACCCAAAAAAAATAGAAGACATTTTTTCCTGTTGAAAAATGGGATCTTACCCTGCTTTGGTGACCAACATAATAGTTGCCTTGGGTTCCAGAAGGAATATTTGTCAAAGATAAATTTATTTATATATTTCTGAGGAATCAGAAATTCCCGATCATATTAGGATTATGTAGACAATGCGCACACAAAACAAGGCAAGTGTATGATTTCTTTTAACTATGTAAGAAGCCTTTAGTCTTCTCATCCTAAATCAAACACAGACCTGAGGTTTAAATTTTTTGAAGAATAATAGTGTTTGTTTTATGACTAATAACTCAATGTTTTCCTGAGATCAGAGTAGTATATTGACTTAGAAACCCTGACTGGATTTAGTAACCCAAGCGTCTAATGGTTGTAAAGATGGTTCTCTGAACTTGTAATTAGTTGGTAAAATTGTTACTGTTGATTCGTTTTAAGGATAAACTTGGAATTCAATACCATAAACAGTCATTTTCCTTTGGAGTTTATAATACACTCCTACTTTTCATTTTTTTATTGCTTTACTGATACAGAAGCATACAGTGTTTTTAAATGTGAATTTCATATTCTTTTTTCTCATGGTTCTAGAAATGCACAGAGGGTTTAGTTAAAGTTCTGAAGGATGTTGTGAACAGTGCATATGCACCTGAGTATGACGTTTCTGGGATTGCAGACCCTTTTCTCCACATAAGATTACTTAGGCTTTTGTGTGTTTTGGGCCAAGGAGACGCTGATGCGAGTGACTGTATGAATGACATTCTTGCTCAGGTCTGCTTCTGTTTCCTATCATCTCTTATTGTCTTTTACGATTTTCTATGTTTTCTATCAGTTTTTACTTTACATATCTGCCACCCCTTAGTCCTCTGGCAAGGGATTTTTTAATGTTTTCTCTTGCTTTGTTAGTATGACAAATATTTAGGACTCTTTCAGTATCCTCAAATTGGATCTGTCTAAGGGGATGTTCACAAATAAAGTGCTAGGCATTTCTTTGTAATCTTAAAGATGTGCCCTTTCTTACAAAATTTGCCCAAACTCGGTTTCATTATGGAAACTGTTGTGTTTATCTGACAATGCATTTTTAAATCATTCAGTCCTCTTAGCAAGCACCCTTTTCCCATCCATCAGTCAGTGTCGTGGTGGATGAGTATATTAATTATGTTTTCATGAACTTTTAAGTTTAAATTATCAATACTTTTAAAAGATAATGTTTACATATGACAGTTTTGTACACTGTTTCTCATGCTACTTCTTCTTCTAGGTGGCTACAAAAACCGAGTCAAACAAAAATGCAGGAAATGCCATTCTATATGAATGTGTTGAAACTATCATGAGCATTGAAGATAATAGTGGCTTACGGGTTCTTGCTATCAACATTTTGGGAAGATTTTTGTCAAACCGTGATAACAATATCAGGTTATTTTTTGTTTGTTTGTCCAGGTTGAGATCTGTTTTGCCTAGCTTAGCTGGTTTTTTAGAATAACACTTTCTATTTGTTGAAAAGCTATTATATGCTTTAATGCACAAGGATCTGTTTGAATGTTTTATATCTATATCCTCCTGTTGTTAAACGTCTTCTTGTAAGAAGAAGAATTTTACTGATTGTTTAATTAATTACTTTTGTTATGCTGCTTTCATGTTTACAAGAACTGTAAATTAATTGCATTAAAATATTTTGAGCTAGTCAAGAGCAATATTACGTGGATTGCAGTTCAATAAGAAAAAAAAGGAACGGAAACTGCCACTTTTTATGGTTTGGTGTACAGCAGGGTAGTTTTGTACGGGTCGCGTAGTTGGCAAAATATGTTTTTCTAAACTGTTACGATAGGATAACTTTAGTAAGCAGTTAACTGGTTGTTAATGATACAACATGCACATTTTCAAAGTGGCTACCCGATGTTAGTGCTTACTGGATGCCCACAAGTTGAGCTGTTTGCTAACAAAGCTTGGCTTGCCTCAGCTCGCCTCGAATCGAGTTTGTTTATCGAATCGAGTCCAAACAAGGGATCATAATTAGACAAGCCGAGCTTGAACTATATTGTGTTTGACTTGAGCTTGGCTCGTTCAAGTTCCAACTCATTTATTCCTGTTTCACCAGAACATACACCAAACTCTCACACAGATAAATTGGTCCCCGAAACCCATTTCAAGTGTCATCATTTCCCAATGGAAATGGTTTTGAGTTAGAAGCTTCAACTTTTTCCCCATCAAAGTGAGCCTTATGACATTATTTAGCAAGATAGCCTGTGTTCAGCATTGTCCTAGTCTGCCTAAGGCATGTGTAAAATTATTAACAGCAGCATAAATGATGGTTGAGGTGATAACATTAGCATCAATTGACATTTGGATCCTTTTTTCCTGTCTTCTATTGAACTCCGTAGTAATCACAGCGTCACACTTTTATCCTCACATAGATTTGAGTCTTTGAATTACATAATTTCCCATACTTAATGGAGTTAATGTACTCGTAATATGTTGTTATGGTTATCTTTTTGCAACTGGCTCATCTCTTCCGACTTGTTGAGCTGAACCTCAATTTTTCGCCAGATATGTTGCTCTGAACATGCTGATGAGAGCTATTACAGTTGATTCTCAAGCAGTGCAAAGGCATCGAGCAACCATACTGGAATGTGTGAAGGTACCATCTTTTTTTCTTATAATTAATTTCTTGCTTCATAAACTATGAAAAAGTGCATTTTCTTGTCTTTCCCATATCTTTGTTATTTTAGGCATTTCTAACCATGTTTGGCAGTCAATAACCCTGCTATTTTGCACTTGTAATTATGTTCTGAATTTGGCTGATCAAATTGTATAGCTGATTTAAGATTTACCTTAGCACTTACTTTTCGGAAGTAAAAGATCTATTTTTGAATAGGGTTTTCACATATCAGCCTTTTGACTTTTACTATTCTTCAAACTTTTTATAAATTATTCTTGCAAAGAGTATCCTTTATTATGTTTTCCTTCCATTTAGGTCTGGTTTAGTGGGAAAAAAAATTGCTTTTGTACTTGTGAGTCTCAATTTCTACCTGCTTCCCTTTATGCAATTTTTTCATGGAACCTGATGCGCTTGCCCCTTCCTTATATTTTCTTTGCAACTTCAGAAGCTCACAATGTTGCTTATTCCTTTTCTAGGATTCAGATGCTTCAATTCGTAAAAGGGCCCTTGAGCTTGTCTATCTTCTAGTGAATGACAACAATGTAAAGCCTTTGTCGAAGGAGCTTATTGATTATTTGGAAGTAAGTGACCAGGAGTTCAAAGGAGATCTTACCGCAAAAATTTGCTCTATTGTCGAAAAGTAAGTTAGAAATGGTTATCAATTTGAAGAATTGGAATCTTCTTCATTAATCTGAAATTTGTGAAATCTGAAATGGTTATCAATTTGAAGAATTGGAATCTTCTTCATTAATCTTACCGCGAAAATTTGAAGAATTGTATTTAAGTGATATTTGAAAGTGTAAATATGGTTACCTTCCCCTTTTTGGGACATGACCTATCTGCCTATGCTTAAACATGGCTCCATTTTTATTACCAGGTAGTCTGGTCTGGTCAAGTGCTTGAAGAGTCTAGGGTGTGTTTTACTGCTGAATAAGCCATGCAATTAACAGCTACAAAAATTTAGGCTTTTTTACTGTGGTTTTAAGTTTAGATTTACCATTTTCAATATCTTGTTACTTTCTAGTTTTCCATCTTTCATGTCTGCTGTTGCCCGAAGCATCGGCAAATGCAGTATATACTGCTGCAGTTTTACAAGTTGGAATTACAAACCATATTAAAAAAATATGTTGAGATTATTATAGTTTCCAGCGTCTATTTTGACATTTAGTCTATTAATCATTACTGTCTTGGTTGTTAGGTTTTCCCCAGAGAAAATATGGTACATCGATCAGATGCTCAAGGTTCTCTCTGAGGTATGCATCGGAATCGAAGGTTGCCCAATATCTGATTTCTACGCTGTATGCTTTCTTGAAATGTAACACTGTACAAATATATCTTTTACCTTTTCAGAAAAGGTAGACACTGTCTCAATACCTGTGATGAATCATCTCCAAGTTTTCCTTGTTCTTGATTATTGCTGCATTTTCTTACGAAACATTCATTTGTGACTTTCTTTTCGTACTCTTATCTGTCATCTTTTATGTCCGCTCATTACAAAAGCGCATAGTTGGCAGTGATTTCCTTCATTTGTTCTTTGTCCGCCTCAAACTGCATTCATATGATTTAAAATACACCATATTCTAAAGCACATACCACCTGAGCACTTTGTTGTTCGACGAAGCAAGAGCCTTTATTATTCTGCTGAACACCTGGACTACCGTTTGTTTCTCCCATTTAATATGTAGTTGAGGAATACAAATACATGTCAAACTATAAATAATTTTCATCAACAGTGTTCATAAATCAATGACTGAACAGTTTCATATGCTAGATGCTTTCTAGATATGATCTTTACGGTATTATGTTGGTGAGTTGGTCATTTGATTTTTATTTTCTTCAAATTCATGTACAAAAGGTGTTGAAACTGATTAAACTTGTGTTATATATGAAAGAACACACAATTGTCTTTCACTTTTTTCCTTTAATAATTGTTTGTCAATTTGTCATCTATTTTCTTTAACCGTGTACAAGCAGATCTTAAATTTATATAGGGTTAGGTATATATATTGCTCACACCTTTATGCTATGATCAAGTAGATGCACTACTGTACCTCAAAGTTGTCTCCCATTTAATAAAATTGTATGATGCTATCGTTTTGATTCAAATGTGGTTTGGTAATTGCTGTACCTGACATTTTCTATTCCTTCATTATATCATTCTTTTTTTTTTCATGTTTATTACTATGCATTTTCTTCCTAGAAAGTGCTGATTTTTATGATTTGCTTAATAGGCTGGAAATTATGTGAAAGATGAAGTGTGGCATGCCCTTATTGTTGTAATTAGCAATTCTTCTAATCTCCATGGATATACAGTAAGGTTGCTGTACAGAGCAGTTCAACTGTCCGGTGAACAGGTTCATAAAAAGTAAATCATTAGAATCAGTAAAGCTAAAAATTTCTATGTTTAGATAACTAAAGGTGCTTTTATTTGTTTGCACAATTAGGAAGTTCTTGTTCGAGTGGCTGTGTGGTGCATTGGAGAATATGGTGAAATGTTAGTGAACAATATTGGAATGCTCAACATAGAAGAACCAATAACTGTGAGTTCATCATTTTCTATAATTGTCCAAGTTTGATATGCTTTATATGCAGCTGTAATATTGGAAGCTAGGGGCTACATGAACTAATGTAATTATCATTACTTAAAAGGAACTAAAGTAGATAAACTTTAGATGACTACAAGGGGACTACCTCCAATCCCAAATGGATGTCTTCCTTCTTTAGGTGAGTTCCACAAGGGAATTTAGATGAGTTGAAAACATATTTATGCATTATATCTTACTATATTTAAATATTTTGAATATATTTATGTAATTATATATTGTATATTTTCTATTATAGATAATTGGAAAAAAATATAATTTTATAAATGTCTTTTTAGCAGTCTTAAAATCTTTACTGAACAAAGGAAAAAAAATAAAATCCATTTATGGATGGGGAGGGAGTGTCATGTTACTAAGTTCCTTTTACTAGCTACAAATTTCCGATAGATGGATTTCAGAAAAATTACCATCTTTCCTTGTTTTAATAAACAGGTAATAATCCATTTGCTATAGTTGTCTGTTCAAATTTCAAGCTCTTCTAAGCAGTCACATGTTTTGTTAATTTTGATTTTATCTTGCTTCTCCTTTTCATTATTACTACTCTTAACGTCTAGTTTATGCACTTTACGAGAAATGCTGTGAGTCTTTTCACCTGACTCGTAGAAGAATAACAAAATTTGGTGATTTTTTTTTCTGTTTTGCTCCTTCCACAGAACGTTTGCCTTCTGTGGATGAATGATAAAGTATCTTTGTATTATTTTCCCTAACCTTTCTTAGTTTCTTTTCTTGACGTCAAGATCTATTTTTCTTTTTTACATGCCCTTGGAAATTTAATTTAGGTGCAAAGTCTCCCATTTTAAAGCCTACAATGTTTTTATTAAATAACCCTAGGATGTTATATATAAATAGGCAAAAAAATAAAGAAATAATAACAAGAAAATGTTGTTTCCAGATATCGTAATTGGTCAAATTCGAAGCAAGTTTATCCTTTTGATGAATTTTAGCTCCAGAAGTATTGGGATATCCCTTACAGTATACATAGGTTGGAAATGACATTTTAACACATTATTTCAATGTATATGGTAGATCCCTTATGGGGCTGAGTTGGTCATTTTCTGATAGTTGACAAGCTTGTCTGAAAATTCAAGTTAATCCAATTAGTTGCAGACTGGTATTATATTTTTTATAAAAAAGCTGAATTCTTAAACCCATGAGTTTGTTCCCCTTTGCTGTCTCTGCTATTTTCTTCTTGATTTTGTTGGTTTTTATAATTTCCGGTATATTGTAATATTTCTTACCAAAACTTGTGTTGTTCTGAACAGGTAACAGCATCTGATGCTATAGATATCATAGAGACAGCAATTAAGCGACATACCTCAGATCTAACTACTCGGGCAATGTGTTTGATTGCTTTGTTGAAGCTATCTTGTCGTTTCCCATCTTGCTCACAGTATGTTTGTCATTTTATTGTTGTATTTAAGTTTTTGAGCACTTCTATTTTTGACATGAATTTCCAGCTCTACATATTATCAGTGGAAGTGTAAACTTAGCTTATGAAAAGCTGAAGAAACGGCCTAGATGTGGGGGGTTATCATTATATATATTTGAATGTCTCTTGAGTTGCATCTTTTCATATTGCTCACTCTTCTCAGTCGATAGTTGTGTACTTTGGGTCTTGTAACCTAGTCATTCCATGCCATCATCTCCTCATTTCCTCCTTCAAAAAATAATTACTTTTAGCATTCTTTATTGTGTTTCTTATCCCCTCTTTCCTAGACTTCCAATATGCCTGGATGCTGGCTCCTAAAATTTATGAGTTTAACTTTATAATTAATTCACTCAGCTTTTAATTATCATGACCTAGTTCTGTTTTACATCTTCTTACACATATCTTCTAATTTCTATTATATTATGCTGAAGCTGCTAGTTATAGCTTGATGTTTTAGAATATATTGATTCAACAATTCCTCTATTATATTTTTTCGTCTACTACTTTGAGATTTTTTTAATATAGTCGAGCATTTCTTACTATTGAGTTAACATTATTTGCCTTTACTCCTTTTCTGTAAAGAGTCATCTTTTTTGGTTTCATTCATCATAATACAAACTAAGTCCCTTCCCGTTGACCCTTTAAATACCCTTTTGTTCCCCTTTCATCATTATATGTTTTTGCTTTTACTTGTTTGATAACTATGTTTAAATGTTAGTTTTGTTTCATAAGAAGTAAATTTTGAAATTTTGTTATGATTCGATGCCTGAACTTCATTAGAGTGGAATGACTCCTTGTGTTACCAAAATTGAAGAAACAACTTTTTGGCTACCAAAGTGGGTTTTGCTTTCACTTTTTTCAAAGTAGAATCAATTGCCAAATAACATTTTCTGCTTCTGATTTCGGAAAAACAGAAGTAGAAACAAAAATTTGGAAGCAAAATCAGATACCAAACGGACCCTTAGTTCACAATACTGGCTCAAGGGATCTATGGACTATACATATAATATAGAGAATTCCATTTTTGTATCCTCCAAATCTTGTGTGTTCTTCCTTTCTTTTTTGACATGCCATCTTTTCTTTTGATTATGTTATTTCCCTTTTTTTGTTTTCATGCAAAGTCAACAAATGTTAACAAAATTTTGTTTGTAATATTTGTTATTTTAGCTATTTTTTTATGTACTGCTTGTAATAATTTTTGCTTTCCCTTTTTTTTCTTCTTCTCAGTTTCCTGTTTCCCTTATTAGTCTGATGTGTGGTTTATTTTCAATACGTCCATATTTTCCTTCTCTCGGTCCAACTTTTGATCAATGTCCTATATTTATGTCATTCTTTACTTCCTGAGCACCAGTTAATCCAGTATATAATTATATAATAAGGTCATTGGGTTGTAATTTTCTTTTCAGTTCTTATACAAATCAATAACTAATATAACATTAATTGTTACTTGTAGGAGGATACAGGATATTATTGTTCAAAACAAAGGAAGCCTTGTTCTTGAACTGCAGCAGCGATCCATTGAGTTCAATTCTATCATTCAGAAGCATCAGAATATTAGGTCTGAGTATATATTGAATAATAAAGAGCTTTCTTGTCATGTTTTATTATATATTTAATATTTTAAATCTTTCTTTAGTAATTATGCCTTTAGATAATCGATATCTAGTTTTTTACAGAGCTGCTGGTTTCCTATATATGTGTGTGTACATAAATATATATATAAAATCTTATGTTGCTGCTGAATGTTCAGGTCTGCTTTGTGTGAAAGGATGCCAGTACTTGATGAAGCAACTTACAGTGGAAGAAGGGCTGGTTCTTTACCATCAGCTGTTTCAACTTCACAGGGGACCACACTTAATCTTTCAAACGGAGTAGCCAAATACACTGCTGCTCCGCTTGTTGATTTACTAGATTTAAGTTCGGATGATGCTCCAGCACCAAGTTCTTCTGGTGGCGATTTTCTTCAAGATCTTCTTGGAGTTGATTTGTCGTCTGGTTCATCACAACCAGGTTAGCTACAGATTCTGTATGGTATAATTAAATGCACAACTCTATTTTCTGTAGTAATGTTTTTCAATTTTTCAATTTTTTATTTTTTATTTTTTATGTATCTCTTTACTTCTTTGTTTACTGTGGTAACGTTCCATTACTTTTAAGACTTCTCTTTTTGCAGCAGTGCAGCAAGTAAGCTTTCTTGAACATGTACATTGAAAAATATGAGTGGAGAATTTTTAGTCAAAATGATTATTTTGTTAATTTGGTCATTTAAAGTCAATTAAGGGAATATTATAACTTGGTGACCAAGAATGTTAACTTTAATGTTTCAGTTTCGCATAACTAATATTCTATCTATAATATGTAAAAGGAAAATGATATATATTGCGAATGTTTACGTCAACTCTCTTTTGCCAGTTACATGGATAAGTATTAGTGGAAATCCTTTGGGAGATATGTGTAATAAGTTGGACCCTCTTATAATTCTATCCAATGTCATGTATTGATATGTTTCACAATTGTAATTTGATACAAATTTGTCACAATGTATAGCAGAACTCCATGTAAAATGCCAGATTCTGTCTATCACCTAAGAGCCCAACTAGACAAATCAAAATTGACTAAGCATTCTGTCTTTGCATGCAATGATATTAAATAAGATGAAATTAACCTTTCAGAGTCATAAGCCACCGCTGTCTCTCCTTAAAAAAAGGCCACTCTTACCAAATTCTCAAGCATGAGCTGGACTAGCTACACAGATAATAATAGTCTTGTAAATACATCCTTGAATGCACTCTGACTAGCTGCTGGTAAAGTGCACAATTCTTATGCCTGCCTGGTGGGATGCATGGGTTTGTGTGGTGTGGTACTAAGGGAATTTTTTTGGTAGCTACATGTGATTTTTGTTCAGTTGAATCTATCAGTTTTTTTATTCATTCGATCTTGATTCTTGAACAATGTACCTGTGTCTAAATCTTAGGTTCAAATCAAGCTCAGAAAACTGGCACCGATGTCCTACTGGATCTTTTGTCAATTGGAATGCCTCCGGTTCAGAGTAGCTTATCTACACTAGATGGTTTATCATCCAGTAAAGAGAACAATACTTCAATAGGTGCATTAGAGAGATTGTCTTCACCTTCAGCCCATTCAGTACAAGCCTCATCTCCAGTTGGAGGTTTTCCTATGATGGATTTGTTAGATGAATTTGCGCCTTCCGAGCAAAAGCGTGGTATACTCGTCATCACTAGTGCTTAAATTATTTTGCGTCTCTGGTCATTCAAATATTGACAACTTTCCTGAAAATAAACAGAGGATAATGACCCTGCTTATCCGTCAGTAGTTGCATTTGAGAGCAGCTCCTTGAGGATAACATTCAACTTCTCAAAGCAACCTGGAAACCTACAAGCAACTCTTATTGAGGCTAATTTTGAAAACAAGTCATCTGATGTCTATACTGATTTTATTTTTCAAGCAGCAGTCCCAAAGGTAATACCAGACAAGCAGTCAACTACTTTAACTTATCTTCAACTTTTATATATTACTTGTAAGATTGTTTCACTGGACTTGCCCATTAGAGTATACAAGTTTGTGTTATTTTTTTACTAGGGTCATCCCATGTTATGTGTAAAAGGTGCAAATAGAGTTGTATACTTGTTGAGGGAGTGGATGCATTCCCAATTTAATATCTTCTGGAAAATCTTAATTTCTTCTGCAACTTAAAGATAGGGTAATTTCAACTTTCATGCATGTAGCCTGGGAGAAATATTTGTGGTGGTTAGAATTTATGCATGAATTGTTACAATTGCAAAGTTCGCTACACATGTTTTTTTAGCATACAATCTACTTGTGTTCAAAAATCTAACTAGTTTAGGATATATGGTTTTACTCAGTGGTGATAAATTGATATGTATAATTGCTAATTTGGGCAAGAAAATTATCATCAAGTACGTTTTATGTGCAAGTTGTGACATTTTGTGTTTACAATATACAGTTTCTTCAGTTGCACTTAGATCCAGCAAGCAGTAATATTCTTCCTGTGAGCGGGGATGGGTCAATTGCTCAGAAATTGCGAGTTACCAATAGCCAACATGGCAAGGTATGTCTGTCTATGCAAATACAAAAGGGCACTGATCAGCAGTTGCATCTCCTCACTTTCAAGAATTGATTTCAAAAACTAACTTGGGAATCTTCACTGTCTAATATCTGTTGGTTACAAATTGTGTTCAGCTAAATCTAAGCATGGAAATTTGGTTTCTATCCAGTACTTTTGTGTGCGTGTGGAAATACTTGATAACTTCTTTTTTTCTTCCAGAAATCCCTAGTTATGCGCATTCGAATAGCTTACAAGTTGAATAATAAAGAGGTTCTGGAAGAAGGACAAATAAGCAACTTCCCTCGTGGTTTGTGAGTTTAAGTGGCACTTGGAGATAATGATGTATGAGCTATTATTCTTCTCCCCCCCACCCACCCCACCCCACCCCACCCTCCCCCCCAAATCGACAGGAGATGTGTTGTTTGTAGTGTTTAGAGGTTTCTTTTTCTTTTTTATTATTTTGGGGCAATATCTATATAGCAATAGGACTTTTGGGTTTGTTGAGCTTTGGAATCCATCAGATGCCTCACTCTTTTTTTCCTTGTTCTTTCCGTCCATGGTGTTTTGTACATTATGATAAGGTATCATGTATGAAATTGTGTGAATTAAATTTTGCCTCGTGAGGCACAGATAGAGAATGCATGTTAATGAACCATAGAGTAACTGTTACTATTGCTGAAGTTTGAATATGGAACTTTTATTCCTTATCCGTAGAAGTTTGTGTTAAATTTAAAACTCTGCACATTTGTTATTTGTATTGGAGCAACTGGATAATTAAACATCAAAAGTTTTTTTTATAACAATTGAAGGATTAAGCTTTAAAATACGAATAAGGGTACAGGCTATTTTTTTGGACTAATGCGAATTAATGGATAAAATTATATTACTATATAAAAAGATATTGACTTTTGCTATGAGTTGACACATCAATTAATTATTTATGTATTGAAATTAATTTACAAAATACGTCATTATGTTTATTTTTAAGAAGAATTGACATTTTTATCCCAATATATATAAAGATTTCTTAGGTTTTAATCGCGTTGAAGCTCTGTTAGTATTTTGAATGATAGTAGTTGTGCTGAATTTTTTAATAACAACATTGTCACTCCACAAATTTTCATATGATATATATATGTATATATCACAACACTGCTAAATAATAATATTCCCTTTGTGGAAGCATCAAATAAAAAATATTAATGTAAAAGTTAGGTCACTATCTTATTGAGGAGAAGAAAAAATTGTTAGTATAGATTAATTATAGATTATAGATGTCTTTAGAGCCGTTACATTTACCCAGCCTATACAAACCAGGCATTGAAGTTATCTGGGGCCATTGCTTATTTTCAACGCAATAATTAAAGATATTTAAAAAGTGTTTAAATAATTTTAAAAAATTACTTAATTGATATTTTTTAACATGTTTACTTAATTCCCTTTCAAAAAAACATATTTTAGGGGCTTTTCAGTATTTTTGCTTATACGGCAATAAACCCCAAAACCTTGTTCGACGTCAACCAATAACGAATGTTATGTTCCTCAGCCTACTATTACTGCTGGCGACGACTTTCGGTAATCAGCCGCCGTTATAATACTCAAATTCGCCTGTTTCACCACTCCCAGCAATGGGAAAGGCCGCCAATTCCGAGCCGAAGGCCAATCCCTCCTACTCCAAAGACGAAGCATATCTCCAATCCGTCATCCCCAGACGAATCGCCCTCTTCGAATCCATCAAGGCCCAACAACTTTCCCATCTACAGTCCATCGCCGGTGATTCCATCAAGTATAAACTTTATCATATATATATATATATATATAGGTATATATATACATACGTATTTACAAAGATACAAACACTTTCTGTATTTTAACTGTTTGTTTGTTAATTGTTAGGGTAACTTTGCCGGATGGGACAGTGAAAGAAGGGAAGAAATGGCTATCGACTCCGTTTGACATTGCGAAGGAGATATCTAAGAGTTTGGCATCGAATGCCTTGATTTCGCAGGTGAATGGAGTGCTTTGGGACATGTTTAGGCCTCTTGAATGTGACTGTGAACTCAAATTATTCACATTTGACACGGACGAGGGTCGGGATACTTTTTGGCACTCAAGTGCTCATATTTTAGGGCAGGTACTAAACAATTCATTGTTCTTATTTCTTATAAGTTTAGATTTGATTTGGGCTTCAGTTTTAAGTGTTTGTATTTTATTGCAGTCTGTTGAGATGACTTATGGATGCCAATTGTGCATTGGGCCCTGTACTACAAGAGGAGAGGTAGGTGTATATATGTCACACAAAGGTTTCAGCAATTAATATTGTATTCTGGATTCATTGTAAATTTACATTTTGCAGCATTTTTTTGGGTTATAATTATCTACAACTGGTTAATGGACAGAGTTGTATTGGCAACATTGAGAAAGCACTTAGGAACATAGTAGTTATTAGATGATAGTATGATTTGTTCATGTTTTTCTTTGCTTGTTCTTAATATTATAAAATTATGGAAACTTAGGCACTGTGATGTTGGCATTATATCAAGTTTTAAAGTTTGATATCACTTATAGCCTTTCTTGCCTTTAAAATTTTTAGGCATCTCAACATTTTTTATGTTTCTCTTTTCCAAGTATTACATGGACCAATCCATATATGCTATATTTTATAAAATACATATATGCCCATTAAATGGCTAAATGCTTTTGTAGGGTTTCTATTATGATGCTTTTTATGGTGAACTGAGCTTAAATGAGGATCACTTTGAGCATATTGCAGCAGGGGCGAAAAAAGCTGTTGCGGTATTCTTTATTTAGTTCTTTTAGTAGTTTTTTCCCGTCATTAGTTCTTTAAATTTGCCTGTTACTATGTTAGTTTTTACATAGCTCCATCTTATTTGTATTTATTCATTTGAATTGAGTAAAGTATTATTAGCTTGATTTATCTTATCAATTTGGTGAACTTTAGGTAATATAAAGAAATAGAGATAAGCTAATCATCCATTTTTATTTCTGACTGAAGAAATATATTTTCTAATGATTTTGAACAGCAGTAGAATATAAGGATATAATGGGCCAGTTTCTGATAGATGTGTTATAAATGAATGTAATGACATTACGAATATGGATGATGAAGAACTGTATATACGAGTAAGACCGATTGCAAGTGAAACTAAATTTTATGCTCAGGATTCAGATTATTTAGGATGTTCTTCTTTGATTTATGCTGCCTGCATATGATTTTTTTTATTTGATGAAACTGTAGTATGGTTTAAAATCCAACTAAGGGCTAGATTTTGTTTGAAAAAATATCTGTCAACTGTTTCAGCTTAACAGAAAATTTACAGCTGCATTGAATGGATGTTTGATTTAAGTAAGTTTAGATTTGTGAAAGAGTAGTAAACTTTTCTAAATTCCATCTGCCTGATAAAATTTTAAATTTCCATTTTATAAGAAAGAAAATTTCTTTTTTACTATGTCAGTTAATTTTATTTTTTTACCACATCAGTTGGGATTGAACTGTGAAAGTGCATTATAGGCTTCTGATTCATCTCTAAGGTAAGGTATCCTCTCAGATAGTGTGGTTTAAGCTTTTCTGGCTTCTGCCTTCCTTTAAGAAACAATTGAAAACAGATGCATTAAAAATGCTGCAATTTCTTGTAAGTATTAATTATATCACATCTAATGCTAGACTTATTCTGAAAGTATAGAATCATAACCAACTTGTGGCTCTTCTTTTGATTGTATTCAGCACATCTCGAAAGGCTAGGTACTCTCTTGCATTCAGAATAGACAAACACATTAACAATGTTCTATTGACTGTTCTATTGTGCTCAATGCTTGACTCATTCTGAATGTCATAAGTTAATTGTGGTTCTTGTTTCAAATCATGGTAAGGAGATTAATATTTAAAACTATGAAGTGAAATTGATATTGACTTATTTTCCTTTTCTTTGTGCCATACCAGCTGTTTGTATATCACTGTCCTTACCTGTAAGGAAAGGATGTTCATACATAATCATGTATTATTTATTTACTTGATATCCTCCATATTTCAGGAGAAACAGCCTTTTGAGCGAATTGAAGTATCAAGAAAACAAGCCCTTGATATGTTTTCTGAAAATAAATTCAAGGTCAGTTTGACATTATCTGAGACATCTGATCTACTGCATTTGATTCCTTTGACGTTATACGGATCATTTTCTTGTTTCTTTGACCAGGTTGAAATCATCAATGATCTGCCTGAAGACAAAACTATCACAGTATACAGATGTGGTCCATTGGTTGATTTATGTCGTGGACCACATATACCAAATACATCTTTTGTAAAAGCATTTTCTTGTTTAAAGGTGAGATCTTACGTGTGTGAGACTGGAATTTACCTGCATGATATTGTTGTTTGTTTCTTATGCTATCTAATGTTCAGGCTTCATCAGCCTACTGGAGAGGTAATAAAGACCGGGAGAGTTTACAAAGAGTTTATGGGATATCTTATCCAGACCAAAAACGCTTGAAGGTAATTCTTTGCTATCTTGTTCTGGATTCTTTTTTTTTGTTACAATTATATCTTTGTTTAACACCATTTTGTCTTGTTAAGCTGATCAATATATATTCCTGGTTTGTTTCTGATGTTGGAAAGCACTTCTGTTTTCGAGTTAGATGCAAGGTTTTCAACCCGGACGGATATGGAAAAAACGGATCACTGCGGTTTGGACCACTAAACCACTTTTGTTTGGTGACGGTTGTTGACCCGATGAACATGATGACCGGTTCACAGGTTTGTTTGGTTTTATGATAAATATTAAAAAAAAAAAAAATACGGATTTTATTTTATTTTAGTAATTTAGTTGAGACTTTGTTTGGTATTTTACATATTTTTGCATTCATTTAATCAAACACTTGAACTTGTGGTTGAATTTGAATTTCAGTTAGAGATGTTTAGTTTTTTTTTTTTTTGTTAATTTTACATATTTACTAAATATTATATACAATATAAACATAATAAATATAATTAATATTTATTATTTTTCATATTAAGTCCTTTGGGTTAAGTCCGACCTTTGGTTGGAATCAAAACAGGTGATGACCGGTAGAGTTTTAAAACCTTGGTTAGAAGTATCTCATTACTAACTTCAGAAAACACCAGAAAATGCTCATTTTCAGAGATTTTAGAAATCAAAACAGGAAATAGAGATTAAGAACAGAGAAAGTAACCATACAGGTGCTTATATTATTTTGTAGGTTAGATATACTTATATACATGAATGAAATTGTAAAGTTTATACATATTTAATAGCTTGTTCAAGGAAAAATAATAGCTTGTTCATATTTAATTGCTTAAACGACAGAGATTTCAGTTGTATTATGTGCTGTGGAAGTGTGTTATTTTGTAATATACTTATTTAAGAGTAATATGTTGAGGCTTCTCTCATTTTTACATTCTACTTCCCTTTCTAGTTGCATTTAGTAGGGCTGGGGTTTGAAATTGTGGGTTTAGGTTGTGGTGTAAGTTGTATGTCAGTTCAGTTCAAACTGTTATTGTAAAACCAACAATTTTTCCCCAAAGGCCTGTTCATACATGATTTGCACCATTATGTATGTGTATTATTTAATACTCTTATAAAGAAGTTGGTTGTAAAGTAGAAACTAGAAAATTATGCTACATAGAGAGCTACTTGAGGTTGCTTTTTTAATTTTTCCTGCTTTCTTTAAAGGGAGATTCTTGATGAAATTTATTTTTTAACGGACAGATATTTTCAAGTTAGTTGTGCTATTCAATATATTACTGACAATAACTATTGATAATATTTCTTACAGGAATACATCGCTATGCTGGAAGAAGCAAAGAAATATGACCATCGTGAGCTCACTAAGAAGCAGGAGCTTTTCTTTTTTCACCCACTTAGGTAGGTTCAATAATTACTTGACATTTATTTGTATGTATTTTAATTTTTTTGGAAAGTTTTATTTCCATATTCGAAATTGCTCGTGTATCTTGTATGTATTTTAGTCCAGGGAGTTGTTTCTTCCTTCCACACGGAAGTCGAGTTTGCAACAAGTTGCTAGAATTCATTCGATCTCAGTATTGGAAAAGAGGATACGAAGAAGTTAGTAGTTCATATCCAAGTTGTTTTGCTGAAGTATTGTTGCTTTTGGATTTGCAAAGTTAAAGCTAATGCTAATTTGTTCTTTGCAGGTTTGGACTCCTAATATGTACAATATGCAACTATGGGAAACCTCCGGTCATGCTGCAAATTACAAGGAGAACATGTTTGTATTTGAGGTGAGATTTTTGGTTTGACATGATTGGATTGTTTGTCAAACCATGCATTTGGAGCGACAGTTGATGGTTGTCATTTATCCACCTCTTGGAGAATTTAATATTGTGTGAAAAAGACAAAAGTAGAAGAAGCTAGATGGATAAGATATCAGTAAACCTGGCAAACAGGTCAAAAACTAAATGGGTCAACCTAGATTAACTAGAACTATTTGGGTTGGTTAACTATTTATATCATTGGATTGGGTTGGATAAAGTTTCAATCGATATTTTAAAAAGAAAAATAGGCTTAAACCGGATAACTGTGTTTCTACCCATTTTTATACATTCCAGTTCCTAAGCCAAGAGACCAATTTAGTCCTCACTGTTGATCAAACGAAAAAAGTCGCGCATCTTTCTTTTTTGTCTGTGTCTACACATTGATAACAAGCCAGGTTATTCATCCAACATGCTGTCGTTTTCTGATTGGTCCATTTCCTATCTATCTTCTCTTATGTCTCTTCACTTATTTTCCTCTTCCTTTACATGTTCATCAGTATTATTCTCATGTTTCAAAATTAGAGATATAATTTAATTTTTAAAGTCAAACAATATATTAAACTTTAAAATTGGTACGACTCATAAAAATTTATAATGAAATAAAGTTTGTGATTAATAGTTTTTGTTATATACTATGCAATTATAATAATTGTATCAACTAAAAATTAAATAAATTCACATAAATTTGAAGTTTAATATGTCGTTATTTGATCTCAAAAGTCAAATTATATCTCTAATTTTGGAACAAATGGAGTATCATATGTCAAAAAGTATAATAGAACAAAACATTTTTATGTATTGGAATGACAATGGATTTGAAAATTAAACATTTTGTAATTGGCGTTTGGTTACTGATGATTTTTTTAATTGCCTCAAAAATGCGTTTGATTTTAGATGATTTTTTTTAATTGGCTCATAATTTTATGATTTTTTATTGTCATATTAAAGTTTTAAGTTCAACTGTAACTGTTATGTTGCGAGTTTGTAATTACTATTTTTTTGTGTAATTTTATTTTTTTCAGTGTGAGATAGTGATTAATGTGATATTTTAGATTAAAGGGCAAAAGAGTAAATCAGACAACAAATTTAAGAAAAAAAATAAAAACAAATAACAAAGTAATCATCTGGTACGATTGCAACAAAAAACCACCACCATCACTATGGACAAAAAATTTAGAATTTATAAAAATTTTTAGAGGAAAAATGTATAAAATATTAGAGATAGAAAGTGAAGGAATATAGAATATAAATATTATAAATAATTTATTTAATTGGACCATAATAATGGTAAGCTTGAAATTTAAAATAAAGTTGATCTATATTGAATCCATAACTATATGGTTCCAACCCACACAATCCATATTAAAAATATGCAATGTGGTTTAGTTTTAGTTCTTAAATGAAATCATAACTAAATTTTGTAAACCAAAATCAACTCATAACTATATTTTGCCAGGTTTAGATATCAGCATTTATAAATGGAATCTATGGATTCCAAGTTTCCTATTTACATTTGTACTTTGGTTTGACCGGGGGAGGGGACATTGCATGTAAATTGTAAACGATTCAGGGTTTCTTACAACTGAATTTGGTTCTTTGTGCCAACAATAGTTAGAACTCCGAAGCAGTTCTTAGAGATGACATGTACATGGATCTGAAATTATTGCAAAGAATGGAGTTGTTCCAGGGGCCACTCTTAGGGAGTGGTAATGGAGGCAAGATGATGGAAAAAATGTTTTATGATGAAAATGATGGACATTTTGAAGAGTTGGGAGGCGCCTTGTGTTTTTTTTTTTTTTTTGGGGAAGGGAGATCCTGAGGGATGGGTGCTTCTTTTATGGACTATAGACTGTTTGGACCAACACAAAGGTAGGGGATTGGTAAAGGTTGTTTGATTTTTTGAGTAGCTTGGTAAGATTAGAGTTGGGGAGAGTTGTTTTACATGTATGGTTGTACCTATATTGTCATGTTTGTGTGGATGTTTAAACATGGCAGCAATTCAGATGTGAAACATTGTGGACCCATGTGTTTGATGGGTTCTGTAAATTATAGCTTAGTCTTTGGACGCAGGATGGAGTTCTCGTGGTAGCCTGGTAGGCCTAGATATCGTTCTAGGTTGACAAATTGATAAACCTCGAAAATCTCAATAAAATTTAATAATCCTAAAGTTAACTTCCATTACATATTGGTTACCATTTTATAATAAGGATGGATTTCAATTGAAAAAGAAAGTTAAAACTAAAAAAAATTAAATCCCTAAAATTTACGCCTAGAACATTCCTAATTGATACTTATTTAAAATCTCTAGTTAGAGCCTAAAATCAATCTCAAATCATCTTAATTGATATACCAAATACTGGTATTATGTATATTAAGTCATCCTAACAACTAAAATCTGAAAATTATAAATCACTCTAAATTAAATACAAATAATCACAATTTCTTCCAACATCATTTAATTAGAGCATAAAATCAAGCCCAAAACATCTTAATTGAAATACGAATTACTAGTATCATACATATTAAATCATCCTAACAACTAAAATCTGAAAATTATGAAGCACGCTAATTATATACTATCACAATTTCTTCCTCCAATCATCCTTTCTCGATCATTCTTTGCTTTGTGTACTTCTATAACAGTTTTCTTTCTGTATATTTGTTCATTTGTTGTTCTTTTAACATGTGCACATCTAATATTACTAGAGATCATTGCTACTATCAGATCCTGGATGTTTCCTTGTTGCATGGAAGGTAGATGTTTGTATGATAGAGTCCTGCTGTGGGCCCTAAGGGCAGTTAAGAATTCCCTTGTAGAATATTTTGTTATGAGGACTCTCACTAAAAGGGTTCAGTTAACTACATTAGATGAACTTTAACTGAAGCTCATAACAACAGCAGTTTTAAGATAAATACATTTAAAGGCACTTTAACAAGTTCCCATAAGAACATTATTGTATGCTTTTTAGTTAAACCATGTTTCTGACTCATGTAATCATGGCTTGGTATGATGGCTTTTGGTGCAGATTGAGAAACAAGAGTTTGGGCTTAAACCAATGAATTGCCCAGGACACTGTTTGATTTTCAATCACAGAGTTCGTTCATATAGGGGTGAGTTAGTTTTCGTTCTTCTATTGTAGCACACATATATACTATTTGTATTTCTTTTAAAAAATTAGTGTGCTGAGTTAATACCTATTGTAGTTTTAATTGGACATCTTAATGAATTTTCAAAATGATCTGATGTTAAGAATTATTGAATTTTTTTTAATATGAACTTTTCTACACTGAACAAACTGATGTGTAACAAGCAAAAGCAAATGGTTAACTTTTGGGGTTTTATATATTTATGCTCAGAATAATTTGAGCTTGTTCCACATTTCCAAGGTTTTGAGAAAGGGAAAGATTTGGTCTTTGAATGCAACTGTTTTATTTTTCTTTTGAGAAGAGGTTTATGTTGTAATTGGATCTTTATCTAAATCATTCAATTTGTTGAACAACATGAACTGTCCCACTATCCATTCTTATTATTGGAACCCTTGGTGTTGATGTCGCATAAACTTTAGTTATAGGATACTTTTTCTGTCTCTGTGTATGCTTCTGTTTGCTTTCATATGCTTACCTATTGATTATCCGGATATTTTTCCTTATTATTCTTTTCATGTTAAAACTCTATACTAATAAGTTGCATTACATAATGAAAATGGCTTAAAATACTTCTATTTTGCATCTATTTTAAAGAAAATCTCTCTATTTAGTATCACATCTTGACCTTTTAGACTTTTGTTATTTTCTCCATGGATATTCGTAGGCAAAACAAATTGGTTATGTTATCATGTAATAAGTAGTTGAAAGTCTACTTAAAGCAATGTGTTGGAGATTTTGAGTCCTGTGAATGGGTTCTTCTTGAACTTAGGGAAGTTGTTTTCAACATATATTATTTATATATACTTGGACTCATTCATGAAGATTTTTGTACCGCATTGATGCTATTTGAATGTATGGTAAATATGATTTGGTAACTGTAAACTGTGATGTTTTTATAAACTCCAACAGAAATGATGAATGTTTTTTTTCCTTATAAATAATTTATTTATTTATAATTTTTCATCTAGTAGTGGTGGCGTCAGCACTCAGCATCCATAGTCTGGCTGGTCTTTGCCTGAATCTCTTTTTTTATTCTTGTAAACAGGTGACTTAGATTCTTTTGGAATACATGTTAGCACTTTGTTTTGTAGATCATATTTCATAATCATATATAGGAATGTTAAGAATAGAAATAGAATGTACGATGTATGCATAAGAATGAGCTTTTCTATATCATTCTACAAAATACACTACATTCCAATGATCTCTTCTAGAATTTTTCTTAATGTTTCCTAACATGTAGATTTATATATTAATAATTAAATAGTCTTACTGTTTTGTGCTGCACTGTAGAACTTCCACTTCGTCTGGCCGATTTTGGAGTTCTACATCGAAATGAGGCCAGTGGTGCACTCACTGGATTGACTCGTGTGAGGAGATTTCAACAGGTATTCTTTAATCCAGGATGGTTATATGGGTATCTATCAGGTTTATCTGATCCTCATTGTTATATTGGAACTTTGTGGTCCTCTCCAAATTTTTATTCTACTGAAAAAGTAGCATAGTTATTTGGGTGCTATCATCAGCCATTGTGATGCTGTATCAATCTGGCTGTTTTTGATACTCCAGGGTCTAAAGTAATGTTTGGCAATTATAAAATTGTACCTAGTTAGTCTATCCTAATGAAACCTTCAACTTCATTTATAGCTCTGTCCGTCCCAAATTGATTGTCATGCTTCCTTTTGGCTTGTCCCATGCTTGCCATTTTATAAACCAATGAAACTTAAAAACATCGGTGATAGGATCATATTTGTCTTTTGAGATGAAAATGTGGACCCCCACAATAAAACTACAAAACCAATCAAAAATTTATTGTAGGAGTGGTATAAAATGATCGAGTTGGTCAAATGACTCAAATATCGATTATTCAAGCTGCATGCCTTGTTGAACATGACACTTTGTTTGGGACCTGTATAGTTTTATATATCCATACTTTCCCTCTAACCTTCTGTTTTAATTTTTACAGGATGATGCTCATATATTTTGCAGGGAGTCCCAGGTGGTGGAAATATATTGATCTGTAGCTAATAGCCTAATTCCTATTTACCTTTTCTTGTGATCCTGGTTTGACAATTAAACTCAATTTTTTTCCAGATTAAAGATGAAGTCAAGAGTGTATTAGAATTCATTAACTACACCTATGATGTATTTGGCTTCACTTTTGAACTGAAGCTATCAACGGTATGGAACTGGTCCTTGTTTGTGTTTTGAAGCTATGAATCTAATTTCCCTGTCTAATTAATATGTTAATTTTCAGTTCACAGGCATTTTGCAGTCATATTTCCCAGAGAGAAAAAAGTGAAAAGATTTCACATGTTCTGCTTTGTTTCTGTAATCTTATCTATTAAAAGTAGCATCATTTTTGTGGCCTTTCCTTTTTTGTTCAAGAATCCTAATGCGGGGTTTCTTCATTTATTTATGTAAACTTCCCCATAAGCTAGCTCTTTTCACGTCTTATTAGCAAGAGATGCTTGATATTATATTTCATGCATTGTTAGTGAACTTCCCTTCTTAATATGTTTAACCATCTGTTGAAATTTATCTCCGTTACCAAGCAACTATCATATCTGGAGTTTTTCTTGTCCTTATTGTGTAATTACAATTAGCAAGGGTAAACTTTCATATATACATAAAATGCTAACTTTAGAATAAACTTTAATATAAACATAAGAAAGGGATTAAACTGCTGACTTTAATTTATACATAAAATGTATATCATGTAATGTTAAGGTTCTTTAATCCAATTTGTATGAAGCTGTATGTACTAATGTTGTTGACTTCCAAATTTGTATGAAGCTGTTTGTACTAATGTTGTTGACTTCCAAATTTAAGTACATGCAGTGGACTGTGTCAGTGTTAAAACTTTTGTCCATCTTAGGCATGCCCAATTTGTTTTGTTGAAGAGCCAACATATCTTTTTTAATTCCTATTTATTTTCATTTTATTTTTGACAAGTTTAAGGTGAAGGTCTTCTGGATAATTTATGATTTCTCTGACATTCTTGTATTACAGAGGCCAGAAAAATATCTTGGAGACCTAGAAACATGGGAAAAAGCAGAAGCTGCTCTTACTGAAGCACTGAATGAATTTGGGAAAGATTGGCAGGTGAAGCGCTCATTTCATGTAGCAATATTTTCCACTACCACTACATTGTAATTTCATTTATTTCTTAGTTTAACGTCATGATATAAGTCTAATTATATATGGACGTTGGACATAGATAGCACTAATCCGTTTCCCCTTTAAATGTCTGTTGAAATATTGGCATCTGCACTTTTTCTGTTAATTGTGGGTGCATATTTCAAATATCCTCTATATACATTTATCAGGGTGATTCTCCTTTCTGAAAGATATCATTGGAAGTGCCTAAATTTTGTCCAGTTTGTCCTGATATAATTCAAATTTCGCTCTCTTATATTTTCCTTTTTTTTATTATTATTATTATCATTATTATTATTTTTCAGATTCTAGTGGTGAACTTGTATCTTCTTTTGTTTATATATTCATGGTTTATAATTAAAATATACATAATTTTTAGAAAATAATTTTTTTTCCTTGAAAATGATTACGATGACTTCAGGTGGTCCTAGACTCTGTATGGTCTCTATTACTTAGCACCTCGAATTTGTAGGCGTTTTATACTGGAGTGCATTAAGTGCCTGTTCAATGATTGTTTGGGTCAATTATAATGATAGTTTGCATGTAATCTTGAAGAATAATTCTAGACTAAATTTTTTGTTCAATAGTATTCCGTCTATTTTTTCTTTTGTTGTTTTCATACTTGAACTCACTTTCAACAACATTTTATCAGATCAATGAAGGTGATGGGGCATTTTATGGTCCAAAGATTGATATTAGTGTTTCTGATGCTATGAGAAGAAAGTTCCAGTGTGCCACATTACAGGTCCTCCTCCCTCTCCCTCTCCCTCTCCCTCCCTCTCCCACTCCCTCTCCTTCTCCTTCTCTTTCTGGGTCTAACTTTCTTCATCTTTCATTTCTAATTCATTCCTTTTTCTTATATTTACTAAGCGATACTCATCTTGTAGTTGAATCATCATTCAATTGATGTATACTTCTTATTACAGCTTGACTTCCAACTTCCTTCTCGTTTCAACTTATCTTACTCGGCAGAAGATGAAAGTAAGAGGGAGAGACCTGTTATGATACACAGGGCCATTCTCGGGTCTGTTGAACGTATGTTTGCTATACTTCTGGAGCACTATAAGGGGAAATGGCCTTTCTGGCTTAGTCCACGTCAAGCAATTGTTTGCCCAGTGTCTGACAAATCACAATCGTATGCTCTACAGGTTGGTCACCTTAGTGTGCTTTTGTATTGAATTGATTGACCTTTATAATGTTACTTAAACTTGTAATTAGATGCATGGTATTAGTATCATGGTGATGTAGGACGGAAATTGATGAACAAATAATTAATTGAAAGTGGTAAATCAATAAGCAAAATTAAAAGAACTAGGGTGATCCAACGGTTGGAGAACCACCTACCCCTAGGATTTTCCACAAAAGGTATTGATCAGAACCAATAATCAGAATAATTTCAATACCAAAGTGTAAAGAGTCTGACATGACTTAAAAGAATATTTATAGGAAAATAAACTCTAATAGCCGTAAGTAACAACCTCTAAATAAATAACACAATACTGAAATAAACCAATAAATAAGAAGTTCAACAAACTAAATAAATAGACAATTGATAAATAAATAACTAAATAGCGAATCATCCACGACGACGATGTCTCACGGATCGGTCCCTATCAACTCTCCTTGGCTGCGAAAATGAAGCCTCTGATGAAGTGAAAGTCTCATATCTCTCCAAAAGGTCCGGATCAAGCCGACAGAACTCCTCAACACCAATTCATGTACAATCATCCGGATGCCCGTTGCACCACTTTACCAAAAATTAACCGTAACCTCCCTGCCTGGTCGACGCAACTTGCGCATCAAAAATATCCTTAATAACCTCTATTGACCGTGTTGTAGGAAACAATAGGAGGTGCATGTAAAACAGGTAAAGGAGGAACAAGTGTAGGTGAAATGGGTGAAGAAGTAGGAGAAGAATGGAAGAGGGGGCATGATAAGGAGTAAGGTCTTCCACATTCAATACATGACCATTACCCACATCACTCGGAAGATTCAACTCGTATGAATTAGTACTAACTTTCTTACGAACTCGAAATGGACCTTTCCTTTTAGTATGCACTTTCTTCCATGTGCCAGGAGGTAATCTCTCAGCACGATGTCGCAACATCACTCGATCATTCTCATTACATTCTTGATACCTGATGAACATCTGCAACAGACTTGTAATTTTAATTGCTCAAATTATTTTCTTTCTTATCCCATAATGCAAATAATGAATGTGATGCACAAAAGACTCTGCAGACTCACTAGCCCTATATGTTGTGGAAAGAGGAGCTAAATCAACAGGTTTCCTAGGTTGATAATCAATGTAAGCCTGAAAAGGATCACTTTAGTCGAACGATTAACTAAGTTATTATATGCAAACTTATGTAGTCGCATGATCACCCACAAGATAACTTATCAAATCACCTAAACTCCTATTAACAACCTCAGTCTGACCGTCGGTCTGGGGATGATTAGCAGAAGAAAACTTAAGTGAAGTGTTAAGTTTCTTCCAGAGAGTTTCCCAAAAATAACTTATAAATTTAAATTTAACATCTTTATCGAAAACTATTGTTAATGGTAATCAATACAATCTCACTACTTCACTAAAGAAAATCATGGCAATATGTGAGATATTATCAGTTTTGCCGCAAGGAATAAAATGTGTCATCTTAGTCAAATAAACCACTACAAACTTACCTATGAAAGGACGTAGCACCTGATTCATAAATTTCATAAATGTGTTGGGTGCTTTGGTTAAGCCAAAAGGTAAGACAAACCACTTATAAATTCCATTCCCCTGTATTAAAGGCAATCTTCCACTCATCTCCCTCTCGGATGCGAATTTGATGGTATCTACTCCGCAGGTCTATTTTGGTGAAAACACGAGCCCAGTCATCATATCTAGCATGTTATCAAGCCTAGGTATGATAAACCTATACTTAACGGTGATCTTATTTATGAGCTTGACTATCTCAACACATCCTTAAACTCCTATCAGCCTAAAAGCCCTTCCTCAACAACTCACCTACCTGTTGTCTCGTCTCCTGTTTTGTGGGATGAATCCTATAATGTGGCATGTGGATGGATGTCCTTAAGAGGTGGTAATCATCAAGCAACTTACTAGACATAACATCGGCGAACTCATATAAAATATGCCTACTATCACTAGGAATCTCTTTAGTACTCTCCTTAGGAACATCCCTCACCTCTCTAGCTACTACTGCATACACAACCTTTTCTTCCAAGACTCTCCGATCAAACTCCTTTATATTAAGAATATGGAGTGATTTGGTTTGTTGTGTAGGTAAGCTAGTCTCTTTTCGGGGTTTCACAAGTGTTAATGATATTTTTTGCCGTAAACACGTGTTCGTCCTCCCATAATGAGTCACATCATGGTCACATATAGCCAAGGTCGCTTTAGTAGAATATGTGCAACATCCATAGGAAGGACATCGCATCAAATACTATCCTCATAGCCCTGAAAGTAGATTGACACTAGACATCTCTTTGATATCTGGATGGATTTCTTGTTTACCCAGGCAACGCTTAAAGGCTGGAGATGTGGTTTTGCCTTCAACTTCATCGTGGTTAAGGCGGACTCAACAACCACATTTAAGCAACTACCCCCATCGATGATCAACTTAAAAGAGACACCACCTACTTTGTTGTAGGTCTGAAATATGGTGGTTCTCCTTCAATCATCCCCTCTCTTATGACTTGTGAAAACGCACAATATGACACTACCGATTACTATCTCCTTTTAAGTGCTCATTAGCCTCCTCATTCTACGAGTCGTACTCACTCTCGATTTCATCCCCGATAATATCCCCTCCTCTTTTGAAGTTCTCTCTACTATTGTTACCCGCTGACGATTGTGATTGGGGCACTCCAAAAAGACTTGTGCCTTAACCCTTGATACGTAAAGCAACTCTCCTAGGTAGTAGACTGAGAGTTGGTGTAGTTTCACCTTTCCCTTTGTCACGAAATGGCCTGCAGATGTAATCGGCAACATACATATTATTACCTTGACGACATTAACCTATCAGTATGTCCTAGGGGTAAATAATATTGCTTTAGATGAGTTTTCATCTTCCCCAATGTCTGATGGGTAGCTCACCTAAGTGCTCTAAGTCTCTCTCAACCCCTCACCAAAATAAGTTAGTCAATTTCTTCATTTTGCGAATCGGACCTTCCTATCCTCAGACATCTCATACAAGTCAAAATTCTTCTCCATACTAGACAATCAATTAAGGAATGCATTTGGATCAAATGTACCGTCACTCTGGTGCATCTACCTTGATTTTTTATATAGTCATCATCATAAGGATCATGCCTAGGATGTTCATGGTGTCTAACATGTTTATTTTCAACATGCCCATTCCATTATTTCCCTAAGGTTCCACTACAAGCTGTCTTTGTTCAATGTTTGATCGTATCATTCATTTGACTTAGTTGTGCAACTATGACCAGCTAATTGGTCCTGAATTTCTTCTACTAAAGCAGCTCGAGTACGTGTAGTTATGATGCAAATGTAAGAGCAAAAGCTGAGACAATATAGAAATTTAATTCAAACAAATTAAAATTACAAGTCTAAGCCTATGCAATCCCAAATGCTAATAATAATAATTGAATAATATGCAACTAGATGGAATAATATGCAATTTTAAAAGAACAAATCCAAAATAAGCTTTCAAAAATTTTGAACTAATGAACGAAGAGAATTTAAGTGATTAAATATTGAAAATCCGAATATTCAAAATTGAAATATTTACTTTTACCTTTTTTTAATAGACCTAACTGATCAAAAAGTATGAGACTGGGGTGAAAAGTGCTAAGGTTAAAAGTTTAGGGTTCTTTATGCAAGAAACATGGGTGAAAAATATAAATTAATAAACTGCGGAGCAATATTTAAATGGAGAAGCATAAGTTTGGGGTACTAAAAGGTAATTTGCAAGGCTTTTAATTTAAATTAGGAAAGTTAGGTTATCTCCTCTCTAAAACAACACAACAACAATTTTTTTTGAACTGTGAACCGTGATGAACAGTAGCTCCGGCAATGTATAACAACTCCGACGATGAATAAGAACTCCAATGAACAATAATATTTTTTTTTGAAACCCAAGATCTCCCAAAATTTAGGAAATTGATGGAGAATCCTCTAGCTCTGATGCCAATATGATGTATGACGAAAATTGATGAACATATAATTAATTGGAAGTGGTAAATCAATAAGAAAAATTTAAAGAACTAGGGTGGTCCAACACCACTACCCCGGGAGTAAAAGGTATTGATCGCAACCAATCATCACAATAATTTTAATATCAAAGTGTAAATAGTCTGACATGACTTAGGTGGTGTTTGATAAAATTGATTGTTAAGATTTGAACAATTTAGACATCTGAATAAGTGTAGTCTCTGTTTAGAATTGTATCTGAATGAAAAAATGTTGTTTGATTATTAATTTTTCCAAAATGTTTGAATAATAGTATTTTACCATTTTAACCCTCTGAACAGTATAAACAAAACATGTTTGATAATCAGAAAGGTCTAAATAATATTTTAAATATATATTTATAATATTTTGAACCCAATATGATGAAACAAAATGTATCAAGTCCAATAAAAACATAAAAAAACATAATAATAAATTATGTACTCGTACAAAAATAATAGTTTGCGGAAAAAATTAGTATAATATGTATATCATTTTTCATTTGGTATTCTATTTTATTATATAATATAATATTAATTATAATTAATTTATTAATATAATTAATTTAATAGTAACAATAACATATTTTATTTTTCTAAAGTTTACACCAAAAAGAGCAGTTAATACAAACGTGGAGAGAGATGGAAAGGGCAGAGGAAGAGATCCAACCATTTCAATTGTCCAAATACTGATCACCAAATCTTATTAGATTGAAAACCCACTTCTCGAATCATTCCCTCTTTAATACCTAGATCTTAGTTTCTCAAATTATGATTAAATCCTTTTCACCAAATCATTGATTCTGATTTTCCCTTATATCTCTTTAAGATTTGTTCTGATAATTCTAATTGATCTTCCCCAATTGGATTTCAGTTTCAATTAAAATATCTTCGTGAGCTCTTGGGAATCCAATTTTTTCGATTTGGTGTTTGCTGCGATGAGAGAGTGATGAGATACATATGAGGGTTTTGTCAATCGGGAGGGAAAAATAGGGACAAGAGATGAGAATAAAAGAGGGATTTTGTAATATTGTTGAGGTTATTTTTGTCCAAAAAAAACATAAATTCACTCAGTTGGGGCTCTGGATGGTTAATCATTATTTTTGAATCTTACCGATTAAGAGACATAATTTTTTTTACCCGAATCAAAGGCACACTTATTAAGAGCCTTTAAGACCTAAACAAACATCACTTTACAAACATATTTATAAGAAAATAAACTCTAATAATCCTAAGTCTAATAACAATTGGTCCTTTAAACAATTAAATAACCCAATACTAAAATAATCCAATAAATAATAAGTTTAACCAACTAAATAGATAAACAACTGATAAATAAATAACTAAATAGCGAATCATCCATGACGACGTTTCAAAGATCAATCCCCATTACATGGGTACTTGATGTGCTCCTTTTCTTGTTTGTTTATTAGAGTTAATGTTGATTTCGTACAGTTTAAGTTTCCTTCATTTCTGAACTAGGTTTACCTAGAACAAGTTGCGGATTCTTCTATACATGTGTACTTCAATTGTTGTCTTCAATAAGATTATTTCGTGCAATGGTTCATGATATAGCTTTGATGTTTCAAAACCCTTTAAGCACCAGAACTTTTTCTTTGTCGCATGCTCCATCACTCCTAAAGTAATTTTTAAAAGGCGCTAGGCAGGCGGCCGGGGTACCTAGTGCCTAAGCATAATTTTTTATTTTACGTCAATTTTAATATTTTATCTTACATTTATCTAAACAAAACAATAATATAAAACAAAACAATATATAATAAGATAATAAAGACTTTTACTTAAAGTTCTAACACATTCATATTGTCAATGTCAAAGTTCAAACACAAACATGCGATTGTTCAAAGTTCAAACATATCTTTAATGTATTCGTTTTATTCATAAACAAGATTGCTATTAAATAATAAAATTTAAAATTTTAAGAATTCAATTCAATATTAAAACTTAAGAAACTGAACATAAATTTAAGAATTACATTGAATTAAACTAAATATTACAAATATATCATCATTTATATAATTTGAAGTTGGTACAAGTTCAAAAAATTACAACTATAATAAAATTATTCATTTGACTTATTGTGATTTGATATGCTACAACCTATATTATGAATATGCATTATGAATATGGTAAATTATTAGAAAAATAAATATATCATGATCTGATTTGGGTAATTATTAAAATTAAAAAAAACATCTCCGCCTAGACCCCGCCTAATTTTTTGGAGGAATTTTTTTGCCGCATTGGGCCTAGATGAGGCGTCCCGGGGGATCCTAGCGCCTAGGCAAACCTAGAGAGATTTTTAGAACACTATCCTAAAGTGGATGGACAGGGCAAAACTGTCTGTCACTTAATCTCTCCCCGTCCCTCCAAAATAATATAAAAAATAAAAATAACCACCACCAAGAACAAACCCCCAATCAGTGCAAGAGAAATTTCCTTCCCTTCTCTCTTTCTAAATTCTTACTGCAGGGTTTGTGATAGGAAACAGAAAATTTTAAAAGTAGCTTCTTTTTTTTGCCATAGCAAGGATGATATTTGTCTATTTCGCTCCAACAGGTTAGAATCTCGTTGTTTTCTTCTGTTACTTTTCATAGGTACGGGAGCAGATCCATGAAACCTGGTTATTATGTTGATGTTGATACAAGTGATAGAACCATCCAGAAAAAGGTGCGTTCTGACCTCCCTTCGTTGCTTACCATTTTGCAAATCTCATTCGTTCTCTATCTTGGGTTCTAAGAAATTGCAGTTGCTTGTTCCATAATTTTCTTCTTATACAGCTTCCTCCTTGGTGTCTTAAAAATCTATGATGCGGATTTTAGATGCATTCATTCTTAATTTCTGACCTTGGCTTAAGTTTTATTGAAAACTTTTAAAACTATCCTAAGTTTTTATGTGATACTTTACAAAGTAAGCCTGAGGATCACAACAATAAATTGGCAATTCACTTGCACTAGTCAATATACTGTTGCTTTCAAGAACCATGTTTACAAACATTTGTTTGAAGGCACATCACTTGTACCTTTTTTCCATGGGTCCATATGTAAATCATCATATTTTTTTCTCCCACTCCCTCAATTGGATTCATCAAGAGTACTGGAGTTCCAGTTAAAAGATAAATTCATTTGGCATTTCATGAACAAAAACCTGAGGAGAGTAGGATTAAGGCATTAATAAATAAATAAATTAGTATGTCACATGGGTGCTTTGGAAGCAGGATTGTTGTAAATTATTATCGTAGTGGACTTTCATTGGTTTGTCATGCAAATCAAAAAGTTGCTTTGCTTTATTGAGATGAGATGATCACGTTTGCTCATGATTACAGCTTTCAATTTAGCAAGTCATGTGTTTGAAACAAGCCTACAGCACCTTTATTTTGACATCTGTAACCTTTTATGTCCGAGTATGATTTAAGACCATTTTTAATGAAAAGCTAAAATCATGACCAATTGCAATCTCGTCCAAAGGCCAGTACCTTGTTTGTCTGTAGCAGATAAATCAACTAATTAATTGTTGATATTTGTACCCAATTTTCAATCCTCAATTCCCTATTATCAAAACCCTAATAGCCTATTGCATTACCCTTGTTAATTACTTGTTCAGCTGTCTAGCTGTGTTATACTCTTTGTGCATTAATTTATGTTTATTGTTTCACCATAAGAATTGTGGATTTGGTCTGCTTTCTTTGGATTTTTTAATTAGAAAAGCAAAAGAAAATTGCTATCGCACAACATCTATTAAGTTTCGTTTTCCAGAATTCTCTTATTCTTTGGTTAACTTGTCCAATTATTTACTGATATTTGTGGCTCCCTGCAGGTACGAGAAGCTCAGGTAGCACAGTATAACTATATATTGGTTGTTGGCGAGGAGGAGGCCAACACCGGAAAGGTTATTCATTTGCCCTGATATTTGTCTATTGTCGATAGATTGTAACATATTACCGTGTTTATATATTTGTTGTAATTTGAACTTCAATGTTTTGGGTCTTCTTGGTGCATGGCTATATACATTTTAGTTCTGTAAGTCAATAGAAGTGTCCCTCTAAGTTGATGTCCTGAATTAGATCTGTAAGTCAGTTGATCTGTGTTTGCAAAATTTTGAGTCGTCTTGGATTGTTTCTTGTCCCATAGTTTCCTGAATAGAGTTGTTGCTTGTGGTTTTTAATATTTTTTAATACAGTGCACCCCTGAAAAAGGTGTGTAAAGAAAAAATTGTAGTTACGCTGATGAGTGAAATGTCAGCCAACTATTAGTGCACTGAACAATTGCTTAGGTGACATGCTTAGGTGGGGCTGCCATACCTTGACGTGTATGTTTGATTGTTGTGCTCTGAATTTGAAGGAGACCCTAAATTGCTGTGTTCTGATAGGTGTTCATGTAGAAATATATGATGTATGCAATTTACATTGTTATTGGTGCAGCTACTATACTTTGTCTACATATACTTTTCTTATGGTGTTGGGAGACAACTTGACTTCTTATTATTTACCATTCCATGAGTTTACCTCGTTTCAGTTCTCCTGTTTCTTTTGTTATTGATATTTTAATAATGCCCTGGTTCACTCGACATAACATTAACTATTCTGTTTACCACTCTGATTGTTTAGGGAATCTAATTCCTTGCTGCAAATTGTCTTTAATTTTTCCAGGTAAGTGTACGAATGAGAGATAAGGCTGACCACTCGGTCAAGACCATAGAGGAACTGCTTGCACATTTCAAAGAAGAGGTTGCTGCATTTCATTAGTGATGTGTTTGAGTAGGGAAACAGAATATACAAATGAGAGAGTTATTTTGCAAAATTACTTCAAAGTTGAACCCAATGTGGAAGAAAATGATGTTGTCTTAAAACAATTTCTCCGAACTCAATGATGTCTACTAGAGAATTGCCACTTGTATCCATTTATTTTACAACATTTAGTGTCAATACATCAAATTTATTTTGTTGTTAGATTGTTGTTCTAGTACCAATAGTTTCTTCCTGTTGATTTGATTTTTTGCAAAGCTTGAGACATTAAATATACATCTCTTTATGGTGCTTCAACTACTCCCAATAAATGTGCGAAGATGATGAACATGGTCTCATTTGGACTATATCTGTTTAAGGAGTTTCATTCTTCATATGTTTATTTAACTGATTTGAGTTGACTGTTAAAGTTGGAACTCCTCCCAGTAGTGAAATCACAAAGCAACATGCATCATACATGGATTTTGCAAATCTATGAAATATGTAGTTTTCTTTTCTCTTTTCTCGTTTGTTTGTTAATTAAAGAGTTCCAAAATGGCGTAACATTCTGAAATGGTGCAGATGTGGCCTTTGTTTCAGCTATGGCTGTGCATATCTCATCTTTCAGTACTCCACCGTGCTATTTTGTTTCTGGTAGGCTTTGAAACAGGCTGCCTCTAGGGTTACAAATGTTCCTGAGTCGTTTTTGCAGTATGGATAAATATATGGGTACCTCTATTCTCCACCTTGTTTGTCGAAACGACACTGACACTGCTGTCGTTTAACTTTTTTTTTTTTAGTTCTTTGGCCTTCCCTGCACGCCCAGTACCCACTCTCATCCCCCTACCCCACCCCCCCCACCCCACCCCACCCCACCCCACCATCTTTCTTTTCTTCTTCTAGCCCTCTCAATCTAAAAATTTCCAGTGTATAGTACCAAGCTTCTACCTTTGCAAGAGAGATGTTTTATCTGCTCTTGCCCTTGAATCAATTTGAGAGAGACCCATTGTAGAAGACAAGCTCAGCCGTCACTGTACAAGAAAACAAGCTCAGCCCTTACTGAGAAAGCACCCACTACGCCTTCTCTCCCCCTTTTTGAGGTGATTTCATGTCAATTTTCTTGAGAAATTGTTCATGAATTGTGTTGGGCAATGAATTGAAGAAGAGTTTGATTGATGTGATGAAGTGGGTTTTTATTCATCTATGCTTATTTCTTCTGAATCTTCACTTATATGATTAGACTATTTATTAATGATATTTCTCATAAAAGAGACGGGCCGATTGAGAGGGTTAGAAGAAGAAAACAAAGAGGTAGGAGTAGGTGGGTGCCGGTCGGGGTCATGATGGAAGGCTGAACGCCAAAGTATTAAAAAAAAAGAGTTAAACGACAGCATGAGCTGCATTTCGGCAAACAGGGTGGAGAATAGAGGTATCCATAGATTTATCCTTGCAGTAAAGATGGGCCTTCATTTTCCCAATCTGAATGTATCTGAAACAACTCGGGTCAAATTTCGAGTTCAGAACAAATTTCGGGTCAAATTCCAAGTCAAATCGAATTAGATCCATCCAAATAAGGCCTTAAATCACTGACTCAATAATATCTTCTTGGGTCATAAGTTCACCTAAAAGGTCATGACTTGAAGGTACTGATAATTACTTTTTTTTTTTTTATCTTTCGACGTGGGATTGAGATATTACAGCATCAACCATTAGACTGAATTCATCTTTTTCGAGCTCTTTACTTTTATCACTGGCAGTCTCTCTCTTCCTCTCTCCCGGCCCCAATGTCTTTATATAAATAAATTAACTTAATGGTGTTCATGGCTCCAAAATATATATATATATATAAAGTACCATCTGATCATTTGTACATATGATAACAGTTAAGTTTTCACTGCAAAGGGAGAGATCAAAGGAGAAACACTCAGCATTAACACTAAAACTAAAATGTAGTACAATAATACAAACATTAACAATTAATAGTTCCCCTCCCCAGTTAGTATCCATTGTTAGGCAAACTGCTAGTTGTTACAATATTTAAATCCTGATGATGATGATAACTAAAATGCTCACGGTGTCGTCGATTATAAGATGCTGCCATGGAACTACTACTCTCCCCCACATTATCCTTATTTTCTTCATCATTATTCTCCTCCTTGGCCACTTTCTCATTACCCATGAACTCCATAGCCGGTCTATTACTGGATGATATATATTGCGGCTGAGCCTGAGGCTCACAATAGATTTGTGGTGATGAAACAGCTGGCACGACGGATGGGAGCTTTGATAGGAGCGCTTCAAGGCTGCTCATTGAGGGAGTTATGTTCACGGGAGGATGACTAATAAAATGGTGATAGAAGTGATCAGGTTGGGGTGGTGCTGCTAATGCTATATTAGCATTGTTGTTGTTATTGGCTTGAATGAATTGCCATGCTTGATGATCTGGTGCAGTACTATTGTAGGAAGTATGATCATTAATGATCTTGAAGGGATAAGAAGATGAAGAAGGGTGTGGCAATAGCACTCCAGGAATGCTCTCTATATAGCTTAACTTCTTTCTCAGTAACACAACATAGCTCAAGTCCTCAATCACCTTCAATATATAAATATATCCAATATATTATTAATTAATTACACAGTTTAATTTTTTTAGTACTACCTACTACATATACATATATAGCCAAAACTGGTAAGTGGATGTTGAGAGAGAGAGAGAGAGAGAGAGAGAGTGGAAACCTTGAGAATGGATCCCAATTGAATAACACCTTCCCTAACTGCAATCAAGGCTATGGTCTGCAACATATATATAGATATGCATGCGAATAGATAGATATATATGTTGTTAGATCTTGTAAACTAAGTTCAGATTTTAAGGAAGAGGGAGATATTTCATTAGTGTTAAATGGATGTATACCTTTATACCAGACTGGAACTGTGCCTCCCAAGTCCTAGGGTGCTGGTAAAATAAAACATTTTGCATTTGTTTGTGTAAGCAGCGGACAAGAAGAAAAAAGCTTCATATAAATATGTATAGCATGGCAAATACAAAGTAGTAGCTTACTGTGTACAAGAATAATTATATATATATATATATATATATATATATATATATATATATATAGAGAGAGAGAGAGAGAGAGAGAGCTGCTCACAGAGTCAGCTGAATTGTTCCATGCAGACAGGAAGTTGATTTCTTGTTCGTTTGGTTCCTTGTAAATCCATTTATGACTATGATCTGCAGCTACTTTTCCAATTAAGCTGCACTCAAGTGATTGGATTAATTAACCATTTAAGGTTCATAAATAATGAGTAATAGTTGTATAATTAGTTAATGTTGTGACTTAATTAATTACCCTTCACCATAGTTGTAAATTTCATGAGACATCTTGAAGAAGAGCTCTGGCTGCAACCCTGCAGCTTGGTAGGGCTGATATTGATGATGATGGTTTCCGTAGACTCCCTGACAATCATCGCTACCCTCCATCTCCGCTGTTGAGGCACCAAAATTGCAGAAACCATCTTCCCATACCAATATCCTGATCAATCATCATCGACATCATATATACAGTAAGTAATATGGAAAATAGCAGACTGCAATTAATTAAGGATATAATAGCATGATCTATCTATCTATATATGTGTGTGTGTATATGTATATGTACCAGTTCCTCCTGTTTCCTCTTGACCTATCAAATGCTCCTCCTTGGCTATCCCATCTATATATGTATACATCACAAATTAAGAAAACATAATTAAGGAGAATTATATATACAAGTATTCTTTCTGCAAATTATTTATGCAGTTTAATTCCTCCCCCCCCTCGCCCTCCCCCTCCCTCTCTGGGGGGGGGGCTAGTTAATGAAAATAAAGAATTTATTACTTGGGTGGTGGATAGTTTCTAGGCAAGATCCTCCAAAAGACAGCATAAACCCATTGAGAGTTTTCATGAATGCATAAGCTTCTTAGGGTGTGCTGAAGGAGATGAGTCGCAGCTAATTGGCTCAGTTGTTCTTCCATCAACTCTCCCACTATTCCTTTCTGACTCTACTAGTATCTTTTAAACAAGGGATACCACAATACCCTTTCCTCCCTTTTTATAACCCACCAACAAGTAAACCCAATCTCTCTCACATTTATTATTGCTACCTTAATTGTTGATATTTGCATTATTTTTAATAGTTATAATTGTACACGTACTCAGGTAAGCTAATTGCTTAAAACTTTCAAATAGTGACCAATGAGATCATTAACTATTTTTTCATCAACTTAATTTAATGTATCTAAGGCCTAAGGGAGTAGTTATTGCAATTATCAACAATCTTATTATTTAATATCCCTCTATATTTTTTATTATCACATCCTACAAATTTACCAAAATGATTTCCTTATATAATTAGTTTGGTAGAGTAAGTTAATTGACCAATGTAATCGACAAATAGAATCGTGGCGCGAGGTTTTTCCCTTCCCGGTTTACAAAAAATAACTCCATGCTAACCGGATCCCTCTTTTGCAAATCAATTCTTTTAAACCTTCAATTCATTCAACAGCTAGGGAACCATGAAGTAACTAATTTGCAAATATAATAATCTCAACCTCTATTAACTCTAACCAAATGGTTCAATTTACTCTCACCTTGCAAATATAATAATATCTCTTAACTTTAACCAATCACTTACACGTATTAGTCTTTTTAAAATTGTGTATAATATTAAAAAAAATATAATATCAATTATTTATATTATCCTTGTATTAGAAAAATAGAGTATTATTTATTTGATAAAAAATAGTGAGAGAATCAAAGTTATATTTAATACTTGGATAATATTAAAAACTAATTAATTAATACTTATTTGAAATTCTCAAACAAATAATATTAAAAAATAAAAATATTTATCTAAAACGATTTATATTAAGGGACGAAAAGTAATATACAATTAGCATATTCATGATGGAGCTAAAAGAAATACCGATTAAACCTTAGTGCATGGTAGTATAATTCTACAAACATCATCATGAGTTACTATAGATTGACTATTGAGTCTCCAAGCAGGGGACGAAGCCAAGATTTTTTTTTCGGCGGGCCGACACATATATAATGTAACATAATCAAATGTAAAATAATTTAATATTAAAAAATATTTTTTTTAATAATTAATAACATAAAATTTATTTAACAAAAATAATAAAAATATATTAAAGATTGATATTTTTTATTCTTCCTTGCAACTTAAAAGAATTGTGATTTTCCTTCTTCATACAGATTAATTTTTTCTTAATTGATTATAAAAAGAAACTTTTCAGCAATTTCTCCCTCAAAATTCACTATCATATAAGTTTTCAGTATTTTCTTTTATATGTTATTAATTCTTACCAAAAAAACTTGGGTTCATAAAGAAAAAATCAACAAAATTTAGTAAAAAAAATTTAAAGGCCAGGGTAGCCTCAAACCTGAAACCCCCATGGGCTTCGTCCCTATCTCCAAGGCAGTATTTTCTGAATATACCCTCTATATATATATATATATATATATATATATATATATATATATATATCAAACAATACTTTTATAATTACAAATTAAACATCAACTATCTAATCATAATGGTCATTCGGACTCATAAAAATATGAGTTAATATCAACACTACTGCATAACAAAAATACTTGTTATGATATTATTTAGATGAGAAATGCTAGGATACAAACTATGTGCATAAATAATATAAAAATAAGAAAATAAGAAGAAGAACTTACGATTAAATGTTTTACATATTTTTATTGATAGGTAATATATGAGTTTTATTTTTTGTGCATAATTTTTAAATATAATTTGTGCACATAGTATTATTCTATTTAGATAATCTATTTTTGATTATATATATAAGAGGAACGGACATGTCATATTTAAATTTTTAAACCTTCTGTCATTATTAATAACTGATAACATTTTATTTTACTTCAAATTTGTGTCTTCCCATTCCTCCGATGAACGATCATGGATAAATTTATTAAAAAATATCTACTATATATATAATATATATATATATACGGGCACATATCTTTCTCTCTCCAACCCACCTAGCTCGGCCTTTTTTTCTAACCATTCTGACATACTAGCACTCATTTCAGTCCCAGGTTATTTGTAAACGCAATATAATAACTTGCTTAGCTGCTGCCCTATTTAATTTTTCTTCGTACCCCTGTTTAATCATTTCCGGTTAAACACCATAGTCGTGTAGGGGCCACTTAGAAAAAGGAGACAAGGTTTGTTTCACAGGGCTACTGTTTTGACCCGGCCCTTATTCTCCAAAAATCATAGCACTGCAATATCATAATTATATGTATGCAGGATAATTTTTAGCTGCTTTACCCCAAGCATCTTAAAACAACCACAGAATATTATATATATATATATATATATATATATATATATAAGAATGATTTGTTTCACAGGGCTACTGTTTGAGATGACCCAGCCTCTTATTCTCAGCAAAAATCATAGCACTGCAATATCATATTCTTGATTATATATTCTCATACATGCTACTTATTAATTAGTAAAATAAAATAATAAAAAATATAAGTATAATTATAAAGATAATTAATTATCCTTATACTTATTAATAAAATAAGTATGTATAAGGATAATTAATAATTATCCTTATGATTTTTAATTATAAATAGGAAATAGTGATTGAATTTATATTATATTTCTACTCAAATATATAAACTCAATCACTATTTTCTATTATATTAAAATTATAAAACGATAATCAATAATTATTCTTATACATACTTATTTTGTTAATAAGTATAAGAGGATAAATATAAAGATAATTCTTGATTATCCTTATAATTATCTTTATAATTTTTATTATTTTATTTTCTTGATTAATGAGTAATAAGCATAAGGATAATCTGTTAATAAGTATAAGGATAAGTATAAAGATAATTATTGATTATCCTTATAATTATCCTTATAATTTTATTATTTTATTTTACTAATTAATTAGTAGCATGTATGAGAATAATTAGGATAAATTAATTGGCGATTTTTTTGTTGGTCACATTCTGCCCTCTAGCCGGGTGGGCCATTAAAATTAAAAAATCCTCTGTGTTGGTAGCATTAGAGGAGAATGTGGCCGGTCAAAACGAGCGACGTTTTGACCGGTAATTACTCCTCTGGCAGCCAGAGAGGATTTTTAATTTATTGCTAGCATACTCCTCTCTAATTTACCGGCATTCATCTCGACCATTAACTCTAATATTGGACTACTTGGCGCCCCAAAATAGGTATACATCACCTATTACGAGTTGTCGATACATGATGCGAAACAACTACAACTTTATTATTATTACAGATAAAAGCGTGAGTTTGAATACAAATATTATCTTACAGACAATATCTATACTCAAATAAATCCTCATCACATTTATTGATACATTATTTTACAAAAATGGTGAGGACTACTAAACAATCCTTTCTAAAACCTTCATTCCATACCCCAGGCTCGTACTCATTTATATTCTCGCCTCACGAGAAAAATGAAAAAAAAGGAAAAGGGTGAGCTCAACTAGCTCGATAAAGAATATTATGACTAAGATAATATCTGACAAATTATCGTTAGTCTGACGAGGAAAAATATAATAGAATCTGATAGACAACAAATTTTAAATCAATATTACATGCGCGTGAAATAATAATTCATTAGAAGAGTTAAGTAGAGAATGCAAACTACTATCTTCTATGTATGAATTTAAAAGTTCATCGTCTATCTTTTATCCTGTAACATCAATCGATATACATACGGAATCAAATATTCATCTTTGCACTTTCTGGGCCAAAGATATTCATCGATTAAGTCGTATTCATTTAAACACTGTTCATCTTTGCACTCTGGGCCAAAGATATTCTTGAGAAATCATTCATCTTTTGCACTACTGGGCCAAAGATATTCTTAAGAAATCATTCATCTTTTACTTCTGGGCCAAAGATATTCCATAATATCATCATTTAAGGCGAGGATGATGAAAAATTTTTTTTTTAAAAAGCGAATCCGGTGAAACAAAATGACAAGGATTAAGGATTAAGATTTCGTACTTGGTTTTATCCGTCCAAAATACCTCAAAAATAATCATAGTGGTGTAAAATTCGAGAATGATCAAAACATGGATCTGATCGAGTTAGTATCGAGAATAGATGTTTTAGACGAAAAGAAGAAATTTTATTTTTGATTGAATAATCAGTATCGTGAATAGTCTTGGTATCGTGAATAGTCTTCGTATCGTGAATAGTAACTCTCAGACACCAAAAGATAGAAATTCCACAAAAAACATCTTCACGCTTCATGAATAGTAATTCGTGAATAGTAACTTCGTGAATAGTAACTCGTGAATAGTAACTTCGTGAATAGTAACTCATGAATAGTAACCCATGAATAGTAACCCAGACATGAAAAAGTTCCAAATTTGATAAAAACTTGGATCGACATTTTGATTATAATGATATTGAAGAAATAATATCATTTGAAAAAAAATAATATCCTTACCTCGAAAGATCGGTCTTTAGCTGAAAACAGGATATAGGCTATGACTTGGACTTGCAAGTATAGCAATACTCAAAGTATACTCAAAATACTCACAAGAATCGCTCGATAATATAGAGAGAAAACTTGGTTTACGGTGTGATTTTCAATTCTAACCTAAGCACCTATTTATAGGAAAATGCTTAGAACACCAAAAGCGAGAAAATTTAATAAAATATATTATTATTAATAAATTTCCTCGCCTCTTTGGAAATCAGATCCCAACATTTCCCACATGCCAACCTTCTAGAAAGAAATGATAAAAACGTTTTCATAAAATAAATAATTAAAACTTACAAAAATCAATTATTTGAACTTGAACTTCAATAATTCATAATAAATAGCCCTTTCATCAGAAAATTGAATCTCGAGAGTTTTATAGGAAATTCAATTCTCTACAACTTTGCAGAAGAAAGTTTTCCAAATTCCAAATAGAAATTGGCCAAGAAATCCACAAGCAGGCGATTTTACAATTTATAATCAAATTTCGGTCGATAAATGGGGTCCGCAGAGCATGTTTAACATGTTTTAAACATTTATTGCAACAAAAATACTCTTCCTCCTCGTATACTCATATATCCCACATTCGTTGTAAAAATATCACCAGTTAATATATTATTAAAATAATATATTTAAATGAATTATTTTATCGAGAAAAAGATAAAATATTAATTTTCAACAATTGTCATTTTAAAATTTTCTCCATCTATATCCACATAAAATCAATATTTTCCTCATCATATAAATCAATAATTAATTATTCACAAATAATATTACTGAGAATCCTGATATTACATGACGAGGCGGTTCAGGAAGAGGGGCTTTCGATAAGAATTTCTTCTTGGTAGCTTGATTAGGTGACCAAACCTCTCCTTGAGCGAGAACTTTCTAGACATTGCCAATAATGTTATCTAATAATATTATTGAGGATAATATGAATTATTGCCGATAATGAAAAATCTTGTGTAATGACAATTATTGAAACAACAACAATATAAAATATCAATATGACAATTATTAACTCGATAAAATCTTTGAGCGGTAATTCTTTGTAACCATTATTGAGTAGTGCCTTCTTACGTAAGAATCAATAATTGGTGCAATCTGGTGTCTTCTTGTTCGACAATGGCGTATTAGTGTGTTTTAACCACGGGTATTCAATGATGATACTTGGTAACAACTTCTGTAGTTATTTAAAAACAACTTATATTTGTCGTTTTCTTCATCAATCGCTTTTTTCAGTTATGGGGCCCACACATGCATTTGGCGTCGTAAATGCGAATATTCCAAAGCAGATCTGAATATTCCACGACCAAACGAATATTCTCAAGCGATAATGAATATTTTATAACCACTTGCTTATTTTGAAATATTTGCGTATTTAACCCTTAACTATCCACATTAATCAAATCAACCCTTACTATTTCAAAATAATAAATAAAGGAAATTCCTTTTTATTTAAAAATTTGAGGTCTTCTGACCTCCCTCCTTATGAAATTTCGTCCTCGAAATTGGCGCGACGATACAGTGTTTGAAAAGGTGAGGATACCTCGCTTTCATTTAGTTTCAATTCGGTCATTTCCTCTATAGCATGATTCCTCCACAAAACTTTAACTTGTGGTATGACCTTTCTTGGCGTAGGACATGCTCCTTCTATCCAAGATCTTGGTGGTACCTCCTCATCGTTAAGTCTTGACTATCTCGTCGGGTTCTAACTTCGATAGCGTGGTTGGGTCTTTCACATATTTCTGAAATACGGATATGTGAAACACATTATGAACACGAGACATACTCGGAGGTAGCTTATGAAGTCTACATAGGCTACATTTCTACTCGGTCGAGAATTTGAAATGGACGATAAATCGTGGATTGAGCTTTCCTCTCTTCCCAAATCTTGTAACTCCCTTCCGTGGAGCGACTCATGACAATCATGATCCCTACATTAAATTCCCGTCCTTTCGATGAAGATCGCATAACTCTTTTGTCGATCTTGTCTTGGTTTGTATCGTTGTCGAATCATTTGGATCTTTTCGGTAGTAAATACGTCTTAACTTTCGGGTCCCAACAATGTTGCTTCACCCACCTCATCCCAACATATTGGAGAGCGACATTTTCGTCCATATAATGCTTGAATGGAGCCACACTATACTTGCACGATAAGCTTGTTGTTGTAGGAGAATTCCACTGATGGTAAATACTTATCAACTACCCTTGAAGTCTAGGACCACGAGTCTTAATAGATCTTGAGAGTTTGAATAGTCTCTCTCTCGATTGTCCGTGGTTTGGGGATGGTATCTTAGAACTAAATCGCAAATCCGTGCCCATAGCTTTTTGCAAGCTAACCCAAAATCTTGAAGTGAATCTTGGGTCGCGATCCGAAACTATGGATACTGGGCATGCCATGCAACCTCACAATCTCATTCACGTACATACTAGCAAGGCGTTCGAGGAATAAGTCTCCGTATCGGCAAGAAATAAGCGGAACTTGGTTAATCTATCAACAATAACCCAAATAGCATTGATGCCTTGAGAAGCCGTAGGAAGACCCGTAACTTGAAATCCATAGTAATGTGTTCCCACTTCCATTAGGAATCTCAAGTGGTTCTGCGGACCCTTAGGTACAAGATGCTGCTCGCCTTTACGTTGGCAAGTTAAACACATCGAGATAAACTTTGCAATCTCTCTCTTCGTATTGTTCCACCAAAATGTATGTCGAAGATCACGATACATTTTAGTACTTCGAGGATGGATTGCAAATGGCGTATTGTGTGCCTCCATCGTAATCTTGTACTTCAAATCAGTCGTTAGGAACCACAAAGTCTAGAGTGGACTCGAAGTATTCCTTCTTCATCAATTCTCGCTTAGGAATAGCTCCTTCTTGTACTTTCTTCTTCATACGCATCGGCTCGGGTCGGTGGCTTGAGCGACCTTAACTTTTCTATTAAAGTTGGCTCTGTCGTATACTTGACATCATCGCTTTTCGTTCCGCATATGATCTTCTACTCGATGCGCGTCGGCTACCACGTTAAACTTTACCGGGATGGTATTGAATAGTGTGTGGTCGTAGTCTTTCGATAGCTCGAGCCAGCGTCATTTGCTTGCGCGTGTTGAGTTCTTTTGAGTGAAGAAATATTTAAGGCTTTTATGGTGCGAATATATCTCCACTTTCTCCCCATATAGATAGTGCCTCCATATTTTTAGTAGAAAGCATTGCTTTGCTTGACTCTAGATCATGAGTAGGATAATTCCTCTCATACTCTTTTTAAGTTGTCATGAGGCGTAGGCTATGACTTTCCCACGTTGCATGAGAACACATCCTAACCCTTTGCACGAAGCATCATTTGTAGATAACAAATCCATCCGAACCGGATGGTATTGTTAGAAACAGTCTTAGAAATAAGTCTCCTCTTAAGCTCTTGGAAACTTTTCTCGCGTTCTTCGCTCCAAAGCGAATTTTGTATCCTTAGGAGTTATTTGAGTTAATGGAGTAGCGATTAGAAAACCCTTCCACGAATCTCGATAATAACCGATTAAGCCAAAAAGCTCGTGCTTGATCCAAGCCCGGTTGCTCCCGACTTTGTATTGCTTTGATCTTGGTGGGATCAGCGAGATACTCCGTGTTTCGACACCGCGTGCCCGAGGAATGCTACTTCCTCAAGCGAACTCGCATTTCTTCAATTTGGCATATAGTTGGTTTTCACGAAGCCTTTGGAGTACCGACTTCAAATGGTGCTCATGATCTTCACGACTTTTGGAATATATGAGGATGTCATGATAAAAACTGACAACGAATTGATCAAATATTCCTTGAATACTCGGTTCATCATATATCCATGAAAGCGCGAGGAGGCATTAGTTAGTCGAAAGACATGACTAAGAATTCATAATGCCCATCACAGGGAGTTACGAAGGCGGTCTTTGGAATATCCTCGATTCTAATCTTGGTGATGATATCCGAGCGAAGAGATCGATTTTGAAAAGAATTGTGCCCCTTACTGTTGGTCGAACAAGTCATCAATACGAGGTGAGGATACCTATTCTTGATGGTGACATGGTTCGATTCCGATAGTCGATACAAAGTCGCATACTCCGTCTTTTTCTTCTTTACAAATAAAGCAGGAGCACCCCGAGGAGATGTCTTGGGGCAGAATGAAAGCAGATGTCCAACAATTCACGTAGTTGGACCTTTAACTCTGAAGTTCAATAGGAGCCATTCGATATGGGGTTTTAGAAATGGGCTTTGTGCGGGTTGAAGATCAATAAAGAATTGACTTCACGTTACGGGGTAGGCCGGGAAGTTCTTGAAATCGTCGGGAAAGTCGATAACAACGGGAATATTATTCAAATTTGGCGTGTCTTTATTCAAATCCATAACATGGGCTAAGAAAGCTTGACATCAGTTTTTAATAAGCGAATAGCTTTATGATTAGATATGAGCGGTGATTGATTTTAATGGTTTAGTTGCTTGAATTAAATACAACGGGTTGGTTAGGAATATGAAAACTAATGACCTTACGAAAACAATCAATTTTGGCATGATGAGTAGTTAACGATCAATCCTAAAATCACATCAAAAGCAAGTATCTTTAAAGAGATAAGGTTGACGAGGTAAGGTAATGGTGCCAACTTGAATCAAACAAGATTTATAAGCGGTGGATGTGATGAAAGTTTCTCTAGCGGAGTTTCCACGAGATAGGTCGAAGTCTAATTTCTCGGTCGAGTTTAAGCGTTGAGCACATGCGGGAGAGATAAATGAATGGGTATAGCAGGTATCAAGTAAGGTATAAACATGAGAATTTATAAATAGCTTACCCGTGATCACCTCGTTTGGGTTCCTCGCATTATGACCCGATCACAACAAAGCGCTCTTCCGGAATCGTTGACTTTGACTTTTACGGGACGATCTTTTGAGTCACGAATCCCCATTGAACTAGGTTTCCATTCTCTTGTCTGATCTCGGCGATATATGTCCTTCCTTTCCACAATTATAGCATACCTTGAAGCTGTTGTGGGCGGTTTGGTGATATGTCCCTCTTTTCGCATTTGTAGCATATGGCCGGTGGTCGTTTCTCCTCCTTAGAACCGATTCTTCTTAAGCCTTTATCGTCTTCACATGGTCGTTGTTAAATCTCCTCTTTTAAAATCTCCTCGATTTCGCTTCTTCTTATTTTCATGGCCATGATTACCACGGAGTGGTTACCATTTTTGTCCGTCTGTTTTTCTTTCTCATTTGGTTATCATTATTACATTGTACTTTGCTATCTACGATCACGATCTGGTTGTGGTCCCTCGGTTAGTAGTACTCGTTATCTCGCTTTCTAATAATTGAGCCACATTTACAACATCCGAATAAAGAAAATTTATGAGAAATGAGATCTTGGCGTATCTTGGGGTTTCAAACCTCTAAGAAACATCCGCGTCATCGTTCCTCATTCTCCACCAAATGAGGTGCAAACTGGATAACTCTGCAAACTTTGCCTCGTCTTGAGACACGTCGTGTTGTTTTGTTTGTTCAATCGATGAACTCCACTTCCTTCGTATGCGAACACTTTCGGGAAAGTATTTGTCATTAAATAGCTCTGAAAGCGTCTCCCAAGACATCTTTGAGTCTTCAATTTGGATGGAGTGCGCTTCACTGACTCCCACCGATGATACGCCTCACCACGGAACATAAAGGTGGCGAATGGAACCTTACATTCCTCCGTGCATCCCAAGACATCGAATATCTTGGTAATTTGTTTGACCCGTGTTTCCGCCGTGATCGGATCGGCTTTCCCTTAAATTCTGGTGGTCCCGACTCTTTGAAGCGCTTGTTTGTGACAACCCGGTGAATTGCTATCATTTCCTCTGTATTTTGAACACGAGTTTCCTAAATCGTCGATTTTGCATGAAGCTGCAAAAAACTTCTAAACATCCCTCGTTCATCATCATACGCTTTCGATGGTGTTGTTCGCGGGAGGAACATTGCCGACTGTTGCACGTTCTCCTCGTTGGTGAGTCTGAGCATCTCCACGGTCTCATTTCCATTGTTAATATTCTCGATTCGACATTCTCAAATCTTGTCATAAAACAAGGGTTAATTAAGGAAATCAATATATCACATAATATCCCTATATCTTGACCAACTAACAAATAAGCTTAGGTAGGACACACTAGCGAAGGATTTACTCGTCTCTCCCTCTAGTTACATTTCCAGATCTCATGGAGATCATATCCTAGCTACGATACCAATTGTGGCGCCCCCAAAATAGGTATACATCACACATTACGAGTTGTCGATCGTAGATGCGAAACAACTACAACTTTATTATTACAACGGTAAAGCGTGAGTTTGAATACAAATATTATCTTACAGAGCAATATCTATACTCAAATAAATCCTCATCACATTTATTGATACATTATTTTACAAAAATGGTGAGGACTACTAAACAATCCTTTCTAAAACCTTCATTCCATTACCCCAGGCTCGTACTTCGCTATATTATTCTAGCCTCACGAGAAAAATGGAACAAAAAGGAAAAGGGTGAGCTCACTAGCTTCGATAAAGAATATTATGACTAAGATAATATCTGACAAATTATCGTTAGTCTTGACGAGGAAAAATATAATAGAATCTGATAGGCAACAAATTTTAAATCAATATTACATGGTGAAATAATAATTCATTAGAAGAGTTAAGTAGAGAATGCAAACTACTATCTTACATGTATGAATTTAAAAGTTCATCGTCTATCTTTTATCCTGTAACATCAATCGATATACATCTGGAATCAAATATTCATCTTTGCTTCTGGGCGCCAAAGATATTCATCGATTAGTCGTATTCATTTAAACACATGTTCATCTTTGCCTTCTGGCCAAAGATATTCTTGAGAAATCATTCATCTTGCTTTACTACTGGGCCAAAGATATTCTTAAGAAATCATTCATCTCTTTGCACTCTGGGCGAAGATATTCCATAATATCATCATTTAAGGCGAGGATGATGAAAATATTTTTTTTTAAAAAAGCGAATCGGTGAAACAAAATGACAAGGATTAAGGATTAAGGATTAGTACTTGGTTTTATCCACGTCAAAAATACCTCAAAAATAATCGTAGTGGTGTAAAATTCGAGAATGATCAAAACATGGATCTGATCGAGTTAGTATCCGAGAATAGATGTTTTAGACGAAAAGAAGAAATTTTATTTTTTGATTGAATAATCTGCAGTATCGTGAATAGTCTTAGTATCGTGAATAGTCTTAGATATCGTGAATAGTAACTCAGACACCAAAAGATAGAAATTCCACAAAAACATCTTCACGCTTCATGAATAGTACTCGTGAATAGTAACTTTCGTGAATAGTAACTTCGTGAATAGTAACTTCGTGAATAGTAACTTCATGAATAATAACCCATGAATAGTAACCCAGAGCATGAAAAAGTTCCAAATTTGATAAAAACTTGGATCGACATTTGATTATAATGATATTGAAGAAATAATATCATTCTGAAAAAATAATATCCCTTACCTCGAAAGATCGTCTTACAGATGAAACACAGGATATAGGCTATGACTTGGACTTGCCTTAGTATAGCAATACTCAAAGTATACTCAAAATACTCACAAGAATAAACTCGATATATAGAGAGAAAACTTGATTTACGGTGTGATTTTCAATTCTAACCTAAGCACCCTATTTATAGGAAAATGCTTTAGAACAATAAAAGCGAGAAAATTTAATAAAAATATTATTATTAATAAATTTCCCTCGCCTCTTTGGAAATCAGATCCCAACATTTCCCACATGCCAACCTTCTAGAAAGAAATGATAAAAAACGTTTTTCATAAAATAAATAATTAAAACTTACAAAAATCAATTATTTGAGACTTGAACTTCAATAATTCATAATAAATAGCCCTTTCATCAGAAAATTCGAATCTCGCGAGTTTTTATAGGAAATTCAATTCTCTACAACTTTGCAGAAGAAAGTTTTTCCAAATTCCAAATAGAAATTGGCCGAAATCCACAAGCGAGGCGATTTTACATTTATAATCAAATTTCGATCGATAAATGGGGTCCATGAGCATGTTTAACATGTTTTAAACATTTATTGCAACAAAATACTCTTCCCTCGTATACTCATATATCCCACATTCGTTGTAAAAATATCATAGTTAATATATTATTAAAATAATATATTTAAATGAATTATTTTATCGAGAAAAAGATAAAATATTAATTTTCAACAATTGTCATTTTAAAATTTTCTCCATCTATATCCACATAAAATCAATATTTTCCTCATCATATAAATCAATAATTAATTATTCACAAATAATATTACAGAATCATGATATTGATGACGAGGCGGTTCAGGAAGAGGGGCTTTCGATAAAAATTTCTTCTTCTTGGTAGCATGATTAGGTGACCAAACCTCTCCTTAGAGCGAACTTTCTAGACATTGCCAATAATGTTATCTAATAATATTATTAGGATAATATGAATTATTGCTTCGATAATGAAAAATCTTGTGTAATGACAATTATTGAAACAATGAATGATATAAAATATCAATGACAATTATTAACTCGATAAAATCTTGAGCGGTAATTCATCGTAACCATTATTGAGTAGTGCCTTCTTCTACGTAAGAATCAATAATTGGTGCAATCTGGTGTCTTCTTGTCGACAAGCGTATTAGTGTGTTTTTAACCACCGGGTATTCAAGCGATGATACTTGGTAACAACTTCTGTAGTTATTTAAAAACAACTTATATTTGTCGTTTTCTTCATCCAATCGCTTTTTAGTTATGGGGCCCACACATACATTTCTTGTAAATACGAATATTCCGAAAGCGATCTGAATATTCCACGACCAAACGAATATTCAAGCGATAATGAATATTTTATAACCACTTGCTTATTTTGAAATATTTGCGTATTTAACCCTTAACTATCCACATTAATCAAATCAACCCTTACTATTTCAAAATAATAAATAAAAAAATTCCTTTTTATTTAAAAATTTGAGGGTCTTTTTTTATTTTCTTTTTGTTTTCTGACAAAATCAGAAAAATGTGTTTAATTAGCAATTATTATGTATATTTTGTAGCCGATGAGATTTAAGTTAGAGTCATATAAAATTAGTGAAAATGTAAAGGAGCCAAATCATGCATGCATAGTAAAGTAAAGAGTAAATTATTTTTATTCTTGTTCTCAAATTCTTATCATTGATTGCGTAACATATATCTAGGTTAATATTTAAACAAAAACATTAAGTAGATACTAACATATATCATCATTAATCTGAGAAACTCATAATTAACTTATATTAGAGAAATAACATAAGATTGTTATTTAGGATACTTTTATATTTATCAAGTAGTTAGGATATTATTTTGAATTATGATAATTATCTCTTGAGAATCCTTTCCACTGTAAATCACTTGATTCTAGCTTAAGTGATTATATATATCACTTGATTCTAGCTTAGGCCGTTATTCTATATGTGTATGTATATGTGTGTGTTGAATTTGAATGCTTAAAACATCTTAGGACAAGCCTTAGATTAGATGAGATCAAAGCTCTTAATTACTGATGGCATAGCTAGCTAGAGCACAAAAACCACATGAGGATATATATATATATATATATATATATATATATATATATATATATATATATCATGAATTAATGTGGTAGGATAGTCTAGTTAGTTATTACCCCACCAACCGATGGAAACAATTATTAGGTGCATTGGTACCAATTGATGTACGTATACAATATTGTAGGATTGATGATGTTTTGTGCTGTAACAATTAAGCTGCAAGCTTTTACTCTTTGGATCGACCTGTGGCTGTGGTCCATATATCAAATCGCCATCCAAGACCAAGAGGAAGGAAGGCAGCACATATAGATACACACATTTTTACTCACTTCTTCCATACTATATACGTAGAAATATCAAAAAAGTCATGTTTAATTGTCCACACATTCAAATTCAACACACACATATACATACATATACATACATGCATGCATGTAAATGTTTCCTCACACTGACACATCACAAAAATGATAGGATTATACAGTAGTACTAGTATTGTCCAATTATCCCAGTGTACTTTTCTTATCAGCAAGAGTACTAAACAATAATACTGAATTATTATGCCACCATTCTATTAATTACAATGTACAAGGAGACAAAGGTTCATGGACGACATATAGTTACTTGGAAGCAAAATCCTAGTTGATTTAGAATTTCTGAAAATTGCTTCAAGAACCAACTGTTAACTAAGTTTCGTATGAAAAAAAAAACAGAATGTTTCAAATCATAATCAGATTTTTTTTCATTTGCAATTTACCCCAGCACTATATATAGAATTTCTGGTGTCCAAGAGGGTCCACAAATAATATATATATATATATATATATATATATATATATATATATATATATTTGGAACTAATGTTACAAACACAAAAAGGTAATAGAATTAGTTAAGTAAACCAACTTATGCATGCGCGTGACATAGGGTTTATTTTGATTTAATTAGTTTAAGGAATCTGGCGTGTACAGTAACCGTGCGTGTGAAATTATATACTCATTACATGATGATAGCTAAAATAAGCTAGCTAGGTGGGGATCAGTGAAAAGAATATCATAACTTGTGAATATTAAAGCTATATTTTCGTTCCATATATATATATATATATATATATATATATATTAAAGTAATATTTAAATTATTATTTTACTAGTGCTGTACTAGTAATAAAAATTTGATGACAAATTAAAAGATAATGTGTTATTTTATATTATTATCTCTAAAATGTGATTTTTTTTTTTATAAAATAAAAAATTTGACAAAATAAAATTATTTTTATTAAACAGATAGAGTAAAATATATGACAGAAAGACAGACAGGCAGGTGATTAACAGACTTGCTTTGACCGTTCATTAACAATAATAGTTAGCTAGCTAGGCTTTACTGGTGTTAACAATGAAAATATGAAAAGGTTTACAATAAAACCAACCATTATTTATGTCCTTCACTTGTTGACAGCCATGCATTATACTATCTCCATTATTTTCTGTTTGGCGTCTTCTATGGAATTAGGGTAGTAGGTAGAATAGAAATACCACATTTTGAGAGAGAGAGAGAGAGAGAGAGAGAGTTTTGTTATTAAGTAATAATAGGAGTAGTAAATTCATGTGGTGTGCATGAATAAATATATACATACAAAAGATCACTTATTATGGCAGAGTAAAACAGGTAAAAGTTTTGGGGACAAAGTCTGAGGCACTGATGTAAGCGGATGGAGAGTGTTGGATTTGTAATGGAATGAGATTTGTTTTTATTGAACAATAGTGATGGTGGTAGTGATGGTTCTAGTGGATTTATCAATTATATATATATATATATATATATATATATATAAGAATTGATTTATACTTAACGTAATAAGTCATTCATTTAATTTACTAATCGAAGGTATAGAGAAGATTTACAATACCCAGTTTAATAGGGAGGCATTCGTAGTTTAGTTCTCAGATAAAAAAATTGACCCAAAATACTATTTTCTTAAAAGAATTACTGTCCGCACAATTAAAAGTGCAGACCAATATATTTTCTTCTTATTTTATATGTAGAGTAGCCTTCAACCCCCTACACTATATTATTCAATCCTTCAATATTTCTTCAATACATTTTTGCATACATGTTGGGTCTTTTACTATGTGTGCTATAAATTCATGTTTTTCATTCATTGATTGGTACATGCATATATGCATCCTATGTTCGTCGATAATAAAATAGAAAACTAAAATATTTAGCAGAATGAATGAGAAAAACAACGAATTCTGAGTACTTAATTAAAATTCTATCGAATTAATTCTTTTCTGTTTGATTTTGTGCAGATCGATCGGACCCTCGCCTCAAGAATAAACATATTCAGAAAGAACCTATAAATAACATAATCACCAATCTCTTGGATTGCATCTTTAAAACTTGTGCCTCTTTAGCAAGTTGGCGCCTTATTTAAAGGATTTTTTTTAAAATAAAAAAATATTTTCCTTAATATATATATAGCACACATCGTAGATCGAAAACTCAACATGTGTACAAAAAATAATTAAAAAAGCTTAAAGGATTGAAGAGTATACAGAGGGGGTTGAAGGCTTCTTCTGTATTAAAAAAATATTCTTAATTCGTCTGCACTTTAATTGTGTGGACAGTAATTTAAAAAATATATTTTTAATTTGGTTATTTTTCTATTCGTAAAACTAAATTGTGGACGCGCGTCCCCATATTAAATCTGCAGATTATAATTTCTCTATACCATTCGATCAATAAATGAACGATTGAGATCTATTGTAAGGATAATATTATTCTTATAACATTGATTATAGATCAATCCTCTCTCTCATATATATATATATATATATATATATATATATATATATATATATAATTGTCTTTTATTCTTATAAATGACCTTTTTTTTTAATTTTATTTATTAATCTGGACGATTACATAAAAAGTACGTAAAAAGTTTAGGATAAATGATAGGATTACATTATATCCTCTTTAACTTGACGATAGGATAAATTTTGATTGATTTCTCTCGGATCCTCTTAATTTTTTCCTTAGAGCTTTTCCTCCTTTCTTAAATCTTCAATTTTAAAACTAATCTCTCCTATTTTTGTATAAAATAGTAGTGAAGAGATTATAGATATAAAAGTATATATATATATATATATTGTCTTCTAATTTATTCTTATACACAACCTCATTTTTTTTAAGTCTTATTTATTAATCTGAGTTTTTTACATAAAAAAGTACGTAAAAAGTTCACTTTTTATTGATAGGATTACATGTATGACTATAAATTAATGACGATACTTTTAAATTTGTCAATAATATTTCACTATTATGCTATCATTTGTAAGCTCATGAGTAACTTATTATATTCAAGGGTATATGAAATAAAAAATTAAAAAAAAATCCAACTTTAAAAATGATAAATTATACACTTCTGAAGAATGACAGAGGGAAGAAAAGTCTTTGGTTTGGTCAAGATAACAAAGTAGCAAGTGGGGATGCATTGCCCCATCCCTTTCATCCATTAAGGAAGTGGAATCTCTGCACTTCCCATCCTTTCCATATCTCATCTCATGTCTCTGGCATTTTTATATTCTATATTGCATACTCACACACATAAATGTATCATAAATATTAATTCATCAATTTTAAAGACTGCACTATATATTGGAGTAATAACTAATTATACACCTAAGAGCTAGAGGTGTCACGCCCCCACAGAAGATTTCGATATGTTCCCATTGATATTTGATACTAACGAGCCTGTTAGTTTGTATTCTTAATTTATCAAACAAGCAAATCCTTTTTTAAAAATAAAATATATTTAATGATAAAAATTATTCCAACAAAATTTCATTCAATGAAATAAAGGAATAGTGATCATGAAAGATCTTGATTTGCCTTGATGTCACATAGAGGAGTTTGTTGTCTAGCATGGAACATAACATATAGTATAATATAATTAAAGATATATATTAGGGGACAATAGAACATAACATGAGATAATGCAGACTACAAGGGAGGCAAATCTCATTCTTCTTCCCTCCAATTCCAGCACAATCTTCACATCAGAATGTAGCGAATTTTTTAATATTATTTTAATTTTTTATGATTGGAATGTTTGATATATATACATATACACCCCCACACAGAGATAAAGTATATTAAATCAAGGACAGGATAGATAGATTTGCCTTTTTGTTATAAATAAGCGGAAAATCAGGTTTAGTTTAAAAAAATCAATTAATTGGTTTGGACTACTGGGACAGAAGATTGATCTATCATTAGGTAGTGGTGATGTCCAAAGATATAAATTTCAGTGTTTCTTGGAGTGATAAATTAGAGGCAACCCTATAAACAAATAATGATACTCCACGATTACACTCTACTACTCCTTTTGTTACTTAATATAAATTATTTTAAAGTTGTGCATAATTATTAGGAAAATAATTGTATAATATTAATTATCTATATTATTCAAAGAGGTTATTTATTAAAAAAGAGTTTATTTATTAATCAAAAAAATATTTACATAACTTGAATTATATTTAATACTTGAATAATATTAAAAACTAGCTAATTACTCGCTAGTATTAAAAACATAATCAAAGTTATATATTAAGAGATAAAACAAATACTTTTAAAACGACTTATACTTGAAATTCTCAAACGACATATATTAACAGACAAAAACACTTTTTTAAAACGACTTATATTAATTAAATGACGGAGAGTACTAGTTTTAATATTCCACGTCCTTGACATATATACCTATAAATTGTAATCTACAATTTCCAACGATCTTCATGATCTGTGATTCTTTGGATCTTCTAAAATCATACACACATGCATTACACAGCTAGAAATATTATTAGTACAATATATATATATATATATATATATATATATATATATATATATATATATATATATTCATTGATGTCCACGCATTCTAATTTCCATGCATGAATGCGTACGACACTTGCAATTGCAATTAGTATTCAGAAATTATTTCAAATATATACCATCAATTAATTATCTACCATGATTATGGTACTACCCCGGCCCCGTCTAGCTATTTTATGTGGTTGCAACATTTGTATCTGTTCTATATAATGCGTGCATGAAAAAGAAAATACTTCATGCAGACTGTGATATATATACTCCCTCCTAAACATGTATTGGGCAAACGTTAACACTTCTTTTTTCTTGTTCTTTTCCCTCTAGTCTTCTACCAAACTAAAGTTTAATATATGTATGAAAATCTCATGAATAAGTGCGAAAGATTGTTTGTGCCTGCATGCTATAATTAATAAAATCTTTGATATATATATATATATATATGGGCAATGATCATTGATAAATCACATGGATTAGGTTTCATTTAAGTACGTATATGGACGAAAGGGTATTCGTGATCCATCGTTATGAGCTCCATCTTTACTCTAAACAGGCAAGTCAGTGTGCACGTGCCATGCACACGTTAAAAATGTGAACCTAATATATGTGCTTAGGATAGTGTAGATGGTGGCATATCTATAATGATGCATTGTGGTTGAATAGAATATATATATATATATATATATATATATATAGAAAAATGTATGTCTGGATTGGTTACATCTATAATGATGCATTGTGGTTGAATATCTAATATATATATATATGGAAAGAAGCGAACTAAAAATACACAGACACACACACAGATAGAAATTGGCTAGTTATAGCGTGGAAAAAATATACTATTCATTACGTACAGTTATATATATATATATATATATATATATATATATATATATATATATATATATACACTAGTAGGTAGGAGTGTAATACTAGTACGTAGGACTGTAGGAGTAACACTAGATAGGTACATATATATTTAGTCATAAGAACATTATGGAAAACATGAAATATATATATAGATATAGATATATATTATGGGATAAAAGTCCGTTTGTGGCGAGTTTAGTCCAAGGCATGCATGTATAGGAAAATGGGTGTCTAAGAAGCTAGCTAGCTAAAAACTTATGATTAGAAAAATGGATCTTATTTGGAATATTATGTATGTACCAAAAAACGTACATAGAAGGAATTGAAGGAGAATGGCATGGGGAGGGTGAATAATGAGGGAGGGAGGGTCAATGCGTCAAAAAATGAACACTGCAAATTCTAACTTCTCCACTGAGAAAAACTCAAGGCGTCACGTGAAGGCAATGCTTGTCACAATCTTGGACTAAAAAAAAAGCTTTTATGTACATCCAAAATACAAAAGGATATCATAAAGGGGGAAACCAAAGCAAAGTTAATTAGAAAAAGATAAATTATAGTACTCAAACTCACCTTTAATTTCTCCATCCTTTTCCTTGCTGTAAAGCAATCTCTCTTTTTAGTTCTTCACTGTATTCACGACTCCTTTCAATAATCTTGGTCGCTATATATATGTGTGTGTGTGTGTGTGTGTCATATTGGTTTAGTGATTAAGAATATATTATGCAATAAAGTGGACATGCATGGATCAAGATATATATATATATCAATCTAATTCTATATCAATCATTTCCTTAAACATCTGACTAGACAATTATTGCTTAATAATCACTGATTGACTTCTTGTTGCTCCCTAAGGGTATCTAAAAGTGGTTTAATTAAGATATTCAAGTTTTAAGACTAATGATTGACGAATCAAAGAGAATGTTTGAGCTTCGAACATCTAGATTATGAATGACGACTATCGTGCTTTACAAGAGGAGATATATGTGTCACATGCGAAAAGGCTTATTGTAGTTAATTTGTCTTGTGGAATATAGTTGATTGGGAATTAATTAATTAATTAATCAAATATAGATGCATGTTTGCATAGATTATACTAATCATGTTTGTAAGGGAGATAGATAGATATATAGTATGATTGCACAACTTGGGGTGGGGTATTTTGATGATGCTAGCTTCTTTATCAAACAGAAGCTTTGAAAACGACTCACAATCATAGAGAGAGAGAGAGAGAGAGAGAGAGAGAGAAATGGAATAGGCATCTAGGCTAATTAAGCTCTTGTGGACATGACTGAGATATGTGGGGTTCATTTGATAAGGACATTCAATTGATCAATCACCAAGAAATTGCCCACCACTCCCCACCCCTCTCCCCTCTCCCTCGCCCTCGCCTCGCCCTCGCCCTCGCCCTATAAACACTATTCCAATAAATAAATTTTACATCGTTAATTCAGATATCTATCGAACTAAAGAGATTTTTTTTAGTTGCCACTACTCTTAGTAACGGCTAGATATTTTTTTTTGGCCTCATTTCTAAAACACCCCACCTAGTTAAATTTAAATAATTTTAATGTATAAAATATTTGTATAAATAATTTTTTAAGTATTAAAATTTAAAATCATCAATTATATTCAATGTATTTATTTGTATGAAGAGTAATAAAATTTAACATTGTAATCTATATTTAATGTATTTATTTTTATAAAATATTTGTATAAATAATTTCTTATATAATATAATTTAACATTGTTAATTATTGTGACAATTTGATTATTTAAAATTGAAACTCCATATTATAATACAACTTGAAATTAATCTTACAAATTAATATATTGAACTATTTAAATTTTAATTAAGGTGGGGGTGTTTAAGACATTTTTTCTAATTTCTACTATTAGTAGAGATCAACAAAAAAAATTCTCTAACTCTTAGTAACAGCAAGTAAAAAAATTCTCTCTGAAATAACGGTATAAGATCATTAATTAGAATAGTGTCAAGAGTATCGATTTTGTGCAAAAAAGGTATCATCACCCATCTTGGGTGCGTCGGATACATAGTACAAAATTCAAATACAACTTCTACTAATGTTGTCGTGTATAATATGACAAAACATAAGCGTGAGTTTGAATACAATTATTGTCTACTTGAGATTATACAAACTCAAAAGGAGTCCTCATTACAATTATTAACACACTATTTCACGAATAGTGAAGACTACTAATGCTTATCCTGCGGATAGTCACTCCAGATTCGACTAGTCCTCTTTATGTTCTCATTTCAAGAGAAAACAGTGAAAGAAAGAATTCAATCTAAATTTCAAAGAAGAAATATTATGACTAAGATAATGTAGAATAAATTATCGTTAGCCTTCAACATTTATTAAATTGATAAAATATAACAACATCAAGTTTAAGCTGCAGTGAACAAACAATCCATTAAAAAGAGTCGAGTTGAGAATAAAATCTACTATTTTTATGATTTAAAAGGTTTTCATGACTTTTATATGGGACTCGAATTTTAATAAATAATCCACATCATCGAATCTTTCGCACCTAATCACGACTCAAGGATATTCTTTAGTATCACGACCACAAATTATCCATGACTTCTGACCCGAGGACATTCGTGTATTCATTAATAATTACGTGATCATGCCAACAATCATCCATCAATGCACTACGGGCCAATGATAACTTTTTACCACATCATTTGTAACATTACGGTCATGATATACTACTGCCACGGATGACTTTTTAACATAATATAAACATGAGGATGACAATGATATAGAATAGAACTAATAATGTCCAACTTATCGGTCAACACGACATCGCTTAGAAAGTAAAATTCAAGAATGATCGGAAGAATATTTCCATGAAAATATAAATATCGAGGATATTCTACTAATTTCATGGAGTATAGAAGTCAAAACTTTAACCAACCGAGTATAATAAAAATTGAATAACAAAAGAAATCACCCGTAAATGCGGTACTTAGAGTATGAGGCAGGTTATTCCAACAGAATAATAATAACGGAACGTGTCACGTACGAAAAATTTGCACCGATAGGATGTTCAACAGAATAATAATAATAAAAAGATTAACCGGTGGGTGTAAAAAACACTGCATGACAGGATGTTCCAGCGAATAATAATAGAAGAATGTCACCAAGTATAGATAAATGGCAGTATCTGAGTTATTCCAATGAGAATAATAAGAAATGGAATAACAACAGTTTCTTCGTGAATAAGAAAGAATAACACACCTTACATTAAGTAGGAGATTGAATCTCGAGGAGTGTAGTAAGTGAGAATACTCTTCTTCTTTTCTCTCTTATTCTCTATACTTTCTCTCTATAACTTGAATAAATTCGTGAAAAATAATGAAGACTTTAGGCCTTTATTTATAGAAGATTTACAAACACTTGAAATATGAAAAAAGCGAGTGGCATTGACGGTAGTGATGTGAAAAGAAAAGTGGTTTGACTCTTGTAATGTGAAAGCGACAATTGGTTCGGCCTTTTGTAATATGAAGCGGCAAGTGATTTGATGTGCGGTAAAGGTAATTACTATTGTGAAGGTAATTACTATCGACGAAGGTAATTACTATTGTGAAGAGACTCTTATGACATATGGGGCCCCATAAAATAACCTAACTTACCACAAACGTCCCTCATAATAGACTCTTTATATATATCGAGGATTGAATAAATATTACCACAAATCATTTTATTTTTAATCACACATATTTAATATTTCAACAATTATTAATCATTTATAACGTTCGTCTCAATTATTGATTTAATAATATAACATATTATCTGATTTATCTTTGTGATAATTGAATCAATAATATAAGAGATATGATCATCAATTCTTATAGCAATAATTGAGTATAGGCGTGTGACTTCTCACGTAAGATCAATAATCAATACCGTGTCGCTACTATGTAACCACGCCAGACATTATACTTTTTCTAGGGTGATTCAGCAGCTTTTAACGTATAATACCTCCGCCGTTATTTTCATAAAGTATTTTTGTCGTTTTTTCAATCCAAACAATAATTTCGTTGTGAGGGTCCACTAATGATTAAAGAATATTCTAAAACAAAAAGAATATTTCCACCAAACGAATATTTTATAACAACTTGCTTATTTTGCAAAATTTATAAATATTATATATAACATTATATCAAATTTATTCGTAATATTCAAAAATAATATTTATAAAAATTCATTTTTATTTATGAGTCTTACAAGTTTATGTGCTCATCTCTCCAGGTGAACTATTTATAGAGGAATTAAAATAAACCCATTTATGCGGTTTATCCGCATTATAAAGATGAAATATAATTTTCTATTTTATAGTGACGGATAAAACCGAGATTTTTACTTGTTTCCCTATGATTTCAAAAGAGAGTCTGACGTGAGAGAGGATGTTGCAAGCTGATTTGAGAGCCTTCAAAAGGGACCAAGGGAGTAAAAAGGAGGGAAAAAAAAGGAAAAGAAATCATGACAAGGTTCTTGCATATTCCTCCTAACTACCAACCACGGTGTTATTGTCTGAAAATTCCATGATTTCGTCTATCAATCTTAGATGTCTCCAACAATGTCATTTCATGTCTAAATTACACTAGAATTTTGTTTATTGCTGATTTGATCAGTTCTTTACAGTAAGGATGGCACATGGGGATGGTCATCACAATTCACAAGATAAGATGCATGAATGATTTTTTTATATAAAAAATTGATATTTTATTTTTTTATATAAAAAATTGATATTTTTATCTCATATGAATTGTGAGTGGGTCTCACCTTCATGTGAGAGACTCATGTAAAAATATTATATCAATTTCCTTCTTTTAATTAGAGGATTGTCAATGCAAAAAATGGTAAATTTACTCCACTTTTATCCGTTATAACCCCACAAATTAAATTGTATCTAAATTTATTCTCTTAATATTTTGTACAAAATTATCTATTAGGTTCATTGATTATAATCACGAGTTTAATTACCTCGTGTGCATATATAATATATTTGTTTAATAGTAATATTTTTGTGTATTCGATGGTTTATCCAACATCTTAAAATAAATTACTAAAAGATATTGAAAAGTGAAACAAATTTATTAAAACTTTGCACATATGGGAAATTCGTTTATGGTTAAAACAAAAATATACTTCCTAAAAAGAAGATTAAACTAATAGAAATATAATATATTCTGATGAAATAATTGGATTTAGATTCTTTATTATCTACCCACAATTGTTAGGCAGCTGAGTTGGGCCTACCAGACTCACAACCACCCACCCACCTACTGGGTTGCTAACGAACTTGGGTCGACCTTACTAACAACGTTACATGACAAACATGGTACGTTTGAGCTTTTAGATTCAGCTCACTCACCCATTCTCACTTATCAAGTTAGGCTACCTACATGTGGCCCACTAGTTAATGGGCCACTAACCTCCTGACTTGAAGACCCTACAACGATCTCTCCCTCTTCTTCCTTTTCCTCCTCTCAGTTTTTATAGCATTTGGTAAGAACTACATGATTTACTCCATGGCCATGGGGATTGGAAAGGAGCTAAGGTGAAAATATTCAATAAAACTGTCACACTATCATTATATATCGCCATGCATGCATGTGTCTATATTCTTGTCCAGCGTATAATTTTTTTTTTTTTTTTTTTAAAGATGTTATTTATTTGGGAAGGGATATATAGATACAAAAATAAGGTAGTTATATAGATGTAGAAAAGTAGTTAATTTTCCTAACAAGTTTGAAATTTTGTTTTGAGATGCCTTTGACATATTTATTTGTTCTATAGATGTGCTGTAGAGTGTAGACACCTTACCTACTTATGAGGACTTTGCCTATTAATTAAGTTTACTATTGGCCCGGGGACCTCCATACTTTTTTTGATAAAATATATATATACTCTTCGAGTCTTTTATTGTTATTTTTCTAATTAACATTAATTAAAAATTATATAAAATAAGTTTCTATATCATTTTTATGATAAACGATAAAAACTTAAATTGATTATAAGAAAAATAAAATTATGCATAATTTTATTTTTTTTGCAACTTTTTGTTATTAAGAAAAAAAAAGGACTCTACATTCATAATTGAAGTAGTATAGTAAATTTTCCAATATATATATATATATATATATATATGAGATCTTAAGAAGACGTAAACTGTTGATCGTTCCAAATTCTTTTATCCCATCTTTAGCTTATAAAAAAACAGAATATATAACTAGGATTTTTGGGAGATCTAATCTGTGCATGCTATATATGGATATAGGACCGCGAATTGAAACTTCCTTAATTTATACAACTAGTTAAAAGTTTATATATATATATATATATATATATATATATATAATATATATGTATATAATTTAATATACTTCATGGCTAATATCGTTCCAAATTTTTTAAAACCTCAAAGTGACTTACAAATGATTGATGATAATACAAAGGGCGAGTCCACTGAGGCCTCAAACCTTTGATTCACCAAATATATTTTGAAAGTGGAGTCCCATGGGGGGACACCCCAAAACAGTATTGTATTTTATGCAAAATAAAATATTATAAAATTAAATAAAAATATAAATATATATATATTTATGGATATTTTGTAACTGTTCAAAAGGTAGGTAGCTCGACTATTATTTTGAAATGAGCTAGCTAGGTAATATTTTCTTAAATAAAATGTTAGTCTTTAAATATAATACTCCCTCTTTTAAAAAAAAGAAAAATATAAAATCAAATTTGAATCTATTTTTTTGTGTGGGTTAATATGAGATATTTTAAATTTAAAATTAATGTGATTTCATACATTTAACTTTGAAAAATAATAAATTACCTTGTTAAAAAGATGAATGAATTTATACTAATTATAAATTACAAAATATTTTAAAATAACATTAATTAAAGAGTATATTCATAAGAGGTATATAAAGGAAACAGTAAACATTTTCAATGTTACAAGCATCACGTAGGAAATGAAAGCATGTATAGGATAAAAGTTGAACCAAAAAATCATAGTGAGGAGCTGTTACCAACTAATAGTGTACGTATTAGGGTAGCAATTTTCTTATACAATAAGGTTGGGTTGGGTTGGATACCCATGCCAACTTGCATTGCATGCTGCCTCCAACTATATATGGAGTATTTTGTTTCTGCCACTTAAATATATATATATATATATATATATATATATATGAGAGAGAGTAATTTAATTAATTGGCGATAGAGTGAATGGCTTGGCATGCACCGATTAGTCTCTATCCTTCTCGAGTCTGCCTTTGGCCGTAAAAGAAAGAAAGAAAGAAAGAGGACCAAACAGTACTACTGTACTTTTGTAATTTGTTGTGCCCACACTTTATTTCCATTTGTTCGCTGTTGGAATTTTTCAATTTCCATCACTATACTTTAAAAATTATAACATAAGTTTAAAATAATTAATATTTTCTATGCTTTAATTATATTGCACATATTAATTAATTAATAATATTTTTTTCATATATATATATATATATATAATAATTAAATTTTGTTGACAAAATTAATAAGAATGTATCATTTCATACTTGGTCAAAAACAGCTATATGAATATGAGGGAAGCGTGGCTAGGGATGCCCAAAAAAGACGAGTAAAATGTAAAACCTTTTTTCAGCCAAAAAAAAGAAAAAAGAGAGTAAAACTTTTAGTCTAAAAAAAAACATAACATAGCTCAACTTTAGTCAACACGTACGCCTCCTACTAACAAATACTTTGTACTAGTTTTTATCAAAACAAAAGAATTTCTTATTAATTTAAAATTTACGTATGAATTCTAAAAATTAAAATATATTTCAGATTGTTGAAAATGTTCATCAGTATTGAAGTGGCAACATGCACCTAGCCCCTAGGCTAGGCTACCAACTGGACCATCTAGTATTCATGCATTTGCCTATTTCGGGTCACAATCTAATTGGGCCTAGCTATCCACTATCTTCTAGACTCTAAACCATTAATTGGACCAATTTGGGGCCCGTCCGATGTTATTAATTAATTAATACTGTAGTAATGTTCAACCACCCAAATATGATATGCCTTAGCTTCTAGACCAATTATACAATTCATTCGAATTGATCCTACTTAAAACGGGGATCATTTTCGTATGATGTTAAGAAAACATTTTTTGTGAATATTCTGATTCATTTTTACTATTAAGAACAAACATTAACAACTCCAGTTAACAAGCCCAACCCAACAACTCTAACCAATTCAAAACCAGGCTAAGCCCTGTTCCACACTAAGCCCATTTACTCTGGCCACCTAAATAATACTGCTTATTTCCATTATATAAGTAGTTTAAGAAATAATCACACATATTTAGAAATTTTATTAATTTTAATATTAGATAATTAATGTTAGTTTAAAATTTCATTACTACCTATGACTAATTAATTACTCTTCCTCTCTTTCAATTATTCTATATTTTTAGGGACAATGAGAAATAATTAGTTTTTTCTCTTTAAATATATGTAAAACTTCTTATATTATGTATATATAAAAAAAACTTCTAAAACAACTTATATAATATAAAGAAGGGAGTACCACGGTCCTAAAGTTTAGAGAGAGAGAGAGAGAGATTAGAGAGAAAATACATAAAGCTCACTGCAATATCATTCCATTGGTTTCTTTTTTTTTTTTTTTAATTGACTTATTTTCTATGGTAATAATTAATTAAGCACTCGTTTAAGATTTGGAAAGCTTAGAAAGGCTAATTATAATAAGACGATAAAAGAGAGTTGGCGATAAATGGAAAAATATAAGATTTCCCGTGCTATGATAATGAATCGCAAATAAAAGATCAAACAAAATATTACTACCAATAAAAATAAAAATGATTTGTTCCTTTCTTGACATTTACTCAATAGCTATAGCCTACTTTAAATATACTTTTGAGTTGAAATTTCATTACTACCCATGCACTAATAATAATTTTAATATATATTATGTAATTAATGTTGATTTAAAATTTCATTATTATCCATGCATTAATTAGTTACTCTTTTCATCTCTCTCAATTACTCTCTTTTTTAGGGACAAAGTAGGAAATGATTAACTTTTTTCCTAAATATATATAAAATGTCTTTTTATCATAAAAAACCTCTTCTAAAACGGTTTATATAATGGAAAAGAAGAGTACTATTGTCCTAAAGTTTAAGAAATATATATTATATAATAATGTTGAAATTTATATCTAAAATATATAAAATGTCTTTTATCATAAGTGAGTGAACTTAAATGGCGTGAAAAAAAACCTCTTCTAAAAATGGAAAGAAAGTTCCTAAAGTTTAAAGAAATATATAATATAGAGAGGAAATATAAGTTTTCTTCTCAAAAGTTTTAATTCAAAAGTCATAATAATATTTTAATGTGCTTAAATTTATAATGATTTATCCTTTTAGTTGAAGAAATATTTGAGGGTTTAAATCGAGCTGTTCTTGATGTATTTTGTCTTTGTCCATAATGAAATATATTTTTTCTCGTTAATACAAAAGATTCCCAAATCACGCGCTCTAGGCTTGGGGTCATGGTCATCAGGTTATAGAAATCTTCAAATAAAATAACTTGTCATTTAAGTCGAAAAAATTTATTAATGATAGAAATATCCATCCTTTGCTTCAGTCCACAAAATCTACAACACCTTTTCGATAATTCACTTTCTAACTCATGAATTCTTTCTAAGACTTGGATATGGTAATTACATTGATATCTTCCAGCGTGCCCAAAAACTACTGACCATTATATGATTTCTTGATTATACTTTATTATCCCTTTGACAGAGATCCTTTTAATTGATATTTGAGGTTTAAATGGGTTTTTATGAGGTTAATAGATAGCACCTCACAATTATACTTCTTATCCTTGGATAGTTGTTTTAAAAAGAATAATAAGTAGTTAATCGATCGTTTTCAAAATTACCTCGAATTGAAGTTTTTAAAGAGATAAGATCGTGAAAGTGTTTATTTGAAACAACAAATTAATAAGCGATTGGAAGTGATGAAGGTTTCTCAGCCTGCCAGTTTGATAGATAAAAATATTTTTTTCGGTCAAATTTAAACATTGAACACAATAGGTAGAATAAAGAAAGTGGGTAGAACTTGTATTGAATAAGTATAGACTTATGATAATTTATAATTAATTTACCCATAATAACCTCGTTAGGTTTTCTCGAAATGAAGCTCACCGCTTAAATTAGAGTTTGACTTTCTTTATAGCTGTGATTTGAATCTGAATATTGTCTACTGAATATTATCTGAGCTCAAAAGAGTCCTTAATACAACTATTTATCACCTTATTTCACGAGAATAGTGAGGGGCCCCACTAATATCCTGCGGACCGTTCTTTCAGTTTCTGAGCTACGTCCCATTTATGTTCTCATTTCACGAAGAAAACGATTGAAAGAAGAATTGAGCTAGATGGCGAGTAAGAAATATTATGACTAAGATAAATGCGAGAATAATTATCATTCGATAGCCTTGACGCAATTAAGCCGATAAAATACGATAGTGCAATGGTTTAGCTGCCGGCGTGAATAAGCGATCCATTAAAAAAAGATTCGAGTAGAAAATAAAATTCTCTTATCTTTTAGGTTTTAAAAGGTTTTTCATCCAATACATTATCACTTACCACTTACTTCTGACGAGGATGATATCAAATTATCAATAATTAAAGGCTATCTTAGAATCACCCTAGTAAGTTAATCGTACAAAAACTATCCATCATTGCATTCTGAGGAGCCCTTTGAGGACCTTTATCAACGCTCATTTATAACAAGCCGTGATTATCTTAGAATGATTCCTTGTCGTAATCGTACTAAGATTCATTTATGCTAAGCGTAAACCGAAAAGATAACCATGAGAGGATGATAATACAGATGACATAATAATTGATAAAAAGCAAGTTCAAAATTATTTAATCCGAGAATTGATGCGCGATCCAATTATCGATATGATCTTGTTTTTGTAATAAAAAAGAATGATCGGAAGAATAATGAAAAGATCTTTGGATGAAAAGCCATGAAATATCGAAGAGATATTCCACTAATTTCATGGAGTATAGAAATTGAAGTTTTAGCCATTTGGGTATAATAAAGAATGGAATAACAAAAGAAATCATAAATGCGTCACGATGAACCCTTACGAACGAGTTATTCAATAGAAATAATAAATAACGAAGCAGTGAGGTGTAGCGAATACCTTTCTTAACTGGTTTATGGTACTCTACAGAGTTTGGTGAATTGAAAAATAATGAAAGCCCACAGGCCTCTATTTATAGAAGATTTCTGCTTCATAGTGTGAAAAGCTGACAGTGGCAACGGCTTGTGTTGGTTTGCCGGCGCAATGTGAAGCGACAAGTGGTTCGTACCGTCCAGTGAGGTAATTCCATTTTTTTTATTTTTTTTTTTTTTTATTTTTTATTTTATTTATTTTTTCATCGACACGTATTTAATCTTTTAATGATTATTGTCGTTTTATAACATGCGTCCTCGATTATTGATTTAATCTTTATAGCGTATTATCTGGATGATCTGTGATAAATTGAATGATAATATAAAGATATGATCGTGATTCTTATAGCGATAATTGGAAAAGCATAGGTGAGTGAAACCTCACGTGGCGTCGATAATCGATATCGTGTCTTTCTTATCTGTTCTGGCGTATTCATCGTACTTTTACTCTGGGTAGTTCGGCGGTTTAAGCATTAACACATAAACATGCGTTATTTTTATAGAAAGATAATTTTGTCGTTTCTAACTACGTAATACTTCTTAGTTGGTCCACATGATGATTGGTATCTGAATATTAAGACAAACGAAGAATATTAAATGAGCCAAGCGAATATATTTTATGGAAATATAAGTTTTCTTCTCAAAATTTTTAATTCAAAATTGAGAAGATTCAGAATTAATGAAGAAATCTTGGTTTTGTAATAATTTATAATACCAATTTTACCCTTATATTTTATAAAGGAACTCAATTAAAAATCTTTCCGTGTTTAACTTTAAAATTATAAATTGTTAGTTTAGTAATAGTAGGATAGTCATGCATGAAATTAAGATGACAAATTTGAGAATATTTGGCTTGATATAGTTAGAAAAGAATTAGAGAAAGAAAATAAGAAAAAAGAACAACTGTTAAAGTGATTAAAAGTAAAGCTTTATTTTATTCAATTAAATCAACTCGTTAAAAGTGTACGCCTATAACTTTCTTACTTACAAGTCGAGTCATTTTTCATTTTTCAATAAGAAATAAAATTATTATTGGGAGTATCTGGCTTAGCTTCTTGTTATACCGAATATTCGAGTTATTATTAATATTAAAAATGCATGACAATTAACAAAGCTAGAAGAATAGAAATATATCATTATAATATGAATAGCGTGCCTAGCTAATAAATGGTGAAATCGGCATTTATATATAATAGAGTATTAATTGAAGCGTCAAACCATGAACTCCAGATTCAAAATTCTTGTAATCTCCATTAATTAAATCCAAGAGGCCTCGTCTCGTCATGTGCGTCCCCTCGACCATGCCCACTAGCATGAGGGTGGTGGAAACATGCATCTTGATTGGATGAGTTAATTATATATGTACATATATATATTTTATTAATTACCCACATCGATGCCAGAATATTTAAATTTTGTTAATTACCATAATAAATGAACCACAAAACTAATCTAGATGCGATCATAATTAACGCAGAGGCAGGTTTCAATTCAAAAGTGAAAATAATTACGAGGTTGAGGATAAAGAAGAAGATGAAGATGAAGATGAAGATGAAGATGAAGGAAGGTGTAGTATATGTGGGATGCATGATAATAGTGCAGTTAGCACAGGTGGGACAATTGGTGGCCGGGAAGAAGGCCATACTTACCGGGATGACAAACTTTACCTTTGTGTTCTACTCCAATGCTCTTGCCTCCCTCATTCTTCTACCTTCTTCCTTTTTCTTTCACAGATCAAACCCTCCTCCCCTCACTTTCTCCGCCTTATGCGGATGCGTCTTCTTTGGGATACTTGGGTACGTACGCGCGTATATATTCATTACTTGTAGTCAGTCAACAGTCAGTAGATCTATGTATGCATGTGCAGCAGATTCATTTGTATTATCACCAAGGCACTAATTATAGTTTATATTATGCATATTTAGTTTCTTGGTACAGATAGTTGGGTATACAGGAATTCAGTATGCCTCTCCGACACTTGCCACTTCAATGCTCAACCTCATCCCTGGTTTTACCTTTCTACTCGGCATCTTTTTCAGGTTCATATATACTACCCCTCTATCCTCCTACTATGCATTAGCCATTAGCCAAATGATTCACCTACGCCAGCTGATTAATCCAGAAATTGACAAAATAATTCAGAAAATATATATATAAAATATAAAAATGAAGCTTATGTAATTGGCTTGACTTTTCATTTTTAAAAGGTAATTGTTGCAATTTTTTTAAGCTTAGAAATATTTATAGTCTTACGGATGAATCCTGGATGTTGACATAGGAGGTACAGGCATGCCACATTTATATCCTCCTTGATCATTAAAGTAATTAAAACTATCCCAAATTTCAGAACTCATAAAATTCTGTCAATGTTTTTCTTTTTGGTGGTTTTAGGTTGGAAAAAGCGGATTTTAAGAGCTCAGGCACACAGGCTAAATTGATTGGAACAATGGTCTCAGTCCTAGGGGCTTTCGTGGTGACTTTGTACCAGGGACCCCAACTCCTGAAAAGCCCCTCATCTTCAAGCTTGTCTCATCTTTTGACGACTCCGTCACAGAATTGGGTTATTGGGGGTTGCTCCTAGGAATTGACAGTGTGCTCGCTTCATTTCTCGTCATTACACATGTACATATTATTACTCCATGCCAAAACTTTCAAGAAATATAGTAACTGAATGATCAATAAAATTAAATTAGAGTAGTAGGAGTTCGATACACATTTGTACGTGAATTCAACTGTTTCATTTGATGTTTTCAGGCACTGGTCCTTAAGAAATACCCAGCACAGCTGACTGTATCGCTCTTTTATAGCTCAATTATCACCATTCTATGTGCTGCGGTCTCCTTGATAGTAGAAAAAGACACAAGCTCTTGGAGCTTAAAGTCTAAAGTGAGGTTGATGGCTGTACTTTATGCGGCAAGTAAACGGCACAATTTTACGATTTCACTATATCTTGTGGCTATTCAATAGATTTGTTTTGTTCGATCCTTAACCAACTGAATGAAAAAATTCAGGGGCTTTTCGGTGCTAGCTTTCAAGTAACAGTTAGCTCTTGGTGCCTGCAAAGGATGGGGCCTCTTTTTGTTTCAATATTTTATCCCTTGGGGATTGTCATTGCCACCGTAGTGGGTGTCATCTTCTTAGGTGATGCTTTCTATCTAGGAAGGTACATATATGCATACATTTATATAGCTCTTTATCGTTTAAAATTTCTGTCTCTCCAGTCCTCTCCCTTTCATTTAACCTTAAATCATCCAAATTTGTTGCAACAGTTTGGTGGGAGCAATTGTCATTGTTGTTGGGTTCTACTCGGTTGTGTGGGGAAACGCTAAAGAAAGAAAGGTCGTCGAGGGAAACAGCATCAAGTCCCCTCTTTTGCAAAACAGCAGTTCCAGTCTTGTTGAGGAGACAGTATAGTACTAGTACAGTAAACAATTCAAAGCAGCATGCCTGCCTTTTCTGATGCCATTTTACATTGTTACTAAATAATGAAATGAAACCAAAACTCAAATTCGAAAAAAGATATGCTTTTATATTAGAGATGAACAATACATTATGGTTTCCAACTTCTAATGTGAGTTTATAGGCATGGAATTGAAGGCGCGAAGATCAAAGAGAATTAAATTACTAAAGTGCTTCATCATCTTATCTGAGCAAACCAGCACAATACAATACTGAACCTTTATCAAGGCATGTTGTCTTGCCAGCATTATGATCAGCTAGTCCATTACAGATGACTGCTTCCAGTTAATGGATGTCGTATAAATTAAGTTATGGAATCCCAACCACTTTAAATAAAGACTGGTAAAATCTTGTTAAAGTTGCTCAAGCCATGATGTTAACGCCAAGATGTTTCTCCACGTCCCAATCACCAAGACGCGTCCAATATCCTGCACAGTTCAACAAGTCAACACTAAAAAAAAAGATTTTTACCGACCGCCGAGGGGATAATTCCGGCGTGAGAGTCGAGACAAATGATCACAAGGTCAACAATGGAGAAAATATTATCTAATGCTTTGAGAGATAGAATAAGAATCATAATGAAATGTGTGTGTTATTTACCCTCTTATGTGATTAAAGCCCACGCATACTCACTCAGGTTTCTGGTGTGTCACCCACCATCTCTCGACACCTTTTTTCCTCACTTCCGGTTATTTCAAATTAGAAAGTAAGCAGACTACTTTCACACTGCTACTAACCACTTTGTTTGCCATGGCCATTATCTCGAAAGTCCCATCCTCATTAATGCCATGCAAAGAAAGTGGCGAACCTGATAGTCAATTGTCATTTGGCATAATGATTCTTGGTCAAAGTTGAGTTAAGTATTGATTTGTATATAATGGGCCAATTCAACGATGGTAAGTTCTCAAATAATGGAAATGACCAAAAGAAACGGATCCAACCGAAAAAGAACCCAATGAAATGATCAAGTGGCAGAGCCCAAACCGTTCGGACCAACCAGACTTAAAGCATAACATGATCGAGGATAATAAAATACGAATTAAGTCTGGCCGATAAAAGGAAAAGGATTATGGCCCAACATATCTACAAAAGTTGTGAAAGTGTGAATTACTGTGTATTACGTCTCTAGTCCTTCCCTCATGTTCTAGTTTTTAAACCAGAGAGGTAGATATGATCAAGCAATCAAGGAGAAACATTAGAGAAACCAATTACGATTCTCATCCTAAGTTTCTCCAATAATCTTACTCAAGGATTTCCTTCACCTGACCTTTTGAAAATGATTTAGCTTTTTACTTCAATCTACCACCGAAGAAGGGAAACAAAGATCACACTTTAGTAGCATGTTATATTTAGCTTAGACCTGGCAATATAGTTGGTTAACTGTCGGGTCAACCCATATTAATTAGAACTAAATGGGTTGGTTAACTGTTTTTATTTATTTGGGTTGGTTAAAGTTTGGAACCATATTTTAAAAAAAAAAAATATAGTTCCAACCCGGTTAACCATTTTTCGACCCATATTTTACTCTAAGTTACTTTGATTTGTTTCCTTCCTAAATTAAAATTTGACAGGCTGCATAACTGAAAAGCTTAAAAATGCTCTATTTATGGTTGGAGAGATAGGAGGTAATGATTATAATTTTGCATTACAAGTTACAACAAGGGAAAACCATTGAAGAGAATAAGAGTTTAGTGAAAAATGGATGCTGTAAGAGTAAGTTGTTTGATAAGTGTTTTGTTAATTTACTTATTTGTATTTAACTTAGAGTAAATTTTAACTTGATAAATTTATAGCCACAAATTGTTCTGAGCTGCACAACTATTTTTAATTGATAGACTTAACATCTGGCATATGGAAGCACATCACAGTTAAACTTTATTATTAATTTTTTTAATAGGTACTTTTGGCTATGGGAATTAGAAGCTCATCATAATTGAACTTCATCTGTAACTATATAAACATCAAGCTGCATCAGTGGACTCACACGCAAACACACCACCATGCAAACATCAGCAATTGGAATAATAAAAGGGAAAGCTAACAATATGAAAAACCGAAATCTTTCATTACGTAACAAGCTTTAGATTGTTTTGGCCAACAGGTAATATGTTCTCCCCGGTGTGCCATTGAGCACAATCTACATACCAATCATGACTCATAGCTGAAGGAGCTTTTCCTGGCTATCCTACAATCAAAAGTTGCTAACATTGTCACTGACCAGCACCACGATTTTGCAATCTCTTCCTTTCAAGTTCAAGCTAAATTTAAAGGAAAGCAGAACATATTAATGAAATTTATGAATAGAAGAACAAAATATTTTCTCGATCTCATCAATTTCAGCACATATAAAAACTATGAAATTGCCTTGCCACTTTCCTCACACGCTCATTGGCAGCGGGAGTTCCTCCAGTAACTGATTCAGAGACATATGGACTGATAACACGCACTTCATTCATCACAACTATAGCAGTCTTGTCCCAGCGCACTGGAAGCCTGATTACATGGTCGATGACATCAATTATCACTTAAACTATTATTTACTGTGCTTGACATTTTTTATGTTACAAAAATAAAAATATTTAAATTAATATTCATATGTAAATATTAATTTTATTTTTTTATTGAAAAATGACTTATAAGTAAAAAAAAAAAAACTATTGGAGTACACTTTTAATTTTTAATTGTAATGTTGTCATTTTAAGACAAGTTGATTTAATTAAATAAAATAGAGTTGTACTTTTAATCACCTTAATAATTGATTGTTCTTTTTTCTTATTTTCTTTCTCCTGGACTTTGAAAAGTTTTTTTAAAGGTTCACGTAATAGTTTTTGTCATGTGACATGTTGCAGAAATGTGGTTGAGCTTGAAGATAATTAAATTAGTCCAATCTTGTTTAATTCTTACGTTTTGAGTGGAGGATATGTATTACTTTTTCAATTGTAAGAACTTAATAATAATAATAATAATATTTTTCAACGTTTGACTGTAAAAAATATCACCCTTACCACCATATCATCTTAAATAGGATACAAAATTGTGAGTACTGCTGATCTAATTAAAGAAATTCGAACATTTGGCGATCGATGTCTCACATCTGGAACCATGAAGCCTCCTGCAACTTGGCTTGGTTGTTGACTTTATTCATATACATGCATGCATGCTCCTCCAATTAATTAAAAATGGTGAAGGAGAAGGACCACCTTAATTGATGGAATTAGCTAAAGGAATACTAGCTTAGCTCCATACAGTTTGTAGAATTTAACATTGATTAAGCTAATTACTAGTAGTTGTGATGTTGGTGTCATTTTCAAATGGCGCACCGCATATGATGGATCCAGCGGCAGCGTACTACGTTGTGCTTTTTTTCACTACATTTTGACATTTGGAGGGATTAGCTAGCTGTAGCCTGTTAGACCACGACTAGTCAATTATTTTATTATTAATATACTACTAGCAACTTAGCAAGTACTAGTAAGAAGAGAGACATACTACGTAACAAACGTAGTACGTGCGTACTCTTTTTGTTTTTAAATTAGATTCCATATGTGCTTTTAAGGCAGGCATTATATAAAAATTTTATAGTACTAATCTTATTGGCGGCAGCAGACAAGTCTAATGGTCATTCCAATCCAACTCCCTTCAACTCAGGAGTGAGTAACATGAAGTTAATTTTGGTCAATTGATTAATCTGATTAATAAATAGCATGGGTGGAAGGTAATTTTTTCGTATTATTAAATCTTTGTATTGATCAATTGACCAACTTATCATAAAAGTAACTTCCGATCCTTTAGTTCATACGTAAGTATATTAATTAATTTCCAACGTAATTGTTTATTTTAATTCCAATGTAGTAAATATTAGATATTTAATGTACATAATTAATATAATACACTACAAGTTAAAAAAAACATATTTCCAACAAAAATTTTCTTCGCAATTAAAGCTATACATATATCAATATATAATGCTTTGGTTAGAAAAAAAATGATATGCTTGGTTATTATTATTAAGTTCACTCATATATGATTATCAATTAATTATATTTTGTCATAAGATTCTTTTGTCATCGTAGTAATATTACTTGTTAGTCTTTGATTTAATTTTTACGCAAAATAAAAACAAATTGTAAGTTTGTAACAGTGTAACATCTTCTTTCGTTTTTGTCATGAAGATCACAATTTTACTCATCCACTTTCTTGTACTGCTTGGATGCATGCGCTAATTACATGGAGGGATTAATGCGATTCAATAGCTTAAAATGATGTCCATGTCTTGAAGTGTGGCACCAAATATGTATATTAAAATAGGGAAAGAGCGCCCAAATAAATGCTATCGCGCAGAAAGATCAAAAGGGTAAGTTGTACCACATGATCCTATAGGGGTCAAGACAATAAATAAATTTAAAAACATGTACTGAACCTCCGAATCCTCCTAATATTAGTATATGTATATATTTAATTATGTACGATATAAGTATTAGTTGGCCAACCAAAGAAAATGGGATTCACGATGTGACTTTGACTCAATCACCCAAACTTTTTCCCCCTTTTTATCTTTCCTCTCCCACCTCTTCCTCTAATCTCTCATATGTCATATCCCCCTCATCGCCAATTACACCCTTTTTTCCCTCCGTTTTCCGAGCTCAAAGAATTCAGCTGAAACGCAACAAGAAAGCAAGAAAAAGAAGAAAGTTGATCAGCTTATATATTCAATTAATGGGTTCACCCAACCCATTCAAAGATCACCCTCCATCTCTCAGAAACAAGTTATTCACTTGGACTTTATATGCTCTGCTTCCTATAGCCCTTGTTCGTTTGTACTTTTACCCTTTTCTCCTCCCTATTTCTCCAACTAATCAATTTCCTACTACTAAAAATTATCCCATTGCCATTACCAAATCATCATCATCTTCTTCTTCTTCTCCATCACAAGGTATATGATCATGTACGAAAACTATATATTTTTTTAGTGTTAATACCATTTATGAGATGCTAGTTCTTGTCTTTTATGTAATCACTATAAGATCTTTCACGTTTGTTTTTTATGTTATTTGCAGAAGAGGGAAAAACCCATGTGGAATTACCATGTGATTACACCAATGGCAAATGGGTCCATGACAAACAGGGCCCTCTGTACAATGGTACGAATTGTGGGACAGTTAAAGAGGGACAGAATTGTATGGGACATGGAAGACCTGATACGGGCTACCTTTATTGGAGGTGGAGGCCCAACCAATGCAAAGTTGCCAGGTTTGATCCCAACACTTTTCTCAAGCTCCTCAGGAACAAACATGTGGCCTTTGTGGGTGACTCCTTGGCTAGAAACCAGTTGGAGTCACTCCTCTGCATGCTAACCACTTCCTCTGCCCCTAACCTTGTTTATTCAAACGGTGAAGATAACAAATTTCGCAGATGGACTTTTCCTTCTAATAATGTCACCGTCTCAATATATTGGTCACCTTTTCTTGTAAAGGGTATTGAAAAATCAACCAATGGTACCGGTCCAAATTATAACAAATTGTTCTTGGATTCGGTGGATGAGAGATGGGCATCTGATCTTGATACCATGGACGTGCTTGTTTTATCAGCGGGACATTGGTTTTTACACCCAGCTGTGTATTTTGATGGAGATTCGGTATTGGGCTGTCATTTCTGCACGGGCCAAAATTACACGGAGATCGGTTTTTATGGCGTTTTGGGAAGGCTATTAGGACCACCCTTGAGGCCATAATGGAAAGGCGAGGTGGTAGTGGGAGTAGGAGTAGGAGAAGGAGGAGTCCGATTAATGTGATTTTGACTACATTTTCGCCTGCACATTTTGAAGGCGAATGGGATAAGCTTGGCGCTTGTTCTAAGACCGAGCCTTTCAAGGAAGGGGAAAAGGAGCTTGTAGAGATGAATGCGGAAATGAGAAAATCAGAGTTGGATGAAGTGGTATTGGCTAAGAAAAATGGTAGGAATTTCATATTGGAAGCATTGGACGTGACCAAATTGTCACTAATGAGACCGGATGGTCACCCGGGGCCTTATATGAATCCGTTTCCGTTTGCCAATGGTGTGACGGACCGCGTACAAAATGATTGTGTTCACTGGTGCTTACCTGGACCTATTGATGCTTGGAATGAGATTTTGCTAGATGTGATGAAGAGATGGAATGGTCGATCAAATAAACTACAATGAAAGCTTAGTGTTTTTTTTTTTTTTTTTTTTGGGGGGGGGAGCACCCACTAACCCACCCACTACTAAATATCTAAATATATATATGATCATTGTTTGTTTAACGAGGCTAGGGAGCCGTTAGAAGAGCGCGAATGATTGGTTCATTTGTTTGTTTTGATTGGGAATTAAGGAAGAGACGGAGAGAGTTGATGGATGAATTAAGGATTGCATAGGAGATGGATGCAGCAACCTGTAGTGATGCGAAAGGCAACAACATTGTCAAAAACATTTTGGTTTGTACATGTACACGGTGTGATTTATTTATTTTGAAGTTAACTAACTAAAGATGATAGACAGAACAGAAGCTTCTCTTTTTAAGGTAGTGTTTTGCTTTAATTTTCTCCATTGATTTGCTTAATATATAGTAGTGACTACTCGTTGTTTCATAGCTTTTCATGTATTAAATAAGAAAATCAGGTGGGGTGGCTACAGCCTACAGTCAGTCTATTATTCTTCAACTTCTTCTTTTTATGTAGTGTACGTTTCTATTACGGTACTACCTCCGTCCCACAATAAGTACTTTTTTAGGTTTAATATTTTTTTTTAAAATAAGTGATGTGTTAGGCTCCAATATAATTTTTCTGATATTTTCTCATATATGCCTTACGCATTCAATTGGTATTTATTAAATCTTTCAATCACTTCTGATTAAACGACATTTCATTAACTCTTCAACTTCAAAGAAAATATATTAAAGATATTTTTGTCATTTTAACTTTTATATTGATATGTATGATTTAAACTAAAAAAATATTTATTATGAGACGGAGGTAGTACTAATATTATAATTCTGGACAATGCTACCAAGTTTTTATAAACATATAACAGCTTGAATCAACTTATGGCCAAGAAAGTAATTGTGCGGTCTCCTCGGCTCTTATAGTTTGTTTGTGTGCCCTTTTTTCATTGTCCCACGTACTAGAAAAAACAAATGTACCCATTAATTTAAAACAACATTAATTTAGGCAAAATTGAGAACATTTCAAAGACAAATGTTATTATCTCTGTTCCTAAAAGATTATCGTTTAAGGTTTTAACATATGAATTAAAAAAGTACTCCCTCTATTCCTATGTGTAGGTCGTTTTAGACTTTTTTTATATTCTTAATTATTTGTCATTTGTGGTTATCTAGGAGAATTGATTATTATTTTTCCCAAATTGTCTCTTATTACTCCATCTAATCTTTTGATCCATATTTATGAGATAAATGAGGTGAAGGGTATTATAGATAATTGATACTATAGTTAATGCTTTTCAACTATTTCGCTTAATTAACGTATGCGTATAAAAAAGCGGCTTATATTAAGGAACGGAGGGAGTATCATTTATCAAGTAAATTTTGTTTAAAATTCCATCACTACCCTTTTATGGGAAGTTAAAAACTATTAATACAAGAGAGAGAATTTCTTGAAACAATGAGAGAAGGTAAGGGTAATATAGGAAAATAAATACTTTATTCTCCTTGAAAGTCGTAAACGATAAACTTTTTGAAACAAATTTTTTTTTCTAAAACGACAAACTTTTAAGAACCGAGGGAGTATTATTATTTGTTTTTGGAGATTTTATTGTTTTTATTATTATTGTTGTTATTACTATTAAAAGAAAAATATACCCATTAATTTAAAACAACATCATCTCCATTATCGTCTGTTCCATATTCAGTATTTTCAAATCTCCAAAAGTTAGTGTTCACTAAATTCAAACCCAAAATTACAAATTAGGCAAAACTGAGAACATTCCAAAATTTGGCATCTTAATCATCTCAAAAACAAAATCACCATCAATCTGGGAAGCATATCTTACACAAATTTAATTTTGCTCCGTTTATTTGGGTCTTCATCGGTAGGATTCAACGAATTTGGGGAGTTGGATTGGAACCGCTTCTTGGCGCTGATTTAAGTTTGGGAAAAGACTATTTGTTCTGTAATTGAACTGGAGTTTGGTGGGATTGCAGTGGGTTTTGATGGGATTGACGGGAGTTTTGGTTGGATTAAAGTGGGTTTTAGTGCGATTGGTAGAGTGGGTTTAAGGTGCTGTTGAATTTGGTTTTGGGGTTTTGATCTTCATATTCGAGATAGGGAGATGGTGGCCGCGAAGGAGGACGGTGGATAAAAGGAGGAAGGATGGGTACGGTAGACAGAGATGGGGGAAAGGGGAATAGAGGACGGGGAGGGAAAAGGGGAAGGGGTACAAAGGAGAGGAGAGGAGAGATTGTTTTTTTTAACTTCAATTTTTTTCAACAACAATAAATAATAATAATAATAGTGGGGTGGGGTGGAGTGGGGTGGGGTGGGGTGGGGTGGAGAAATGAATTGTTTTGATATAAAATTTAATTTATTAGTATATTTTACAGCTAGGCGTGTGATGTTTGCATTAGTTGCATGATCTAAGATTTTAAAGTTGAGGTTTTGAGTTTAGGTAACATTTGGATTGGATGGGGGCTCAATTTAAGATTCAATATCCAAAAATTTCTTTGAATTGAATGAAGGGTTCTATTTGCGTCGACAAAAAAAACAAATTTATTACCCAAAAAATGTACCTACATTTCAGATAACATTTGGATTGGGTGGATTTTGTGAGGTGCATGTCGTTTGGTAAAGAGATCAGATCGAAAGGATATTTTGAATTTTCGACCCCTAAAATAGACAAATATTAGTATTATTATTATTTATAATGACAATTGATATATTTGAACAAGTAAATTTGAGCTCTTCTATTTCATATAAATAGTATATCTTGTGAAACCGTGTGACATTTTTAAAATAACTCCCGGTACTGGTCTGATTAATCCACCCTGACTTCTTGTTAGTCCCATCACCCATGGCCACAACTCTATCCCTGTCTTCCTCCTCATACATCCAACCTCACCACCATCACCTTTACCAGACCACCCATTTCAAATCTCACAAAACACCATTTCTTAACCCAAAACAAGCACACCCTCTTTTTATCTTTCCCAAATCTGGCCGTTACAATCTCATCCTCTCCTCCTCAACTTCTCAATCTTCTTCCTCCTGTTCAACTTCCTCATCATCAACCCTCCTAGACCCATTTCAAACAGGCCGTTTTCTTTCGAATGAGGAGATTGAAAAGCTACAATTTTTACAGAATTTCAGATATTTTCAAGAATTGGAAACCGGGTCCATGAGGGTTCGTGTGATAAGGGAAGATGAAATGGACATGACTGTTGGGTTATTGGCAGAATCTTTTGCGGAATCAATTTTGGTGCCTAATGGGTTTGTAAATCTTTTGGGGATTTTGGCGAAGCAGCATTTGGTTGAGGGGAAGAATTCGATGCCTCATACAGCAACCCTCATTGGGTTCTATAAAGGGGAAGCTGAAGAAGAGTTGGCAGGAACTGATGAAATTAGTTTTAACAAGATAGGTGCTAATGCTTCCCTTCCCACTCATAATCCTCCAAAGAACTCACCATATATTTGTAATATGACAGTGCAGAAGTCCCTTAGGAGGTATCTTTCTTTTTATACTTGTTCAGTTATGTTATCATATATAAAGCGCCAATCTTTAAGTAATAATATGTTGAATCTGTTTCTCTATTGCTGCTATGTTTTTGGTTTCAAAGCATCAACTTTTACTGAAATTTTGTTGTTTTCTTTAGTTTGCACATTTAGTGTGGAATTCTTTATCTATTAGGATTAAAGATAGTTAAAGATACTTACTGTTTGAGTTGGTCAGTCTCTGGATAAAGGTGAGAGTGACGCAGGGGGTTGGTTGGTATATGAAGTTCAATTTATCTTCACGTCATTGGGTTTCTGATTTTCACCATCCTCTTTAGCTTAGTGCAAGAAAAACTTGAACCTGATTGATTTTTTGAAGTTGAAGAATGGCAATGAGGAATACAGAAGTGGGAGTTGTCAGATAAATTATGTTCAAAACTTTGAGATCACTTAGATACTGGCTCATGTTGACCAAAGAATTCTACTAGTCCTTGACAACTTCTCATTCCAGACTAATTTATTGGTCCCAGATAGTAACCGGAATAGCAAAGCTCATGACTTGTTTTTACTATTATTCACTATCAGTTCCCTCATATATGCAATTCTTATAATTGCTTCAGGATATGATTGTGGTTTCAACACCTCATAATATACTATAATGCTTTTGTATAAAATCTGAATACGAAGATTTTCTTAATTACAAATTTCCAGGAGGGGCATCGGGTGGCTTCTGCTGAAGGCAAGTGAGCAACTAATTTCTCACATGAGTTCCTCAAGGGAGATTTACTTGCACTGCAGAATGATTGATGCTGCTCCATTTAACATGTATACAAAAGCAGGATATGGCGTTGTTAAGACCGACAACATCCTGATTTTGTTGACATTTCAGAGACGAAAGCATCTAATGCGCAAGCAACTATCTGTCTCAAACGGTTCTTTAGAAAGGGATGTATCAGATTCTTATGAGAAGCATCCTTCATGAACAGCTATGCAGAAATTAGGGAATACTTTTCGAGGTAATGGAATTTACTATTCTGTTCTTCCTTTTTGAATGGAATGTATAATGTATTTATCATTGCTTACTGTAGCTTTAATCATCTCTCTCTCTCTCTCTCTTTGCAAACTAGCAAACGCCCTAGTGAATAGCTTCCGTACATTGTCCAAGGTAAACAGTTCTTTGTCCTACAATTGTGCACCCTTTTCCTTGAAGATACTTTGTGTCAAGTGTTTCCGTAGGGAAAGCATCTTATTCAATCTAGGATATCCAGTGCTTCCTGGTTTCTTTTGATTTTTCTGGGTCCAAATGTGACCTAATTGAATTTTTTATGATTTCCCAGTTGGCTTAACCAAATACATGTTTCATTAAATAGCTCATGATTTCCCCTTTTATATTTTACACCATTTTAGAATTTCCCTAAAGTTTGTGACCGAGAGAAGATGCATAATCTGTAGTTTTTCTTTGCTTTACACCTTTTAAGTTTTTATTTAGATAGAAATTTTCAGCTTATATTCTGCCACCACATCTTGGTGTGCCTCAATTGAAAAACTATGAAAACTTGATATATTTCATGTTTTCTTTAAATAGATTAAGCAGAATGTATATATGAAGATAGATATATACATATATATAAAAGTAAAAGACCAGTCGCTGAGAGACATTATATCCATGCCAAACATGCTGCAAGATGTACATGTAAATGTTCCTTTCTTCACATCATAATTCCCCAGTCATTCCTCTAGCTAGACCTTTGTGGTTATTGCTGTTCAACAAATTGCATTTATTACATATCACAAGTCTTTGAGTTCTGGGAACCTTTTCAAATTCTGATAAGTTTACACTCTTTAGCTCTAGGTATTATCTAGAGTTTCCAAGTATGAACTCTTTTTAAAGTGGAATTAGTAGGGGAACGAATAAATATTTACTTTAACTAAGGTTCTCAGATCATTCTAAATGTATGCATGGCCATACTCAGGCCTTTTGAATTTGTATAAAAAATCAGTTGGAGTTCTTTTATACAATCTTCCATCAAGGGTCTTTCGCTACTTTCAATGCGAACACAGCGTGATGCTAAGTTTGCAAACATGGCTATAGACTCCATGGTGTATGAACTCCGGCTCATCTCTGGATCTATCACCTTCCGCAGTCTTTTCTTGTCATTCAAAATATGCCTAACCTGCAACACTCCAAAGGCATTTGTTAATAACATGATGATAATTAGAACTAGTTATTTAGTGCTCATACTAGTAGAAAACCAGAATACGGTATATAAGTACTCATATTATTTTTACCTGTAGTACAAGATTTTGGTCATTGGGTCCTTGGTTCAGGTCCACAGCTCTCCGTCCAGTCAAAAGCTCAAGCAAAACCACTCCAAATGCATAAACGTCACTTTGTAAAGTGAGCTTGCCTGTCTGTTAACAAAATGAACAACAAACCATCAAACTCTCTTGCCAGTCAGTTCAATGGGAAAAGATCAAAAGCCCTATTTCTAATCACCACTCAAACACAAATGAATTATTATTTTAATAATACATTCAAGGTACAAATGTATATGATCTAGAATCTGATAATAACAAATGTATATAACGTACAAATGTATATAATGATGGTATTATTACAAAAGAATATTTAAGCTTTCTATTTGTACTAAAGTCATCTAAAATCGTATTTAACTTTTTTTACTCCAAACTGCAACTATAGAATTCATTGTGTTGATTAGCCTAATTTATTTTAAATGTACATTGTTTATGTATGAAAAGGATAGTTAAGAATCAAGGTCAATAGCTTACAATTAAGCGCAACTAAGAATATAGACTGAACGGTGTCATATAGTGCTATTCTGAAGGGGTGACATTGAATATTGTTCAACGATACCAACAATAGTAAACATTATTATTACATAAAGATGCATACTGATGTATACTCAGGATCAAAGTAGCCAAAGGTGCCGAGCACTCTAGCAGTCACAAAGGTTTCTTGGCCATCTGGCATCAACTTGGCAAGCCCAAAATCTGATATCTGAGAAATTAGTCGTTGAAGCCTAGTAAGCATGGGGTCATGTAATCAATTCCTACTTTTTACCCTAATGAGAAGAGAGTATCAGAGTAAGGTTAATTTACCTTTGCTTCATAGTTGGTGTTCAAAAGAATGTTGGTGGATTTGAAGTCTCTGTGAACTATGGGAATTCCTACAGCAGAACTTGAATGCAGATAAGCGAGTCCTCTCGCTGCCCCAAGTGCCACTTTGAGCCGCAAAGGCCAGTCCATCTTCACATCCCCAATTCCTAATATTCAGATAATAAGATGATCAGAAGTTAGTAGCTAAAGTTCTGATTTGTGGACATAACATTTGAGTTAAAAACCAACCATTCAACTGATCTTGTAGGTTTCCTTTACGCATATATTCATACACTAGAAACCTGTGTTTCCCATCTGCACAATAGCCTGTTAGGGAAACTAGATTTGGATGGTCCAGTCTGCTCAAAATATCAACTTCCACACGGAATTCTCGCTCTCCTTCTGCCGCTTTAAATGGTGGTAGCTCCATTTTCTTGATTGCTACAATCTTCCAAAGCCAGAATAGGGATTCAAATTTAATTTCATGTAGGATAAATGGAATACCAGTTACGTTATCTCAATTTTTGAGATTCTATCATTGAAAATGTAACATGATTAATATTTTCTTGATAAAGTGTTAATATTTTTAAAACTTACCTCTCCAGACCGTAGAATCCCCTTGTAAACTCGACCAAATCCACCTTTCCCTAGAAAATTTTCCTCACTGAACGAACACGTTGCCTCCTCCATTTCTTTTAGTGTGAAAACTGATGAGCCATGGTGTCTTTTTGCAGGCAGATTTTGATCTTCAAGTTGCCAATACTCCACAGGCTTATATATCCCTGAAAGTACGGTGTTCAACTCATCCAATATAATATATAGAGCTACACGAGGTGTAGAGAGAAAGTAGAAGCAGAAACATACAGGGGTTGATATGGTCCTCAGATTTGCTTCTGCGGCGCTTGTTCCACGCCGACACCAACCCGAAAGGCATGGTACTTGTTCTTCTTCTCAAAACAAGTCTAGTTACCAGTTTGTAGAAGAAATGACAGATTACAACATGTCACAAATGAGTAGAGATGGTAGAGATGGGAGAAAATTCATTTCAAAACATACTTGGGAGAGATTACGAAGTACAAGGAGAATATGAGAATCCTGCAAGAGTATGTATAAAGCAAGGGAGATTAGCTTTGGAGAATACTCAACAGCACCATTCTTCCAGCAACTTGACTTAAAAGGATAAGAAAAAAAAGAAGGCCAAGGAAGAGAAAATGAGTGCATAATTTTAATTGAGTTTGAAAAGGAAAGGGAAGCTACAATCTCTTCCACCATATATATTCATTATATGACAAAGATTGTTGTTGAGGGGTCATTTTCTTTTCCTTTCTTTTTATATTATAATTATATGATGAAACAGCCAGAACCATTAACGTTGATAAAATATAAAATCATGCCGATTCATAGTTTTGTTATTTTGATGAAACAAACCAACATTTGTAATTGTTGTTGGTACTACAGGGATTGGCTTGCAGAATATAAGTTGGAATAAGATTATTATATGATTTTAAACAGAAATAAAAATGTAAGGGAGATTTAAATCAAATAATTAAAAATATAACAGTTACCTTAATTCAGGAATTAACCGAGCTAGCTCAGTATGTATAGGTTGAACATGAACCACGTCAATTAAATCAAACAAATGAAATGATGTGAAGCTTTGGATGTAAGATGAGGATAGTAGTAGGACCCACTACTGTATTCTGTTTTCTGTTTCCTTTCTCTAGTCTATGATCAAACTTGATGACACCAAAGTTGGGAATCAATTAAACAAGAAGGCAGTAAATGTACTTTTGTAATTTAAAATAAAAGTAGACAAAGATAAAGATTGAAAATATATATATATATATATATATGCATAAATATAATTGTATGCAAGTGGGAGTAATAATGGGTAATAAGTAATATTTAAATTGTGATGATTGACTAACCAACCTGAATTATCCCCGCAGGAGAATAGAAATCTGTAAAAGAACTTATGGATACACTACTTGTAAATAATTATTTAATTTCTTCTTCTACCGGAAAAACAGTGTTTTTTAATTTCTATCCAAGAACAATAGATTTTGATGCATGGCAAAAAAATAAAGATATATATATATATTAACATTTGATTCAAATTTTATGGCTGAGGAGGACCCACCCGAAAAAAAAGAAAAAAAAGCGTTTATTTGGATGATATTCACGTTTATTTATGCCACGTGTTGAGGGTATGTATCACTAGGAGTAGGAGAAGTATTTGAACTGAATATATGCCAGCCCTACTCTACTATGGATTAACGGGATAAATAATGTTTTGGTTACTGTATTAGGGTCCGATTTTTATTGTGGTTATCAAAACTTTTTTTATTACAATCGAATAACTGTATTTTTTAAATATTATAAAATGGTCATTACTTAAGATTTTCGTCCGAAATAACGGACGGAATGCTGACTGTGCAAATTGGTATCTCTCTCTTGCCTACGTGGAGCACAGCTGCACAGCTTCTCTTCTATGTTGCTTAAAGTAGAGTAGTAATTAATTTTATTATCTTTAAATAATAATAATATTATTAATAATAATTTCAAAATAATAGTAACAGTAATAATAATAATTTTAAAATAATAATAAAAAAAAATAATAATAATAATAATAATTTTAAATAATAATAATTTCAAAATAATAATAATAACAATAACAATAATAATAATTTTTTAAAAATTAAAAAAAGATTATATAAATTATAAAAATATTTTTATATGAAGCTGATGTGTATTTAAAAAATAATATTTTTATTATTTTATTAATTTAAGTTATTTGAGCAAGGGTAAGTTTGACAAATCATTTTTTATTCTCCATTAAAAAAACAAATTTCATACAAATCTGTAGGAGCGGACCCCCAAATACAATTAATTTTATAAAAGTTAAATTTTATAAAATTAATTTTTATTATTATTATTTAAAATTATTATTATTATTTTGAAATTATTATTAATACTATTATTATTATTAAAATTATTATTATTATTTTAAAATATTATTATACAATACTATTAATTTTACTCCGAACTACGAAGTTCTATATATTATTAAAATTATTATTATTAATAGTATTTTTTATTATTATTATTAAAATTTTAAAATAATAATAATAATACTATTAATTTTATGTGCTAAAATATACTACTAAAATGGATTGGAATTAAGAATGCATGTCTGTTTTAGACAACACACACATAATTCTTTAGAGACACGCAAACAATGTCAATTAAGGATACATCATATATATAATCCAATTAACACATCCGTAATCTAAAACTGGTCACCAAATTCAACCAGTAAATATCAAAAACAAAAATACCAACTTGACAAATTATTTCTAAGAAGAGATTATTATAAAATATTAAGTTTTACTTTTTGGGAAATGCAATATAATTTCATAATTCAAGTGCATCTCCAATATTTTAAAATAATAATAATAATACTATTAATTTTATTATTTTAAAATAATATTTTATTATTATTATTAATAGTATTTTATTATTATTATTATTATTATTATTATTTTAAAATAATAATAATAATACTAGTAATTTTAATAATAATAATAATAATAATAATAATAATAAAATACTATTAATACTATTAATTGTATTTGGGGTCCGATTCCCTCTGATTTGTATGAAATTTGTTTTTTTAATGGAGAATAAAAATGATTTGTCAAATTTACCCTTGCTCAAATAACTTAAATTAATAAAATAATAAAAATATTATTTTTAAATACACATCGACTTCATATAAAAATAGTTTTATAATTTATATAATCGTTTTTTTTATTTTTGAAAAATTATTATTATTATTATTGTTATTATTATTATTTTGAAATTATTATTATTTAAAATTATTATTATTATTATTAATATTTTTTTATTATTTTAAAATTATTATTATTATTATTACTATTATTTTGAAATTATTATTAATATTATTATTTAAAGATAATAAAATTAATTATTATTCCACTTTAAGCAACATAGAAGAGAAGCTGTGCTCCACGTAGGCAAGAGAGAGACCAAATTTATGATCAATTATTAAAATACTGCTTTTTTTTTGACGGAAATCTTAAATAATACTATTTTGTAATATTTAAAAAAGATGATTTATTCGATTATAATAAAAAAAAAAAAAATATACGATAAAAAGCTGAAGCGCAAGTACAACGTTATTTATTCCCTGGATTAACAAACCAAATTCGGAACGCAACTCATTGTAGCCATTTTGATTGCTACGTTTTTTATTTTCCCGATATCATAATGTAAAACTTAGTAAATGATTTACGATATGATATGGCGTAATAAATTTTGATACAAAGTTCAAATTAAATCATACGAAATGATCCTACGGATTGTAAACATATTTTGATGCGAGTTAATGTAGTAATATTAATTTTGTTATCAAGTAATTCTATATACAATTTATGGCCAAATTTAGTGTAAAGTCATGTTTAATAAAATTGAGTAATTAGTATACCGAATAGTTTAGATCATCTGATTCTAAAAAATTATTCCGTAACTAAAAAGTATAAAATATATTTTACCATTTTAACCATATTAGTTATTTAAAAATTTTATTTGAATGATCTTAAATTTTAAAATTTAAAATTAAAATATTACAATATTTGTTGAGGCTATTTTTGTCCATAGATTTTAATTTTTTGTTAAGAGGCCCCTCTCAATAGTATAGATTTGAATTTCTCTATCTCTAAGGCGCTATATCGGATGGCACCGTTGGAGTTGCAAGAGTTGAAAGAGCAGTTGCAAGAATTGTTAGATCGTGATGTGATTCGACTGAGTGTTTCGTCATGGGGTGCTCCAGTTTTGTGACGCCCCCAAAATTAGGTATATCATCACCCATCTTGGGTGCATGAAACTACGTAGATGCGAATTTAAATACAACTTATTAACATAAGCGTAGGTATGCAATACGACATAAAGCGTGAGTTTAAATACAAATATAAATCTACTAGATATTATACAAACTCAAAAAAAAGTCCTCATTACAATTATTATCACTTTATTTCACGAGAATAGTGAGGACTACTAATCTTATCTTGGGACCATCACTCGTTTCCCAGGCTCGTCCCAATTTATATTCTCATTTCAAGAAGAGAAACGGTGAAAGAAAGGGTGAGCTCAACTAGCCCAGAAGAAGAAATATTATGACTAAGATAATGAGAATAAATTATCAATAGTCTTCAACAATATTAAAGCGATAAAATCTGATAAACAACCGGTTTAAGCTGCGGTGAATATCTGATCCATTAAAAAGTCAAGTAGAAAATAAAGTCTACTATCTTTTAGGTTTTAAAAGGTTTTTCATCATTTGTTATAAATGAGACTCGAACTTTAATAAATATTCCACATCATCGAATCACCCACGCACACTACTGGCCGAGGATATTCTTTAGTATCACGACCACAATTATTCATGCACTTCTGAGAAAGAATATTTGTGTATTCATTAATAGTCATGATCATACTAACAAGCGTCCATCGATGCACTCTGACCCTTTGAGGATTTTTATCACATCATTTGTAACATTACGGTCGTGATTACATAGAATAGTCTACGGTGCATAATCATACCAAGTCCATCTATGCCTTCTCTGCCCACGAGATGACTTTAAAAAAATATAAACATGAGGATGATGACAATGATATAAGAATTGATAAAACAAGTTCAAGAATTATTTTATCCGGGAATTATTAACGTCCAAATTATCAATAATATCTTTGTTTTGTAGAGTAAAATTCAAGAATGATCGGAAGAATATTTTCATGAAAAGATCTTTGGATGAAACGCAAATATCGAGGATATTCCACTAATTTCATGGAGTATAGAAGTCAAAAGTTTTAACCTTATTTGGGTATAATAAAGAATGGAATAACAAAAGAAATCACCGTGCATGCGATAGGCGCGCATGCAGACGGTTATTCAGCGAGAATAATAAATAACGGAACCAGTCGGTGAAATTCTGCAAGACAGGATGTTCAACGAGAATAATAAAGATGGAACCGGATCAGGTGTAAAAACACTTGAGATAGGATATTCAGCGAGAATAATAAAAAAGCGGAACCGGTCCGGTGTAAAACACATGACGAGGATGTTCCAGCGAGAATAATAAAAGCGGAACCGGTCAGGTGTAAAACACCTGTGAGCAGGATGTTCAGCAGAATAATAAAAAAAGACGAAAACCGGTCCGGTGTAAAACACGAGAGCGAGGATGTTCAAACGAATCATAGAAGAATGTCACCAAGTATAGGGTAATAGCGTATATTGAGTTATTCCAATGAGAATAATAAGCGATGGAATAACAACGAGTTCTCTTCGTGAATAAGAAAGAATAACACCCTTACATTTGGTAGAAGATTGAATCTGCTTGACGGTGTAGTAACAAAATACTCTTCTTCTTTCTCTCTTCTCTCTATATATTTTCTCTCTCTATAGCTTGAATGAATTAAGTGAAAAATAATGAAGCCCTAGGCCTCTATTTATAGAAGATTTCTAGCTTAGCACTGCCGTGTGAAAAAGTGGCGGATTGGTTTGGCGCTTTGTAATGTGAAAGCGACAAGTGGTTCGGCCTTTTGTAATGTGAAGCGACAAGTGATTGACGTCTGGTAAAGGTAATTACTATTAACGAAGGTAAATACTATTAGCGAAGGTAAATACTATTTACAAGGGTAATTACTTATTGACGAAGGTAAATACTATTCACTGAGGGTAATTACTATTGTGAAGGTAAATCTTATTCACAAGGGTAATACTATTGACGAAGAGACTCTTAGATGATGACATATAGGCCCCCATAAAATAATCAAACTTACCACAAATCATTTTTTTTCATTGACACATATTTAATCTTTCAACAATTATTAATCATTTATAACTTGTCGTCTCGATTATTGATTTAATCTTATAACATATTATACGGATGATCTTTGTGACAATAATTGAATCGATAATATAAGAGATATGATCGGCAATTCTTGTGTGTGATAATTGAGCATGGTGAGTGACTTCTCACGTAAGCATCGATAATCAATCTAGTGTCTTCTTTCACAACTACTGGCGTATTCTTGTACTTTTTTTACCATAGGGTAGTTCAGCGGTTTTAACGGTAACACCTCCGCCATTATTTTTATAAAATATTTTTGTCGTTTTCTCAATCAAACAATAATTACATTATGGGGTCCTGATGATTGAGCCATTATGCGAATATTCCCTAACAAAAGAATATTCCCAGAACCAAACGAATATTTTATAACAACTTGCATACTTTGCAAAATTTATAAATATTACCCACAACTATAATATTATATCAAATTTATTCCATAATATTCAAAAATAATATTTATAGAAAAATTCATCTTTATTTATAAAAGATGGGGTCTTACAACCTCCCTTCTTATGAAATTTAGCCCTCGAAATTAGAAGTGCGATACGGTATGTCGAAGAGGTAAGGATACCTTGATTTCATTTCAAATTCTAACTCCCAAGTCATTTTCTCAACATCGTGGTTCCTCCACAAAACTTTGACTTGAGGTATAACCTTGGGCGTAAAATATGTTCCTTCTTATCCAAAATTTGAGCAGGAACCTCTTCATACGTCAAATCTTCCATTATTTAAATCAGGTTCTAACTTCGATAATATGGTTCGGGTCTTTCACATATTTACGTAACATAGATATGTGAAAAGCGTTATGAACACGAGACATATTTGGTGAAAGCGAGTCTATAGGCCACGATTCCTACTCGATCGAGGATTAAAATGGAATAGATGAATCGAGGATTAAGTTTTCCTCTCTTTCCAAATCTTGTAACTCCTTTCCATGGAAAGCGACTCTTAACAACACGTGATCTCTATATTGAATTCCACGTCCTTTCGATGAAGATCGGCATAACTCTTTTATCGATTTTGTGAGGTTTTTTATCGTTGTCGGATCGTTTGAATCTTTAAAAGTAGTCATACGTACCAACTACGGTCCCAACAACGTTGCTTCACCCACCCTCATCCCAAAGATATCTTTGGAAGCGACACTTTCTTCCATACAACGCTTGAATGGAGCCATGCCGATACTTGCTTGATAAGCTGTTGTTGTAGGAAAACTCCACCGATGGTAAGAACTTGTCCCAACTCCCTTGAAATCAAGGACCTGAGTCTTAATAGATCTTGAGAGTTTGAATAGTCCTCTCCATTGTCCGTCAAATGCGAGGATGATATCTGAGAAAGCTAAATCGTGAAAGTCTGTGCCCATAGCTTTTTTGCAAACTAACCCAAAATCGTGAAGTGAATCTTGGGTCTCGATCGAAACTATGGATGGATACCGGCATACCATGCGATCTTACAATCTCGTTTATATACATCTGAGCAAGGCGTTCAAGTGTATAAGTTTCTCGTATCGGTAAGAAATGAGCGGACTTGGTCAATCTATCAACAATGACCCAAATCGCATCGATGCCTTGAGAAACCTTAGGAAGGCCAGTAACAAAATCCATGGTAATGTGCTCCCACTTCCATTACGGAATTTCAAGTGGTGCTGATGGACCTTTTGGTACTTGATGTTCGCTTTAACTCGTTGACAAGTTAGACACCTTGAGATAAACAAACGCTATCTCTCTCTTCGTATTGCTCCACCAAAATGTATGGCGAATATCATGATACATTTGGTACTCCCGAGATGGATTGCAAATGGTGTATTATGCGCCTCCATCATGATATTATACTTTAAATTAGGGTCGTTAGGAACACAAAGTGCGGAGTTGACTCGAAGTATTCCTTTTCATCGATTCTTGCTTGGCATAGCACCTTCTTGCACTTTCTTCTTCATACGCATCGGCTCCAGTGCGTAGCTTGGCGACTTTAACTTTATCGATTAAAGTCGGTTCTACTTCGTATACTCATTATCATCACATGCGTCACAGAGTCTTTAACTCTATCTCCATCCTTTGTAAGTCACACAAAATGGGCCTTTGCGTTGACAATATCGCTTTTCGTACTTGTATATGATTTTTCTACTCGAACGCGTCATTTACCACGTTCGCTTTTCGAGGATGGTATTGGATGGTATGATCATAATCTTTCAGCAGTTCAAGCCCAGCGTCGTTGTCGCGTGTTGAGTTCTTATGAGTGAAGAAATATTTGAGGCTTTTATGATCCGTAAAGATCTCCACTTTCTCCCCATACAAGTAATGCCTCCAAATTTTAAGTGCAAAGACAACAAATTACTTGACTCTAGATCATGAGTAGGATAATTCCTCTCATATTCTTTGAGTTGTCATGGCATAGGCTATAACTTTTCCATGTTGCATAAGAACACCGACCCTTTCGAAGCATCACTTTGTAGATGACAAATCCCTCAAGGCAGGATGGTATTGTCGAGCAGTCTTTGAAATAAGTCTCTCTTGAGTTCTTGAAAACTCTTCTCACATTCTTCGCTCCAACCGAACTTTGTATCTTCCAAAGTCGGTGAGTCGATGGAGTAGCGATTCGAGAAAATCCTTCCACGAATCTCGATAATAACCAATTAAAGCGAAGAAAGCTACGTGCTTGGTCAGCGATTTAGGTTGTTCCCGACTTTGAATAGCTTCGATCTTTCTTTGGGTCAGCGGATATTCCATGACTTGATACCACGTGCCCAAGGAATGCTACTTCTTGAGCCGAACTCACATTTCTTGACTTGGCATAAAGCTTATATTCACGAAGCTTTTGGAGTGTCGACCTCAAGTGTTTGCTCATGATCTTCACGGCTTTTGGAATAAATAAGGATGTCATCAATAAAGGCGACCACAAAGTGATCTAAATATTCCTTGAATACTCGGTTCATCATATCCATGAAGGCGGCGGGAGCATTAGTCGATCCAAAGGACATGACTAGGAATTCATAATGCCCGCGTCTCAGAGAGTTAAAGCCGTCTTTGGAATGTCGGTGGTTCTAATCTTCAATTGGTGATATCCGGAACGAAGATCGATCTTTGAAAAGAATTTGGCTCCTTGCAATTTGGTCAAACAGGTCATCAATACGTGGCAATGGATACCTATTTTTGATGGTGACATGATTGACTCCGATAATCAATACAAAGTCGCATACTCCCATCTTTCTTCTTCACGAATAGAGCAGGAGCACCCCGAGGAGAAGTACTAGGGGACGAATAAAACCCGATGTCTAACAATTCCTGCGGTTGGGTCTTTAACTCACGAAGTTGATAGGAGCCATTCGATATGGGGCTTTGGAAATAGGTTTTGTCTGGGTTCAAGGTCGATACAAAATTCAATTTCACGCTCACGGGGTAGGCGGGGAAGTTCTTGAGAATCGTCGGAAATTTATTAACAATAGAAATATCGTTCAAAAGCGGCGTATTTTTGTTTAAATCGTGACATGAGCTAAGAAAGCTTGACATCCGTTTTTGATAAGCGAATAGCTTTATGGCTTGAGATGGCCGTGATTGATTTTAATGGTTTGGTCGTTTGAATTAGCATAATAGGTTGATTAGGAATATGAAAAGCTAACAACTTACGAAAACAATCAATTTTTGCATGATAAGTAGTTAACAATCAATCCACAGAATCACGTCAAATGCAAGTATTTTTAATGAAATAAGATCGGCCGGGTAATGTGAGAAGTACCGATTTGAACCAAACAAGACTTATAAGCAGTGGATGTAATGAAGGTTTCTCCCAGCGGAGTTTCCATGAGATAAGTCAAAGTCTAATTTCTCGAGTCAAATTTAATCGATGGCGCAAGTAGGAGAAATAAAAGAATGGGTAGAACCGGTATCAAATAAAGTATAGACTTCATTAGAGTTTATGATAAGCTTACCGTGATGACCTCATTCGGATTCCTTGCTCTTTGGGAGGTCACAACAAACTCTCTCCTTGCCTTTCTGGGTTTTGAATTTTACGGGATGGCCTTTGGTGCCTCCATCCCTAGTTGAATTTGTCTTGATGGCGACAAAAATCGAGCTAAGTGACCTTCTCTTCCACAATTATAACATGCTTTGGACGGCATGGCGCAGTTTTGGTGATGTGTCCCTCTCCTCCGCATTTGAAGCATATGATAGGTGGTCTTTCTCCTTCCTTAACAATGGGTCTTTGGTCTTGGCGTCTTTCCACCATTGTTGAATCTCCGTTTCTTGAAATGTCCATTCTTATTGTTTTTGTACGATTACCAGAAGTGGTTACCATATCTCGCACATTGATTCCCTCACGCTTGTTGTCACCGCTTCGATGACTACTCTACCATTTGGTATTATAATTTCTTAAAATTGCTTGCTCTCTTTTAGTTGTGTTGACTCATTATCGCGTTCCACTAAGCGAGCCCTATTTACAACATCGAATACAAACACGGTTTATGAGAAATAAGATGTTGGCGTATCTCGACTTCAAACCTCTTAAAAAACATTAGCGCCATTCTCTCTTCATTATCCACCAGTGGAATAAATAGTGATAACTCATAAAATTTTGCCTCGTATTGCGACACGGTCATATTGTTTTGTTCGACTTGATAAATTCCACCTCCTTCGTATGGCGAATACTTTCGGGAAAGTATTTGGCGTTGAGCGACTCTGGAACTTCTCCCAAGATATCTTGATGCAAACGGGTTGAGTCGTTTTACCGATTCCCACCGATGAATCGCCTCTCCGCGCAACATAAAAGCGTGAAAGGAACCTTTTGCTCCTCGGAGCATCCCAAGACATCAAATATCTTGGTAATCTGCTTTATCCATGCTTAGCGAAGTGGTTTTGGCTCTCCCTTAAACTCCGGTGGTCCCGGCTCCTTGAATTGTTTAGCGGTGACCGCCGAGAGTTTTCCATGTTTCCACCTACGTTTTGGGCGAGAATCGCTCTCGCTTTCTTTGTTGCATAAATCGTATAAAGCCTACGAACATTTGATCATTCATCATTTGGTCGGTGTTGTTGTTTGCGTGAGGATTATCGCTTCGATGCACATTATCACGATTATTGATATGTGGTGAATCAGCGATCGCTGCGCTCCATTCTTTATTCTCAACATTCTCGGATGTCATTTTCGAATCTTGCCACAAAACAAAAGGTTAATTGACGTGTAACAAATTATCCCTATCTTACGACCAACCGATAAAATAGCAGATAAACTTAGGTAGGTCATACTAGCGAAGGTATTCCCGTCTCTCCCCACCTAGGACTATTCTCACATCTTAGCGAGGATCATATCCTAAGCTACGATACCTGTTGTGGCGCCCCCAAAATTAGGTATACATCACCCATCTTGGGTCGCCACTTACGTGGTGCTGAATTTAAATATCAACTTATTAACATAAGCGTCGTGTATGCAATCGACATAAAGCGTGAGTTTAAATACAAATATAAATCTACTAGATATTATACAAACTCAAACAAAAAGTCCTCATTACAATTATTATCACCTTTATTTCACGAGAATAGTGAGGACTACTAATCTTATCTTGAGGACCATCACTCGTTTCCCAGACTAGTTTCGGCTATATTCTCATTTCACGAAGAAAGCGGTGAAAAGAAAGGGTGAGCTCAACTAGCCCGATAAGAAATATTATGACTAAGATAATGCGAGAATAAATTATCAATAGTCTCAACAATGTTAAGCGATAAAATCTGATAGACAACCGGTTTAAGCTGCGGTGGAATATCTGATCCATTAAAAAGTCAAGTAAAAATAAAAGTCTACTATCTTTTAGGTTTTAAAGGTTTTTCATCCTTTATTATAAATTTGAGACTCAACTTTAATAAATATTCCACATCATCGAATCACCCCCCCACACTTTCTGGCCGAGGATATTCTTTAGTATCGCGACCACAATTATTCATGCACTACGAGCGAGAATATTTGTGTATTCATTAATGGTCATGATCGTGCCAACAAGCGTCCATCGATGCACTACTACTGACCATTTGAGGATTTTTACCACATCATTTGTAACATTACGATCGTGATTACAATCAATAATAGTCTCTGAGTCATAATCATACCAAGTCCATACATGCACTACTGAGGCCATGAGATGACTTTAAAAAAATATAAACATGAGGATGATGACAATGATATAAGAATTGATAAAACAAGTTCAAGAATTATTTTATCCGGGAATTATTAACGTCAAATTATCAATAATATCTTTGTTTTGTAGAGTAAAATTCAAGAATGATCGGAAGAATATTTTCATGAAAAGATCTTTGGATGAAACGCATGAAATATCGAGGATATTCCACTAATTTCATGGAGTATAGAAGTCGAAGTTTTAACCAATTTGGGTATAATAAAGAATGGAATAACAAAAGAAATCACCGTGCATGCGATAGGCCGCGCAGACAAGTTATTCAAGCGAGAATAATAAATAACGGAACGGTCGGTGAAATTCTGCAAGCGGGATGTTCCAACAGAATAATAAAAGATGGAACGGATCCGTGTAAAACACACGAGATAGGATATTCAGCGGAATAATAAAAAGCGGAACCGGTCCGGGTGTAAAACACTGACGAGGATGTTCCAACAGAATAATAAAAAAAGCGGAACCGGTCCGGTGTAAAACTACAGCGAGGATGTTCCATGAGAATAATAAAAAGCGGAACCGGTCCGGGTGTAAAAACACATGACAGGATGTTCAGCGAGAATCATAGAAGAATGTCACCAAGTATAGGGTAAAGCAGCGTATACTGAGTTATTCCAGCGAGAATAATAAGCAATGGAATAACATGATTCTCTTCATGAATAAGAAAGAATAACACCCTTACATTTGGTAGAAGATTGAATCTTTGCGGCGGTGTAGTAACAAAATACTCTTCTTCTTTCTCTCTTATTCTCTCTATATTTTCTCTCTCTATAGCTTGAATGAATTAAGTGAAAATAATGAAGCCCTAGGCCTCTATTTATAGAAGATTTCTAGCTTAGCTTTCTTAGTGTGAAAAGCGAAAGTGGTTTAATGATTGACAGAAAAGTGGTTTGGCCTTTAATAATGTGAAGCGACAAGTGGTTTGGCGCTTTGTAATGTGAAGCGACAAGTGGTTCGATGTCCGGTAAAGGTAATTACTATTAGCGAAGGTAAATACTATTCACAAGGGTAATTACTATTGGCCGAAGGTAAATACTATTCACAAGGGTAATTACTATTGACGAAGGTAAATACTATTCATGAGGGTAATTACTATTGTGAAGAGACTCTTAGATGATGACATATGAGCCCCCATAAAATAATCAAACTTACCACAAATCATTTTTTTTTTTCATCAACACATATTTAATCTTTCAACAATTATTAATCATTTATAACTTGTCGTCTCAATTATTGATTTAATACTATAACATATTATACGGATGATCTTGTGACAATAATTGAATCAATAATATAAGAGATATGATGTAGCAATTCTGTGCAATAATTGAGCATGGTGAGTGACTTCTCACGTAAGCATCGATAATCAATCTGAGTGTCTTCTTATGCGACTCTGGCGATATTCTTTGTACTTTTTTACCACCGGGTAGTTCAAGCAGTTTTAACGGTAACACCTCCGTAGTTATTTTTATAAAATATTTTTTGTCGTTTTCTCAATCCGGCAATAATTACATTTGTGGGGTCCACCAATGATTGAGCCATTATGCGAATATTCCCTAACAAAAGAATATTCCCAGACCAAACGAATATTTTATAACAACTTGCATACTTTGCAAAATTTATAAATATTACCCACAACTATAACATTATATCAAATTTATTCCATAATATTCAAAAATAATATTTATAGAAAAATTCATCTTTATTTATAAAAGATGGGGTCTTACAAGTTTTGTTTGTGAAGAAGAAGGATAGGTCTATGAGGCTGTATATAGACTATAGGGAGTTGAACAAGATCACCATCAGGAATCGGTATCCATTGCCGAGGATTGATGACTTGTTTGACCAACTTCAAGGGGCAAAGTATTTTTCGAAGATAGATTTGAGGTCGGGCTATCATCAGTTGAGGGTGAAGGATGAGGATATCTCTAAGACGGCCTTTCGTACTCGATATGGGCATTACGAGTTTCTGGTGATGCCATTCGGATTGACTAACGCTCCTGCAGTGTTTATGGATTTGATGAACCGGGTGTTCAGGGAATACTTGGACCAATTTGTTATTGTCTTTATTGATGACATTTTGGTTTACTCCAAGTCTAAGGAAGAACATGAGGAGCATCTTCACACAGTGTTGGGGATTTTGCAGAAAGAGAAATTGTATGCTAAATTCTCTAAATACAAGTTTTGGTTGGAGCATGTTGCATTTTTGGGTGACGTTGTTTCTGCTGAGGACATTAAGATGGATCCTGCGAAGGTTGAGTGTGACGCCCCCAAAATAGGTATACAACACCCATTCTGAGTCGCCAAATACATGGTATATAAAGCAAACTACAACTTCAATAATACAAATGTCGTGTGAAATACGACAATACATCTTAATGAGTTTAAATATAAATATTGTCTTCAGACAATATCCACACTCAAATAAGTCCTCATTACAATTATTCAAACACTATTTTACTGAAATAGTGAGGACGCTAAAACATCTTTCTAGAACCATTACTCCATTACCCAGAGCTTGATCCTGCTTATGTTCTCACCTCACGAGAAGAAAAATGGAACAAAAAGGAAAGGGTGAGCTCAACTAGCCTGATAAAGAATATTATGACTAAGATAATATACAACAATTTATCATTAGTCTTCAACAGGAAAATCGATAAAATATAATAGACAACAAGTTTTAGATCAACAAGCTGCGGTGGAAAGCAAAGAATCCATTAGAAGAGTCAGTAGAAAGAATTCTACTATCTTCTAAGATTTAAAAGTCCATCATCAATAATTTATCCACTGTAACATCAATCAATATACATCTTGAATCAAATATTCATCTTTGCACTACTGAGGCCAAAGATATTCATATGTATCACCCGGTTAAGTCGTGTTCATCTCAACACTGTTCATCTTTACTACTGGCCGATGATATTCATCGATTAATCATTCATCTTTGCACTACGGGCCAAAGATATTGATAATATCATCATTTAGGGTGAGGAAGATGAAAAATATTTTAAAGAACTAATCAAATTGAGGCCAGAAGGACAAATATTAAGGATTCGTATAAAAGTTTATCCAAGATCAATAATACTCTATAATAAACTATAGTGGAGTAAAATTCAAGAATGAAGATCAAAACATGGATTTAATTTCAAGAATAAGGGTCACAACAGATAACTTGAAAGAAGAAAAAAAAAAATTTTTTTTTTTCTTTTGTGAACAGTACTCGTGAACAATACCCAGTCATGAAAAGTTCCAAATTTGATAAAAAGTTCAGACCAATAATCTTATGAAATGATATTAGATGAAACGAAATTTCTAATCATTTCAGGAATTATAGAAGTAATACTTACCATAGTAAGTTCAAATTTAGGAATATGAAATAAAATAATATCCCTTCCATACTATGGAGTATGAAAGGAAATAATATTTCTTACGAGTATTGAAATAAAATAATATCCTTTACCTTGGTAGAAACTGGATTTAACTGGAATATCCGATATTATTCTGAGAAAATCTTGCAGAAAAACTACGCTCAAAATATTCTTATACTCAAGAAAAATACTCACAATACTAATTTCTGAATTTGAGAATGGTGTGATGAGGAAGGAGGGGTTACCCCCTATTTATAGTGCAGCGCTCGGAGGAAAAATCAAAGCATTTGCATTTTTTTTCTTCCTGCCTAATAATGCTTGCCTAACTTTTCATACTTTTCATAAGGGTGGGTACCATCCTTGAAAATAACTTGGCAGGCAAAAAAAAAAAACTCACCAACCATTTTCACCAATCAGTGGCATTTATTCATCATAATTGAGGGCTATAACTTTCAAAACCAAAGCTGCGGAAGAAAAAAATCAAGAGATATGAAATATTAGCCATCCACCCAAAAGATGAAGCTCACGGAAATTTCTTCCGCCCATAAACTTAGAAAAGCATGCAAATTAAAATTAATTAATTCATATCAGTCCTTTTTCACATGCATAAATATATATATATATATATATATATATATTATAACAATAATATTATTATTTAAACAATTTAAAAAATATTATAACAATATTTTGAATGAATATTCTATCGAGAAATAATTATAATTCCAAAAAAATATGCCAAACTTTCAACAATTATTTTATGCTAAAATTCCTTCATTTTTAATAGCATAAAATAAATAAATCCATCATTTATATCCACATCAAATAAATATTTTCTTATCATATAAATCAATAATTAATTATTCACAAATAATATTCTGAATCACAATTATACAACCGGTAGTTCCCGAGGAAAAGTGGGGGCTTTCGATAAAATTTCTCTCTTCTTGGTAGCATGATTAGGTGACCAAACCTCTCCTTGACAGAACTTTCTAGACATTGCCAATAATCTTTATCTAATAATATTATTCAAATAATATGAATTATTGATCCGATAATGGGAAATCTTTGTGCGGTGACAATTATTGAAATAACAATAATATAAAATATCAACGTAGCAATTATTGAATCGATAAAATAAAATATTAAGCGATAACTCTTTGTAACAATTATTGAGTAGTGCCTTTTTACGTAAGGACCAATAATTCATCAATACTGTGCATCCACGCGTTTTACTGTATTTTAACCACCGGGTATTCCAACAATGTTAACGGTAACAACTACGCCGTTATTTATAAAAACTCAAACTTTGTCGTTTTCCTTCATTCGACAGTTATTACATTATAGGGCCCTGAATGGTAGCTGGCCGTCATGCGAATATTCCCCGACAACAAGAATATTCCATGACCAAACGAATATTCCCCGACAACAATGATTATTTTATAACCACTTGCTTATTTTACAAAATTTGCACATTTCACCCATAACCAAAATATTATATCAAATTAATCCTTATTATTTCAAAATAATAAATAGAGAAAATTTGATTTTATTTATAATAAGTTGGGGTCTTACAACCTCCCCTCCTTATGAAATTTCGTCCTCGAAATTGACGTACGTACCTGGTGTTTCGAAAAGGTGAGGATACCTCACTTTCATTTCTGATTCCAACTCACAGGTCATTTCTTGATAGCATGGTTTCTCCACAAAACCTTAACTTGTGGTATAACCTTCGATGCGTAGGACATGCTCTTTCTATCCAAGATCTTAACAGTACCTCTTCGTACGTTAAATCTTGACTATCTCGTCTGGTTTAACTTGATAATATGGTTAGGGTCTTTCACATATTCTGAAGCATGAAAATGTGAAAACATTATGAACACGAGACATACTTGGAGGTAATGCGAGTCTATAGGCCACATTTCCTATTCGATCGAGAATCTCAAATGGACCAACAAACCTTGGATTGAGCTTTCCTCTCTTCCCAAATCTTGTAACTCCCTTCCGTGGTGCAACACGTAAAGATACATGATCCCCGATATTAAATTTCACGTCTTTTGATGAAGATCAAGCATAACTCTTTTGTCGATCCTGTGCTTGGTTTGTATCGTTGTCGAATCGTTTGGATCTTCTCTCTGTAGTCATTCGTACTCAACTCTGGTCCCAACAATGTTGCTTCTCCCACCTTCGTCAAAGATCTTTGGAGAATGACACTTTCGTCCATACAACTCCTCGAATGGAGCCATGCCTATACCTTCTTGATAATTGTTGTTGTAGGAGAATCCACCGGTGGTAGGTACTTATCCCAACTCCTTTGAAATCTAGGACCACGAGTCTTAATAGATCTTGAGAGTTTGAATAGTCCTCTTTGATTGTCCGTCCAGTTTGAGGATGGTATGCTTGCGGCCGAATCGTAAATCCGTGTCCATAGCTTTTTGCAAGCTAACCCAAAATCTTGAAGTGAATCTTGGGTCACGTTCGAAACTATGGATCTTGGCATGCCATGCAATCTCACAATCTCATTCTAAATACATACGAGCAAGGCGTTCGAGGAATAAGTCTCACGTATCCAGAAGAAATGAGCAGACTTGGTTAATCTATCAACAATAACCCAAATCGCATCTATGCCTTGAGAAACTTTGGGAAGACACATACTTGAAATCCATGGTAATGTGTTCCCACTTCCATTTCGGAATCTCAAGTGGTTGCAATGGACCCTTTGGCACTTGATGTTCGCCTTTACTCATTGACAAGTTAAACACCTCGAGATAAACTCCGTGATCTCTCTCTTCATATTGTTCCACCAAAATGTGTGTTGAATATCATGATACATTTGGTACTCGAGATGGATTGCAAAGCGGGGTGTTGTGTGCCTCCATCATGATTCTATGCTTCAAGTCAAAATCGTTAGGAATGCAAAGTGCAGAGTTGACTCGAAGTATTCTTCTTCATCGATTCTAACTTACGGAATAACACCTTCTTGCACTTTCTTCTTCATACGCATTGGTAAAAAGTAGCGAAGCGGCTTTAACTTTATCGATTAAAATCGGTTCTACTCGTATATTCTCCATCATCACGTGGGTCCACTGGAGTCTTTAACTTTCGATCTCCATCCTTTGTAAATTGTATAAAATGGGTCTGTGTTAACAACATCGCACTTCATACGCATACGATCTTACTACTCAATCGTCATTCTTCTTTGTAAGACCGAATTTTATGAAATAAAAGTATTCAATTTTTATTGAGGTAATTGGTTAAATTGATAAAAGTTAAAGTTAAAGGGTGATATATGAAATTTTTTTTTCAAAATAAGCGAGGGGTATAAAGTATTCATTATTGTTGGGGAATATTCGTTTGGTCGTGGAATATTCTTTACGGCGGGGGAATATTAATATGACGGTAGCGAGCCATGTATGGGCCCCATAGCGGAAAGCGATTGGATGAAGAAAGCGACAAATATAAGTTGGTTAAAAATAACGGCGGTAGTAGTTATTACAATTAAAATTTGTTGGAATACCGTTGGTTAAAATATAGATGTCTGGCGTGGTTGCCTTGATGCGCGCGGTATTGCACAATATTGTTGAATTATTGATCCTTACGTAAGAAGGCACTACTCGATAATTTCACGATGAATTCTTGTTGATATTTTATTTTATTGATTGATAATTCTTTGCGTTGATATTTTATATTATTGTTGTTCGATAATTGTCCTTTGCACATTATCTCCATTATCGGATCAATAATTCATATTATTTGAATAATATTATTAGATAGCATTATTGGCAATGTCTAGAAAGTTACATCGAGGAGAGGTTTGGTCACCTAATTGCGGCGATAAGGAGAAATCCTTATCGGAAGCCCCTCTTTCACAGGAGCGGCTGGTTGTCATAAATGTGATTACGTAATATTATTTGTGAATAATTAATTATTGATTCATATGATAAGAAAATATTTATTTGATGTGGATATAAATGATGGATTTATTTATGTGGTTATAAGTGAAGGAATTAATGATGAGGTGTTTTATAAATTATTTGTCGAAATGGAGAACAAAATATGGGATTTTCGGAAAAATTAGTTTATTACTTGATTTTGTAAAATCCATAACTCTTTGTGTATAATGAGTTAAGAGATGAGCCATATATCAAAAGAAAGCCCTAGAAGTAAGCTAAGCTGTAGAAATTTGAATCACCCAAAAATTCTTTGTAGATATTTCGTGGTGAAATTTTGAATGAAAGCTGGTCAGAAGGACTAATAGTCCAAGAAAAATCGGTGTTCTTGACTATATTGCGTGAGTTATAAATTTTGATCAAATAGTTGGATCGTTGTAATTTTGGATATGTTATACATACATAAGTTGAGTATATGTCCACAAATTTTGAACCGTTTAAAATGAGCGAATGATTTGTTATGAATTTTAAGAGGTGTCTGATTAGGAAATTAGGTTTATAATTGATTTTGGTGGAAAATTCTAGAATTGAGTGGGCCCCACTTGTGGTTGGTGAAGAAATGTGCTGAATTTTATTTCAAATGTGGTGGGTGGGAATAGTAGCGAGTAAAGCCATCAGGGTTTGAGTTAAAAATGCCTTGGCGTCTTAACATTTTTCTATAAATAGAAGGCTAAGTTAGAATTGAAAATCACACCGAAACAAAGTTTTCTCTCTTCTCTCTCTAGATTATTGAGTGTAATTTGTGAGTATTTAGATACTTGGTGAGTTGATATTCATCGGTCTGCAAGTTTCCTTGATGTCATATCAGATATCTGTAGGAAGTCTTTCTTTCTTTTTTGAGGTAAGGGATAGTAAGGGATATTATTTTTTTGTAATGATATTATTTCTTCAATATCATTATCTTTGAAATATTGATCTGAAGTTTTTATCAAATTTGGAACTTTTTCATATCGGGGTTACTATTCATGAGTTCTTATTCACGATTCTTATTCATGAGTTCTTATTCACGAGATTCTTATTCACGAGTACTATTAATGAAGCGTGAAAATGTTTTTTGTGGAATTTCTATCTTTTGGTGTCAGATTCTTATTCACGTATCGGCCTTTACGTATATCTGACATTATTCACGAATCTACTTTATTCATAGAAAAATGAAAATTTTCTTTTTAATCTAAAATATCTAATACGGATACTAGCTTTGATTGTATCCGTGTTTTGATCATTCTTGAATTTTACACCACTATGATTATTTTTTGAGGTATTTTTGGGCGTGGATAAAATCGATGCAAAGATGAATGATTTACGAAGAATATCTTTGGCTGTGTAGTGCAAAGATGAGCAGTGTTTAAATGATGACATGACATTGATGAATATCTTTGCCATTGATGGTGAAAGATGAATTATTGATGAATATATTTTGCTTCATAATGCAAAGATGATTTTGTTGTTGAATATCTTTGCTTGATGTAGTGCAAAGATGAATTATTGATGAATATCTTTTGCTCGTAATGCAAAGATGACTTTGTTGTTGAATATCTTTAGCCATTGTAGTCAAAGATGAATTATTGATGAATATCTTTTTGCTCGAAATGCAAAGATGATCATTGTTGAATATCTTAGCTTTGTAGTGCAAAGATGAATTATTGATGAATATCTTTGGCTTGTAATCAAAGATGACCCGTTGTTGAATATCTTTTGCTTTGTAGTGTAAAGATGAAGCTGTTGATGAATATCTTTGGCGAGTAGTGCGAAGATGAATTTATTAGTATGATTATGAGCGAGGCTGTGATTTGGTATAACCATGATCTTTGATGTTTTGGTAAAGACAAGTGATGAAAATTATCTTTGTCTTGGATGAGAAAGGAATTTAGAACTACAATTACGATTATGAGTTATACTGCGTGATTGTGGGAGGAATTGTTGATTGATGTTACGAGGATAAAACATTGTTGGTGGATTTTTAACATGGGAAGACAATAGACTTTATAGTCTATTTGACTCTTCTAATGGATTGCTCATTCATTATGACTATGGTTGAAAAGTTTTATCATCTACCGTATATGTTCTAAATCTACGATTTATTCTTGATGAAGACTATTGATAATTTATTTATCTTTAGTCATAATATTCTTTCTTGAGCTAGTTGTGCTCACCCTTTTGTTTCTGATTCCTTTCGGGGTAATAAAAAGTGTAAATTTGGGTCGGCGGGGATAGCGAGGAATAGAGTGGTGGTCTATAGATGTTGAGGGTGAGGTGAATTTAACTTGGAATGGTGTTTTGTCACTTTATCATACAAGATGTCTAATGACATCTGACCTCGTGTTATCATAAAGACATGGTTGTGCTCATCCACTTGCTTTGAGTATATTTACAAGCACTACTATATAATCTTGGTGTTTGTTTGGAGTATAATACCCGATTAGAGGCAGTGGAGATAATGATATGTCGAGAAGACTCACCATTGGGAAGAATATGATAGTAATCTTCTCGTTTTTCTTTGGGGTTTATTGGGTTAAACGAGGATAATTACGTGGCCATATGATATCTACCATAACCTAAAAGCATGGCCTCCCATGTATACGAAGGTTTCTTGAGCACTTCCCAAAGATTCTAATTTCTAAAAGCAGGTTTTTGGTTGTACCTTTATGTAAGGTGTCATGGTGACGTGTTATCAAGTTGGTGTCGAGTTACATTTGGTATATATTGGTATCAAACTCACGGCATATGTGTTGTTGTATTTTGCACGACAATTGTTGTAATAAAGTTGTAGTTATTTACATACCATGTATTTAACGACTCGAGAATAGGTTGGATGGAATGGACCTATTTTGGGGTTGTTACATTAAGTATCGAGCTATAATGGAGCCTCTCATTTGGTGACTTTTGATGGGGGATGCGAAGCCGGACTCTCCGTGGGGGCCAGATTCTGCTTGGTGGCAAACCGATAGGTATCGATGTGAGGTCTTGACACTGAGTTGGTGTCGAGTTACATTTGGTATCGAGCTTAGGGATATGATCTCTGGCGGAGATCGGGGAATAGAACTAGGAGGAGAGATGAGTAAATCCTTGTTAGTGTGTCTACCTAAGCTTATTTGTTGGTCGGTCATAATATCGAGATATTATGTGATATGTTAATTTGCTCAATTAACCTTTGTTTTTGTTGTATTCTAGAATGATATCTAAAATACGAGGAGATGAGCAATGGAGAAATCATGATGTGGGGAGATAGAATGCGAAATGAAAACAAGGTATTCTCAACTCTTTGAAATACCAGTACGTAAATTTGGGGAACGAAATTTCATAAGGGAGGAGATTGTAAGACCGAATTTTATGAAATAAAAGTATTCAATTTTTCTATTGATAATTGGTTAAATTGATAAAAGTTAAAGTTAAGGGTGATATATGAAATTTTTTTTTCAAAATAAGCGAGGGGGTATAAAGTATTCATTATTGTCGGGGAATATTAGTTTGGTCGTGGAATATTCTTTACGTCGGGGAATATTAAATGCTGACGGTATGACGTGTGTGGGCCCCATGTGAAAGCGATTGGATGAAGAAAAGCGACAAATATAAGTTGGTTAAAAATAACGGCGTAGTTATTCACAGTTAAGGCATTGGAATACCGTTGGTTAAAATATAATGTCTGGCGTGGTTCTTGCGATGCTGCGGTATTGCACAATATTGTTGAATTATTGATCCTTACGTGAAAAGGCTTTACTCAATAATTTTTCACATGTAATTCTTGTTCGATATTTTATTTTATTGATTCGATAATTCTTTGCGTTGATATTTTATATTATTGTTGTTGATAATTGTCTTTGCACATTATCTCCATTATCGGATCAATAATTCATATTATTTGAATAATATTATTAGATAGCATTATTGGCAATGTCTAGAAAGTTACATCGAGGAGAGGTTTGGTCACCTAATTGCGGCGCCCGATGAGGAGAAATCCTTATCGGAAAGCCCCCTCTTTCACAGGAGCGACGGTTGTCATAAATGTGATTACGTAATATTATTTGTGAATAATTAATTATTGATTCATATGATAAGAAAATATTTATTTGATGTGGATATAAATGATGGATTTATTTATGTGGTTATAAGTGAAGGAATTAATGATGAGGTGTTTTATCGGTATTTGTCGAAATGGAGAACAAAATATGGGATTTTCGGAAAAATTAGTTTATTACTTGATTTTGTAAAATCCATAACTCTTTGTGTATAATGAGTTAAGAGATGAGCCATATATCAAAAGAAAGCCCTAGAAGTAAGCTAAGCTGTAGAAATTTGAATCACCCAAAAATTCTTTGTAGATATTTCGTGGTGAAATTTTGAATGAAAGCTGGTCAGAAGGACTAATAGTCCGAAAAATCGGTGTTCTTGACTATATTGCGTGAGTTATAAATTTTGATCCGACCGTTGGATCGTTGTAATTTTTGGATATGTTATACATACATAAGTTGAGTATATGTCCACAAATTTTGAACCGATTAAAAATGAGCGAATGATTTGTTATGAATTTTTAAGAGGTGTCTGATTAGGAAATTAGGTTTATAATTGATTTTGGTGGAAAATTCTAGAATTGAGTGGGCCCCACTTGTGGTTGGTGAAGAAATGTGCTGAATTTTATTTCAAATGTGGTGGGTGGGAATAGTAGCGAGTAAAGCCATCGAGGTTGCGGAGTTAAATCTGCTTGGCGTCTTAACATTTTCCTATAAATAGAGGCTAAGTTAGAATTGAAAATCACACGAAACAAAGTTTCTCTCTTCTCTCTCTAGATTATTGAGTGTAATTTGTGAGTATTTAGATACTTGGTGAGTTGATATTCATCGATTGCAAGTTTCCTTGACGTCATATCAGATATCTGTCGGAAGTCTGCTCTTTTGAGGTAAGGGATAGTAAGGGATATTATTTTTTTTTTGTAATGATATTATTTCTTGATATCATTATCTTTGAAATATTGATCTGAAGTTTTTTATCAAATTTGGAACTTTTTCATGTCGGGGTTACTATTCATGAGTTCTTATTCACGAGTTACTATTCATGAGTTCTTATTCACGATTCTTATTCACGAGTACTATTAAGTGAAGCGTGAAAATGTTTTTTGTGGAATTTCTATCTTTTGGTGTCGAGATTCTTATTCACGTATCGGCCTTTATTCACGTATCTGGCTTTATTCACGAATCTGGCTTTATTCATAGAAAAATGAAAATTTTTCTTTTCGTCTAAAATATCTAATACGGATACTAGCTTTGATTGTATCCATGTTTTGATCATTCTTGAATTTTACACCACTATGATTATTTTTGAGGAGGTATTTTTGGGCGTGGATAAAATCGATGCAAAGATGAATGATTTACGAAGAATATCTTTGGCTGTAGTGCAAAGATGAGCAGTGTTTAAATGAACATGACCAGTGATGAATATCTTTAGCGATGGTGCAAAGATGAATTATTGATGAATATATTTTTTGCTCGTAATGCAAAGATGACTTGTTGTTGAATATCTTTGCTTGATAGTGCAAAGATGAATTATTGATGAATATCTTTTGCTCGTAATGCAAAGATGACATTTTGTTGTTGAATATCTTTGCTTTGTAGTGCAAAGATGAATTATTGATGAATATCTTTTGCTCGAAATCTGAAGATGATGCATTGTTGAATATCTTTGCTTTGTAGTGCAGAAGATGAATTATTGATGAATATCTTTGGCTTGTAATGCAAAGATGACCCGTTGTTGAATATCTTTGCTTTGTAGTGTAAAGATGAGCTGTTGATGAATATCTTTGGCGAGTGGTGCAAAGATGAATTTATTAGTATGATTATGAGCGAGGCGTGATTTGGTATAACCATGATCTTTGATGTTTCGGTAAAGACAAGTGATGAAAATTATCTTTGTCTTGGATGAGAAAGAATTTAGAACTACAATTACGATTATGAGTTATACTGCGTGATTGTGGGCGAGGAATTGTTGATTGATGTTACGGGGATAAAACATTGTTGGTGGATTTTTAACATGGGAAGACAATAGACTTTATAGTCTATTTGACTCTTTAATGGATTGCTCATTCAGGCTATGACTATGGTTGAAAAGTTTTATCATCTACCGTATGTTCTAAATCTACGATTTATTCTTGATGAAGACTATTGATAATTTATTTATCTTTAGTCGTAATATTCTTTCTTGAGCTAGTTGTGCTCACCCTTTTGTTTCACAATTCCTTTCGGGTAATAAAAGTGTGTTTGGGTCGGCGGGGATAGCGAGGGAATAGAGTGGTGGTCTATAGATGTTGAGGTGAGGTGAATTTAACTTGGAATGGTGTTTTGTCACTATCATACAAGATGTCTAATGACATCTGACCTCGTGTTATCATAAAGACATGGTTGTCTTTCATCCACTTCTTTGAGTATATTTACAAGCCTTACTATATAATCTTGGTGTTTGTTTGGAGTATAATACCCAATTAGAGGCGGTGGAGATAATGATATGTCGAGAGAAGACTCACCATTGGGAAGAATATGATAGTAATCTTCTCGTTTTTCTTTGGGGTTTATTGGGTTAACGAGGATAATTACGTGGCCATATGATATCTACCATAACCTAAAAAGCATGGCCTCCCATGTATACGAAGGTTTCTTGAGCACTTCCCAAAGATTCTAATTTCTAAAAGCAGGTTTTTGTTGTACCTTTATGTAAGGTGTCATGGTGGCGTGTTATCCAAGTTGGTGTCGAGTTACATTTGGTATATATTGGTATCAAACTCACGGCATATGTGTTGTTGTATTTTTGCGCGACAATTGTTGTAATAAAGTTGTAGTTATTTACGTACCATGTATTTAACGACTCGAGAATAGGTTGGATGGAATGGACCTATTTTGGGGGTTCTAACCACGTTGCTTTTCGAGGATGGTATTGAATGGTATGATCGTAATCTTTCAATGCATTTCGAGCCAAGCGTCGTTCTTTGCGTGTTGAGTTCCTTTTGGGTGAAGAAGTATTTGAGGCTTTTATGATCCGTATAGATCTCCACTTTCTCCCCATACATGTAGTGTCTCTAGATTTTCAACGCGAAAACGACTGCTGCCAACTCTAGATCATGAGTACGATAATTCCTCTCATATTCTTTGAGTTGTCGTGAGACATAGGCTATGACTTTCCCATGTTGCATGAGAACACATCCTAATCCTTTGCCTGAAGCATCGCTGTAGATAACAAATCCATCCGTACCAGATGGTATTGCGGAAGCAGTCTTAGAAATGAGTCTCCTCTTGAGCTCTTGGAAACTCTTCTCGCATTCCTCGCTCCATACAAATTTTGTATCTTCCAAAAGTCGGTGAGTTAGCGGAGTAGCGATTCGAGAAAATCCTTCCATGAATCTCCGATAATAACCGGCTAAACCCGAAAGCTCACGCGCGCGGTCATCGACTTGGTTGCTCCCAACTTTGTATTGCTTGATCTTGGCGGGTCAGCGGATACTCCATGTTTTGACACCACGTGCCCAAGGAATGCTACTTCCTCGAGCGAACTCGCATTTCTTGACTTGGCATATAGCTTGTTTTCACGAAGCCTTTCAAGTATCGACTTCAAATGGTGCTCATGATCTTCACGGCTTTTGGAATAGATGAGGATGTCATCAATAAAGACAACAACAATGATCCAAATATTCTTTGAATACTGCGGTTCATCATATCCATGAAAGAAAGCGCGAGGAGCATTAGTCGATCAAAAGACATGACTAATAATTCATAATGCCCATACAAGGAGTTACGAAGGCGGTCTTTGGAATATCCTCGGTTTTAATCTTGGTGATGATATCTAGAGCGAAGGTCGATCTTTGAAAAGAATTGTGCACCTTGCGGTTGGTCAAACAGGTCATCAATGCGAGGTAGCGGATACCTATTCTTGATGGTGACATGGTTCAATTCTCGATTAGTCAATCTGAAAGTCGCATACTCCATCTCTTTCTTCTTTACTGAATAAAGCAGGAGCACCCCGAGGAGATGTCTTAGGGACGAATGAAAGCCGATGTCTAACAATTCCTGCGAAATTTGGACTTTTAACTCCACGAAGTTCAATAGAGCCATTCGATATGGAGTCTTATAAATGGGTTTTGTGCGGTTCAAGGTCGATAAAGAATTCAACATCACGTTACGGGGTAGGCAAGGGAAGTTCTTGAGGAAATACATCGGAAATTCACTAACAATGAAAATTTTATTCAAATCGGCGTGTTTTGTTCAAATGCGTGACATGGGCTAAGAAAGCTTGACATCCGTTTTTCAATAATCGAATAGCTTTATGGCTTGATATGACAGTGACTAATTTTAGTGGTTTAGTAGTTTGAATTCGTATGATAGGTTGGTTAGGAATATGAAAACTAACAACCTTACGAAAACAATCAATTTTAGCATGATGAGTGGTTAACCAATCAATTCCTAAAATCACATCAAAAGCAAGTATCTTTGAAGAGATAAGATCAACAGGTAATGTGATAGTACCAACTTGGATCATGCAAGATTTATAAACTATAGATGTAACGAAGGTTTCACCCAATGGAGTTTCAACAGATAAGTCAAAGTCCAATTTCTCCGAGTCAAGTTTAAGCGTTGAGCACAAGCGGAGAGATAAAAGAATGGGTAGAACCGGTATCTAGTAAGGTATAAACTTCGCAAGAATTCAAGATTACCTTACCCGTAATCACCTCGTTCGAGTTCCTCGTGTTTTGGCCAGTCACGACAAACGCTCTTCCAGGAACCGCTGATTTTAACTTATCCGAGACAACTCTTGGAGTCACCATCCCCGTTGAACTTGGTTTTGCTACAGAACAATCCCGAGCTATGTGGTCTTCCTTTCCATAATTGTAACATACCTTGGATTGTTATGGACAGTTTGGGCTGATATGTCCCTCTTTCCCGCATTTGTAACATCTAACTGGCGGTCGTTCTGCTCCCCTAGAATTTGTTGTTGGTCTTGCTGCTTGATGTCTTCCGTCATTTTTGAATCTCTCTTTTACGAAATTTCCACTTGACTCACCTCTCCTATTATCATGTACGATGACCACCGAGTGGTTCCGCTTTTGTCCAGAATGTTTTCCTCCTCTTTGGTTTTCATTGCTCAGGATGGCTACCGCCACCGGTATGACTCAGTTGTGGTCCCTCGGTTTTGCACATACTCATTATCACGCTCTAATAATTGAGCCCACATTTTACAACATCTGAATATAAAGAAAATTTATGAGAGATAAGATATTCTTAGAATCTGGACTTTAGACCTCTCATAAACATCCTCGTCATTCGTTCCTTATTCTCGACCAAATGAGGTGCAAACTTTGGATATCTCTGCAAACTTAGCCTTGTCTTTGGGGCCCGTCGTATTGTTATTTTGTTCTAGTCGATAAACTCCACCTCCTTCATATAGAATGAATACTCTCGGAAAAGTACTTGTCATTGAATAGTTTTGAAATATTTCCCAAGACATCTTTGAGTGCGGTTTGGTTGAGTACGCTTCCTGAGACTCCCACCCGGTGATGCGCCTCACCATCGGAACATAAAGGTGGCGAATGGAACCATACGTTCCTCCGTGCATCCCAAGACATCGAATATCTTGGTAATTTGTTTGACTTACGTTTCGCCGTGATCGGATCCGGCTTTCCCTTAAATTACGGTGGTCCCGATTCTTTGATTTGCTTAGGCATTTGTGATAAGCCGCACATTGCTAGCATTTCCACCGTATTTTGTGCACGAGTCTCCACAAATGCGGTTTTGCGTAAGCGCAAAAAGCTCTAAACATTCCATCGTTCATCGTTTTCTCGGTAGTGTTGTTTTACGGGAGGAATATTGTCTTCTGTTGCACGTTCTCTGGTTTTGTGACTAAAGGTTGTTCTACTGATCTCATACACTCCATTGTTAACGTTCTCGTGACCATTCTAAAAAATCGCCATAAAACAAGGGTTAATTAAACAAATTAACATATCACATAATATCCCTATATTATAATGACCGACCAACAAATAAGCTTAGATATGACCTTTATTAGCGAAGGATTTACTCATCTCTCCTCTCTAGTTACTATTCCCGATCTCGCTGGAGAGATCATATCCCTAGCTACGATACCAAGTGTGGCGCCCCAAAATAGGTATCTGACACCCATTCAAAGTGCGTGAATACATGGTACATAAAAGCAAATTACAACCCGATAATCTGAATGTAAGTGTGAAATACGACAATACATCTTGTGAGTTTAAATACAAATATTATCTTACAAACAATATCACACTCAAATAAGTCCTCATTATAATTATTGAACTTTATTTTACGAGAAATAGTGAGAGGACTGCTAAAACATATTTCTAGAACCATTACTCCATTACCCAGAGCTCGATCCTGCTATGTTTACACCTCACGAGAAGAAAAATAGAATAAAAAAGGAAAAGGGTGATCTCAACTAGCCGATAAAGAATATTATGACTAAGATAATATACAACAACGATTTATCATTAGTCTTCATTGAGGAAAATCGATAAAATATAATAGACAACAAGTTTTAGATCAACAAGCTGCGGTGAAACAACAATCCATTAGAAGAGTCGAGTAGAGAAAGAATTCTACTATCTTACTAAGATTTAAAAGTCCATCATCGATAATTTATCCACTGTAACATCAATCGATATACATCTTGAATCAAATATTCATCTTTTACTTCTGAGCCGAAAGATATTCATATGTATCACCCGATTGGTCGTATTCATCTCAACACTGTTCATCTTTTACCACTACGGGCAAAGATATTCATCGATTAATCATTCATCTTTGCCTTCTACGGGCCAAAAGATATTCGATAATATCATCATTTAGGGGTGAGGAAGATGAAAAATATTTTAAAAAAGCGAATCCGGTGAGACGAAAGGACAAATATTAAGAGATTAAGTATAAAAAGTTTATCAAGATCAATAATACTCCATAATAAAATATAGTGGAGTAAAATTCAAGAATGAAGATCAAAACATGGATTTAATTTCAAGAATAAGTGTCCATGACGAGATAACTTGAAAGAAGAAAAAAATATTTTTTTTTCTTTAGTGAGCGATAGCAAGTGAGCGATCTTTCGTGAACAATACCCAGTCATGAAAAGTTCCAAATTTGATAAAAGTTAGGACCGATAATCTTATGAAATGATATTAAATGAAGCGAAATTTCTAATCATTTGGGAATTATAAGTAATCTTACCATAGTAAGTTCAAATTTAGAATATGAAATGAAATAATATCCCTTAATCTTATGGAGTATGAAAGGAAATAATATTTCTTCTACAGTATTGAAATAAAATAATATCCTTTACCTTGGTAGAAAGCTGGATTTAAGCTGGAATATCAGATATTATTACGAGAAAATCTTGCGGAAAAACTTCGCTTTCAAAATATTCTTATACTCGAAAAATACTCTGATACTAATTTACGAATTTGAGAATGGTGTGATGAGGAAGGAGGGTTACCCCTATTTATAGTCTTGTTTTCGGAGGAAAAATCAAAGCATTTGCATTTTTTTCTTCACCGCCTAATAATGCTTGCCTAACTTTTCATACTTTTCATAAGGGTGGGTACCGTCCTTGAAAATAACTTAGCGAGCAAAAAAAAAAAACTCATGACCATTTTCACCGATCGGTGGCATTTATTCATCATAATTGAGGGCCCGTAACTTTGAAAACCAAGCTTTGAGAAGAAAAAAAAATCTGAGAGATATGAAATATTAGCCATCCACCCAAAAGATGAAGGTATGCGGAAATTTTCTTAGCATAAACTTAGAAAAGCATGCAAATTAAAATTAATTCATATCCCTCCCTGTTTATAACATACATAAATAAATATATATATATATATATATATATTATAACAATAATATTATTGTTTAAACAATTTTAAAAATATTATTACAATATTTTGAATGAATATTCTATCGGAGAAATAATTATAATTCCACAAAAATATGCCAAACTTTCAACAATTATTTTATACTAAAATTCCTTCATTTTTAGCCGCATAAAATAAATAAATCCATCATTTATATCCACATCAAATAAATATTTCCTTATCATATAAATCGATAATTAATTATTCATAAATAATATTACGAATCACAATTATAATGATCGGTAGTTCAGGAAAGAGGATTTCGATAAAATTTCCACTCTTGTGGCTTGATTAGGTGACAAACCTCTCCTTGGCGAGAACTTTCTAGACATTTGCGATAATCTTTATCTAATAATATTATTCAAATAATATGAATTGTTGATCGATAATAGAAAATATTATGCGATAACAATTATTGAAACAATGATAATATAAAATATCAATAGCATGACAATTATTGAATCGATAAAATAAAATATTGAGCGATAACTCTTGTAACAATTATTGAGTAGTGTCTTCTTACGTAAGGACCGATAATTCATCAATCACATGCATCGCAGCGTATTCGTATTTTAACCCAAGGGTATTCAGCGGTGTTAATGGTAGCGACTTCTGTAGATTATTTATAAAAACTCGAACTTTGTCGTTTTCAACCCGCCGTGAGCACTTGATACATTATGGGTCCCATAAATGGCTGGCGTCGTCACGAATATTCCCAAACAACAAGAATATTCCACGACCGACGAATATTCAAGCAAATGATGATTATTTTATAACCAACTTGCTTATTTTGCAAAATTTGCATTTCACCCATAACAAAATATTATATCAAATTAATCCTTATTATTTTAAAATAATAAATAGAAAATTTGATTTTATTTATAATAAGTTGAGGTCTTTGACCTCCTCTCTTATGAAATTTCGTCCTCGAAATTGGCGTACGTCTGCAGTGTTTGAAAAGGTGAGGATACCTCACTTTCATTTACGATTCGACTCCGGGTCATTTCTTGATAGCATGGTTTCTCCACAAAACCTTAACTTGTGGTATAAACCGATGCGTAGGACATCTTTCTTTCTATCCAAGATCTTAACGAATTACCTTTTAAATGCGTTAAATCTTGACTATCTAATCAGATTTAACAACGATAATATGGTTTGGGTCTTTCACATATTTCTGAAGCATGAAAATGTGAAAACATTATGAACACGAGACATACTTGGAGGTAATGCGAGTCATAGGCCACATTTCCTATTAAATGAGTCATATAGGCGCATTTGTAACATCAGTATGCTGAATTTACCGTGTAATGTAATTTTTTTGCAATTAAATATAAATTAAGAATTAAAATGAAGATTAGAAAAAAAAAATGAATTTATTTGTGAAAAAAATTTTTATGGGATATAATATATACATATATATATATATATATAAATGTGATAAAAAAAAAGGATGAATCGAAATTGATAAAAATGGAAAAAATAAATGCTTCAAAAATTTGATAGATGAAATATATGAATAAAATTGGTAAATTATATTATAGAATTTGACTTAAAAATATGAAAGTTGCAAAATTGATGGAAAAAAAAAAATAAATTTCTGATTTGAATTGAAATTATGGTAAGTGTATAATTCAGAAATGATTAGAATTTTACGTTTCATCTAATATCATTTCACAAGATTATTAGTGCAACTTTTTATCAAATTTGGAACTTTTCATATTTGGGTATTGTTCACGAATCTTATTCACAGGTGCAGAGTTCACAAAAGAAAAAAAATTATTTTTTTCTTCTTTCGAGTTATCTGTTGTGACCCTTATTCTTGAAATTAAATCCATGTTTTGATCTTCATTCTTGAATTTTACTCCACTATAGTTTATTATGGAGTATTATTGATCTTGGATAAACTTTTATCTGAATCCTTAATATTTGTCCTTGATGCCTTTTGGATTCGTTCTTTAAAATATTTTCATCTTCCTCGGTCCTAAATGTTGATATTATGAATATCTTTGGCCCGTAGTGCAAAGATGAATGATTAATCGATGAAATATCTTTGGCCCGTAGTGCAAAAGATGAATAGGTATTGAGATGAACATGACCAATTGGTGATAGAAAATGAATATCTTTGGCTTTGTAGTGTGCAAAGATGAATATTTGATTCAAGATGTATATTGATTGATGTTCTGAGGGATAAATTATTGATGATGGACTTTTAAATCTTAGAAGATAGTAGAATTCTTTTCTCTCTGACTCTTCTAATGGATTGTTTTCATTTGTAGTTGTTGATCTAAAACTTGTTGTCTATTATATTTTATCGATTTTCTGTTAAAGACTAATGATAAATTGTTGTATATTATCTTAGTCATAATATTCTTTATTGGGCTAGTTGAGCTCACTCTTTTTCTTTTTGTTCCATTTTTCTTCTCAGGAGGTGAAAACATAGTAGGATCGAGTCGGGGTATGGAGTAATAGTTCTACAAAGATGTTTTAGCAGTCCTCACTATTTCTGTAAAATAGTATTTGAATAATTGTAATGAGGACTTATTTGAGTGTGGATATTGTCTAGAAGATAATATTTGTATTTAAACTTATTATGTATCGTATTTATTCACCGACATTTATATTATTGAAGTTGTAGTTTGCTTTATGTACCATGTATTTGGCGACTCAGAATGGGTGTTGTATACCTATTTTGGGGGCGTCACATTCACCGATCACAAGAGTCTTAAATACATCTTCACTCAGAAGGAACTCAATATGAGGCAGAGGCGTTGGTTGGAGCTTCTAAAGGATTATGATCTTTAGAAGTATCACGGGGAAGGCGAATGTGGTTGCAGATGCTCTTGGCAAAGAAAAGAGTTGAGGAGTGTAGCGACCTTATTACACAACCTCAGCTTATTTCAGATATGGAGCGACTAGAGTTGGAGTTGTATGTGCAAGGTTCAGATGGGCATTTGGCAGGTATAAGAGTGGAGCCCTCTCTTATCTCACGGGTCAAAGAAGCTCAAAAGAAAGATGGGGAGTTGTGGAATATGACGCAGAATCTAGAGGAGGGCAAGCAGCTCGAGTTTCGTATTGATGACCATGGTGTGATTTGGTTGGGTGAGCGGTTGTGTGTATCGTCAGATCCAATTATTTAGGAGGCGGTGTTGGCTGAGGCTCATAGTTCGCCATTTTTTATTCATGAAGGTTCAACAAAGATGTATAGGGATTTGAAAAAGAATTTTTGGTGGAATGGGATGAAACGAGATGTGGCTGAATATGTTGGGAAGTGCATTATTTGTCAACAAGTGAAGATAGAACATCAACGAACTAGTGGTTTACTGCAACAGTTAGACATTCCAGTGTGGAAGTGGGAGGATATCACGATGGATTTTGTGACTGGTTTGCCGAAGAATTTCGGGAAGAATGATGCCATTTGGGTAGTGGTGGATCGACTGACCAAATTGGCACACTTTTTGGCTATTCATGAGGGATACTCGGTGGATAGGTTGGCACAAATCTTTCAGAAGGAGATTGTTAGACTTCATGGTACTCCAGTGTCTATTGTTTCAGATCGGGACCCACGGTTCACTTCACGGTTTTGGAAAGGGTTCCAACGAGCCTGGGGCACTCGGCTCAACTTTAGTACTTCTTTTCATCTGCAAACTGATGGGCAATCCGAACGGACTATTCAGACATTGGAGGACATGTTAAGGTCTTGTGCACTTGAGTGGTCGGGTAATTGGGATGATTACTTGAGCCTAAGACCGAAACCCTTTTTTTAAATAAAAAGGAATTTCCTTTATTTATTATTTTGAAATAGTAAAGGTTGATTTGATTAATGTGGATAGTTAAGGGTTAAATATGCAAATATTTCAAAATAAGCAAGTGGTTATAAAATATTCATTATCGTCGGGGAATATTAGTTTGGTCGTGGAATATTAAATGCTTTGTCGGGAATATTAAATGCTGACCAGTAGCTTGACCGTGTGTGGGCCCATGCGGAAAGTGATTGGATGAAGAAAGCGACAAATATAAGTTGTTTTTAAATAGCGGCGTAGTTATTCACAGATTATCTTTGTTAAAATACCGGTGGTTAAAACACACTATCTGGCGTTGTTGAGCGAGTAGCACTGCGGTATTGCACCAATTATTGATTCTTACGTACGTGAAGGCCTACTCGATAATGGTTCTGATAATTCTTATTCGGTATTTTATTGAGTTAATAATTCTTTGCGTTGATATTTTATATTCTTTGTTGTTTGATAATTGTCATTTTACGATTATCTTTCATTATCGAAGCAATAATTCATATTATCTGAATAATATTATTAGATAACATTATTGGCAATGTCTAGAAAGTTACATCTAAGGAGAGGTTTGGTCACCTAATTGCGCCGATGAAGAAATTCTTATTGGAAAGCCCCTCTTTCTGAGGAAGCGCACGGTTGTCGATATTGTGATTACGTAATATTATTTGTGAATAATTAATTATTGATTTATATGATGAGAAAATATTGATTTTATGTGGATATAGATGGAGAAAATTTTTAAAATGACAATTGTTGAAAATTAATATTTTATCTTTTACGATAAAATAATTCATTTAAATATATTATTTTAATAATATATTAGCGGTGATATTTTACAATGAATGTGGGATATATGAGTATATGAGGAGAAAGAGTATTTTGTGGCATTAAATGTTTAACACATGTTTTGTGTGTTGGTGGACACAATTATTGGTAGAAATTTGATTATAGCTTGTAAAATCACCCGTTTGTGGATTTGGTCAATTTCTATTTGGAATTTGGAAAAACTTTCTTCTGCAAAAGTTGTAGAAATTGAATTTCCTATAAAAAAACATGAGATTGAATTTTTCTGATGAAAGGCTATTTATTATGAATTATTGAAGTTACGAAGTTAGAAATAATTGATTTTGGAAGTTTAAAATATTTTAATTACAAAAACGTTTTTTCATTTTTGAAACTCATTTAACATGTGGTTAGGAGGCTGAATTCAGATTGTTAGTGTGCGTATGAAGTTGTGGAAAAATTATAATATATTATATTAAATTTTACGCTTTGGTGTTCTAGCGATTTCTATAAATAGGGTCTTGGGTTAGAATTGAAAATCACACGTAGAAGCTGAAGTTTTTTCTCTCTATATTATCGGCGTATTCTTGTGAGTATTTTGAGTATACTTTGAGTATTGCTATCTGGTCTGAGTCAAGTCATAGCTTTATATCAGGGTTGTTTATTTAGAAATCTTGATCTTTCGAGGTAAGGGATATTATTTTTTTTTGTAATGATATTATTTCTTGATATCATTATCTTTGAAATGTTGATCTGAAGTTTTATCAAATTTGGAACTTTTTCATGTCGAGGTTACTATTCATGGGTTCTTATTCATGAGTTTCTTATTCACGATTCTTATTCATGAGTTCTTATTCATTCAGCGATTCTTATTCACGAGTACTATTAAATGAAGCGTGAAGATGTTTTTGTGGAATTTCTATCTTTTGGTGTAAGATTACTATTCACGTATCGGCATTATTCACGTATCTGCACTTATTCACGATATCTGGCTTTATTCATAGAAAAATAAAATTTCTTCTTTTTGTCAAAATATCTATTACGGATACTAACTACGATTGTATCCATGTTTTGATCATTCTTGAATTTTACACCACTATGATTATTTTTGAGGTATTTTGGGCGTGGATAAAACCAAATACGAATCCTTAATCCTTAATCCTTGTCATTTTGTTTCCTTTGGATTCGTTTCTTTAAAAATATTTTTCATCATCCTCGGTCTTAAATGATGATATTATTGAATATCTTTGGCTTTGTAGTGCAAAGATGAATGATTCTGAAGAATATCTTTGGCTGTAGTGCAAAGATGAGCAGTGTTGAGAGATGAACATGGCCAGATTGATTAATATCTTTGCTTTTGTAGTGCAAAGATGAGCAGTGTTTAAATGAACATGACGGTGATGAATATCTTTGGCTGTAGTGCAAAGATGAATATTTGATTCAGATGTATATTGATTGATGTTCTGAGGATAAAATATTGATGATGAATTTATTAAATTCATAGATTATAGTAGATTTCATTCTCTACGTAACTCTTATGAATTATTATTTAGCATTGCGAATATTGATCTGAAACTTGTTGTACATTGTATTATCAGATTTTTCCTGTTGAAGACTAACGATAATTTGTTGTATATTATCTTAGTCGTAATATTCTTTCTTGGGCTAGTTGAGCTCACCCTTTTCCTTGTTGTTCCATTTTTCTTCTCGGGGAGGCGAGAATGTGGCGAAGTCTTAGTCGGGGTATGGAATGAAGGTTCTAGAGAGAGTTGTTTAGTAGTCCTCACCATTTTGTAAAATAATGAATCAATAATTATGATGGGGATTTATTTGCGTGTGGATATTATCAGAAGACAATATTATATTTAAACTCATTATATATTGTCGTATTTCACACGACATTTGTATTATTGAAGTTGTAGTTTGCTTTTTGTACCATGTATTTGGCGACTCAGAATGGGTGTTGTGTATACCTATTTTTGGGGCGTCGCGGTTAATATCGAGCTTAGGGATATGATCTCTGGCGGAGATCGGGGAATAGAACTAGGAGGAGAGGCGAGTAAATCCTTATTAGTGTGTGTCTACTAAAGCTTATTTGTTTAGTTAGTCGGTTATATAGGGATATTATGTGATATATTGATTTCCTTAATTAACCCTTGTTTTATAGCGGTATTTGAGAATGTCGTTGAGAATATTAATGATGGAGTAAATGAGGCGAGTGGAGATGCTGTCTTTACCAGCGAGGAGAAGCGTCTGACAGTGGCAATGTTCCTCTGTGAAACACAACACCTGAAGCGAGATGATGAGCGAGGGATGTTTAGAAGCTTTTTGCGATTCATGCAAAATCGAGACGAGGAGACTTCGTGTTCAAAATCTGAGGAGAAATGATAGCAATTCACGGGTGGTCACAATGCCAGCGATTTGAAGTTGGGACCACGAGTGCAGGGGAAGCGGATCCGATTAAAAAGCGGAGCGTGGGTCAAAAAATTACCAAGATATTCGATGTCTTGGGATGCGGGAGAACGAGAAAGTTCCATTCGCCACCTTTATGTTCCGTGGCGAGGCGATTCTTTGGTGGGAATCATGTAAGCGTACCCATCAAATTTGCTTTCGGCGTGTCGTAGGAGAGCGTTTGAAGCAGTTCAATAACAAGTACTTCCACGAAAGTATTCGTCGTATGAAGGAAGTGGAGTTTATTAGACTAGAAGCGAGAATAACATGGCGGTGTCCCGGTCTGACGAAGCGAAGTTCGGAGTTATCGAGTTGCACCTCATTTGGTGGAGAATGAGGAGCGTATGGCGGATGTTTACGAGAGGTTTGAAACACGGCATACGTCGATATCTCATTTCTCATAAATTTTCTCTCTACCGGATGTTGTCAGCGAGGGCTCGGTTGTTAGGCGAGATAACGAAATACGTTCAATGAGGGACCATAACGAGGATCATCTCAAGAAGATAGCGATCATCGAATAACGATACCCGGCGGAGAAAGAAGAATCTGAACAAAGCGGTAACCACTCGGTGGTAATCGTGGCCATGAAAATAGAAGAAGCGAGTCGGGAGGAGATTTTAAAAAGGAGATTCAACAGCGACCATGTGAAGGCGTCGGCGCCTTGTAGCAACTAGTTTTAAGGGAGGAGAAGCGACCACCCGGTCGTATATGTTACAAATGCGGAAAAGAGGACATATCATTAAGCGCCCTGACAGTTTAAGGTATGCTATAATTGTGGAAAAGAAGGACATATATCGCTCGAGAGTTATGCGATATGAAACCTAGTTCAATGAGGACGGTGACTCAAAAAGATATCCCGAGAAAAGTCAAAGTCAGCGATTAGGGAAGGCGTTTGTTGTTTGGTCAAAATGTGAGGAACGACGAAGTTATGCAGGTTAGTTAATTATAAATTCTTGCGAAGTATATACCTTACTAGATATTGGTTTCTACCCATTCTTTTATCTCTCTTACTTGCGCTCAGCGTTTGAACTTGACTACGGAGAAATTAAACTTTGACTATCTGTGGAGACTCCATTAGGAGAAACTTTCATTACATCCAGTTGTTTAAAAATCTTGCTTGATTGAGTTGGCACTATCACATTACTGTTAACCTTATTTCTATAGAGATATTTGCTTTTGATGTGATTTTAAGGTTAACTACTCATCATCATTACCCAATTGATTTTTTTAAGGTTGTTAGTTTTCATATTCTAAGCAACTTTGTTATTGAATTCAAGCAATCAAACCATTGTAGTCAAACATTTTCATATCAAGCCATGAAGTCATTCGTTTATTACGGATGTCGAGTTTTCTTAGTCCGTATTATGGATTTGAATAAAGACACGTCGATTTGAATAATATTCTGTTGTTATTGATTTTTCACGGCGTATTTCTGAAGAATTTCTTGGCTTACTCCCAAAGCACGATATTAAATTTTGTATCGACTTTGAACCGGTACAAAACTCATTTCTAAAATCTCATATCGAATGGCTCTATTGAACTTGAGGAGTTAAAAATTCAACTATAAATTTGGTACTGAGCCTTTATTTTGTGACTTCCTTTGTGGAATTCACTAAGCGACTCTCTGTAGGGGCGTCGTATTAGATGCGATAGTAAAAGCGATAGGTGTCATTGTGACGTCTTATCCAAGATTGGGATATGAGTCGCGGTTGAGAAGCAACCTAAGTCGATTATCGAAAGGCGTAGCTTTCTGAAGCTTAGTTGGTTATTATCGGAGATTCGTTGAAGGATATTCTCGAATCATTTATTCCATTATCATGGTGACTCGTAGAGATACAAAAATCGAATGGAAGCGAGGAATGTGGGAAGAGCTTGAAGAACTCGAGAGGAGACTCATTTCGGCACGTATTACGATCGTGCCTCTGAAAAGCGAGCGTGGTAGGGTACGCGATGAGTAGAAGATTATATGCGAGGAGCAGAGTGCGATGATGTCAAGTATCGCATAGAGAGCCGACTTTAATAGAAAAGTTAAGGTTACTCGAGCCATAGGCCGGAGTTGATCGCGTATGAAGAAGAAAGTACTGAAGGAGCTATTAGGGCGAGAATTGATGAAGAAGGAATACTTGAGTCCACTCTAGACTTTGTGTTCTAACGACTACGATTTGAAGTACAAGATTATGATGGAGGCACACAATCGCCATTTGCAATCCATCTGGAAGTACTAAAATGTATCGTGATCTTGACATACATTTTGGTGGAACAATATGAAGAGAGAGATTGCAAAGTTTATCTCGATGTGTTTAACTTGCCAGCGTGTAAAGGCGGACATCTTGTACCTAAAGGTCCGTTGCAACCACTTGAGATTAGGAATGGAAGTGGGAACACATTACTATGGATTTTCGTTACGGGTCTTTCTGCGGTTTCTCAAGGCATCAATCTTATTTGGGTTATTAGATTAACCAAGTCTGCTCATTTCTTACCGTCGAGAGACTTATTCCTTGAGCGTCTTTCTCGTATATGCGTAAATGCGATTGTGAGATTGCATGGCATGCCGGTATCCATAGTTTTAGATCGTGACCCAAGATTCACTTCATGATTTTTGGGTTAGAAAGCTATAGGCGCAATTTCTGATTAGGTTGGCATACCATCCTCAAGCGGATGGGCAATCGAAAGGACTACTCAAACTCTTGAAGATATATTAAAACTACGTGTCCTAGATTTCAAAGGAAGTTGGGATAAGTACTTGCCATTGGTGGAATTCTCATCTACAACAATAGTTATTAAACAAATATAGGCATGGTTCCATTGAAGCATTATATGGACGAAAATGTCGTTTCTCGATATGTTGGGATGAGGTGGGTGAAGCAACATTGTTGGGACCGAGAGTTAATACGATATGACTCTAGAAAAGATCGAATGATTCGACAAGCGTATACAAAGCGGCACAAGATCGACAAAAGAGTTATGCGGATCTTCATCGAAAGGGCGTGGAATTTAATGTAGGGGATCATGTATTGTTGCGAGTTGCTCCGTGGAAGGAGTTACAAGATTTGGGAAGAGAGGAAAGCTCGATCCACGATTTATCGGTCCATTTCAAATTCTTGATGAAGTAGGAAATGTAGCTATAGACTTGCGTTACCTCAAAAGAATGTCTCGTGTTCATAATGTGTTTCACATATCGTATGCCGTAAATATGTGAAAGACCGAACCACGTTATAGAGTTAGAAGCAGGGACGAGATAGTAGAAGACTTAGCGTGTGAGGAGGTACTGTCAAGATTTTGGATAGGAAGGAGCATGTCCTACTGTATGAAAGGTTATACCACAAGTTAAAGTTTTGTGGAGGAATCATCTTTATAGAGGAAATGACACAGGAGTTGGAAGCGGAAATGAAAGCGAGGTATCCTCACCTTTCAAAAACACACAGAAGTCGTCGTCGATTCGAGGACGAAATTTCATAAGGAGGGAGGTTGTAAGACCAGAAATTTTTAAATAAAAGGAATTTCCTTTATTTATTATTTTGAAATAGTAAGGGTTGATTTGATTAATGTGGATAGTTAAGGGTTAAATATGTAAAATATTTCAAAATAATGAGTGGTTATAAAATATTCATTATCGTCGGGGAATATTCGTTTGGTGGTCGTGGAATATTAAATCTTTGTCGGGGAATATTAAATGCAATGGCCTTGACCATGTGTGAGCCCCCATAACGGAAAGTGATTGGATGAAGAAAGCGACAAATATAAGTTGTTTTTAAATAGCTTGGCGTAGTTATTACAGATTAATCTTGTTAAAATACCGGTGGTTAAAACACACTGTCTGGCGTTGTTGAGCGATGCTTTACGGTATTGCACCAATTATTGATTCTTACGAAGGCACTTCTTTCGATAATGGTTCTGATAATTCTTTATTCGAGTATTTTATTGAGTTAATAATTCTTTGCGTTGATATTTTATATTCTTTGTTGTTTGATAATTGTGTTTACGGTATCTTTCATTATCGAAGCAATAATTCATATTATCTGAATAATATTATTAGATAACATTATTGGCAATGTCTAGAAAGTTACATCTAAGGAGAGGTTTGGTCACCTAATTGCTTGCATGGTAAGAAGAAATTCTTATTGGAAAGCCCCTCTTTCACAGGAGGCGCTGCTGGTTGTCGATATTGTGATTACGTAATATTATTTGTGAATAATTAATTATTGATTTATATGATGAGGAAAATATTGATTTTATGTGGATATAGATGGAGAAAATTTTTAAAATGACAATTGTTGAAAATTAATATTTTATCTTTTTACGATAAAATAATTCATTTAAATATATTATTTTAATAATATATTAGCGGTGATATTTTTACAATGAATGTGGGATATATGAGTATATGAGGAGAAAGAGTATTTTTGTGGCATTAAATGTTTAACACATGTTTTGTGTGTTGGTGGACACAATTATTGGTAGAAATTTGATTATAGCTTGTAAAATCACCCGTTTGTGGATTTGGTCAATTTTTATTTGGAATTTGGAAAAACTTTCTTCTGCAAAGTTGTAGAAAATTGAATTTCCTATAAAAACTCATGAGATTCGAATTTTCTGATGAAAGGGCTATTTATTATGAATTATTGAAGTTACGAAGTTAGAAATAATTGATTTTGGAAGTTTAAAATATTTTTAATTACAAAACGTTTTTTCATTTTGAAACTCATTTAACATGTGGTTAGGAGGCTGAATTCAGATTGTTGGTGTGCGTATGAAGTTGTGGAAAAATTATAATATATTATATTAAATTTTACGCTTTGGTGTTCTAGCGAATTTCTATAAATAGGGTCTTGGGTTAGAATTGAAAATCACACGAAGCTGAAGTTTTCTCTCTCTATATTATCGGCGTATTCTTGTGAGTATTTTGAGTATACTTTGAGTATTGCTATACGATTGCAAGTCAAGTCATAGCTTTATATCAGGTGTTTTAATTTAGAAATCTTGATCTTTCGAGGTAAGGGATATTTTTTTTTCGTAATGATATTATTTCTTTAATATCATTATCTTTGAAATATTGATCTGAAGTTTTTATCAAATTTGGAACTTTTTCATGTCGAGGTTACTATTCATGGGTTCTTATTCATGAGTTCTTATTCACGAGTTCTTATTATGAGATTCTTATTCACGATTCTTATTCACGAGTACTATTAATGAAGCGTGAAGATGTTTTTGTGGAATTTCTATCTTTTGGTGTCGGAGTTACTATTCACGTATCGGCTTTATTCACGTATATCGGTACTTATTCACGTATATCTGACCTTATTCATAGAAAAATAAAATTTCTTCTTTTTTGTCCAAAATATCTAATACGGATACTAACTTCGATTGTATCCATGTTTTGATCATTCTTGAATTTTACACCACTATGATTATTTTTGAGGTATTTTTGGGCGTGGATAAAACCAAGTCTGAATAATCCTTAATCCTTAATCCTTGTCATTTTGTTTCCTTTGGATTCGTTTCTTTAAAAATATTTTTCATCATCCTCGGTCTTAAATGATGATATTATTGAATATCTTTGGCTTTTGTAGTGCAAAGATGAATGATTTCTGAAGAATATCTTTGGCTTTGTAGTGCAAAGATGAGCAGGTGTTGAGATGAACATGGCCAGATTGATTAATATCTTTGGCTGTAGTGCAAAGATGAGCAGTGTTTAAATGAACATGACGGTGATGAATATCTTTGGCTGTAGTGCAAAGATGAATATTTGATTCGGATGTATATTGATTGATGTTACTGAGGATAAAATATTGATGATGGTATTAAATTCATAGATTATAGTAGATTTCATTCTCTACGTAACTCTTACATGAATTATTATTTCGCATTGCGAATATTGATCGAAACTTGTTGTCTATTGTATTTACGAGTTTTTCCTGTTGAAGACTAACGATAATTTGTTGTATATTATCTTAGTCGTAATATTCTTTCTTGGGCTAGTTGAGCTCACCCTTTTCCTTGTTGTTCCATTTTTCTTCTCTCGGGAGGCGAGAATGTAGCGAGTCTTAGTCGGGGTATGGAATGAAGGTTCTAGAGAGAGTTGTTTAGTAGTCCTCACCATTTTGTAAAATAATGAATCAATAATTATGATGGGGATTTATTTGCATGTGGATATTGTCAGAAGACAATATTATATTTAAACTCACAATTATATATTGTAAGTATTTCACACGACATTTGTATTATTGAAGTTGTAGTTTGCTTTTTTTGTACCATGTATTTGGCGACTCGAGAATGGGTGTTGTGTATACCTATTTGGGGGCAGAGTCATGCAATCATTGTAAATATATTTATATATATTCAATTAATAGTACCGGATGTATACATATATACTAAACATGTTCGCTTTTAGTGGTTTAATAATTTAGATATTATATATATATATATTCTAACAGATTATAAAAGCATGTGTGGCGCCCCAAAATTAGGTATATACATCACCCATCTTGAGTCGCTAGATACATGGTACAAAATTCAAATACAACTTAATAATACAATCACGTGTACAATATACGACAAAACATAAGCTATGAGTTTGAATACAAATATTGTCTACTTGAGAGTATACAAACTCAAAAGGAGTCTTCATTATAATTATTATCACACTATTTCATAGAATAGTGAGGACTACTAATGCTCCATATAGGACCATCACTGCCGTTCCCAGACTCGTCTCCGGCTATATTCTCATTTTTCAAGAGAAGCGGTGAAAGAAAGGGTGAGCTCAACTAGCCCAAGAAGAAATATTATGACTAAGATAATGCGAGAATAAATTATCATTAGCCTTAAGCATGGTGTTAAACCGATACAATGTAACAAACATCAAGTTTAAGCTCATAGCGTGAACAAGCAATCCATTAAAAGAGTCAAGTAGATAATAAAATCTACTATCTTTTATGATTTAAAAGTTTTTCATCACTTTTATCATTTGAGACTCGACAATAAATAAATAATTCACATCATCGAATCACCTCGCACTACTACTGCCGATGATATTCTTTAGTATCACGACCGCAATTATCCATGCACTACGGGCCAAGAATATTTGTGTATTCATTAATGGTCATGATCATGCCAACAACTGTCCATCAATGCACTAAGGGCCAATGAGGACTTTTACCACATCATTTGTAACATTACGGTCATAATTTACAAGAATAATCCTCGGTCATAATCATACCAAGTCCATCTATGCACTATAGGCCACAGATGACTTTCAACAAAATATAAACATGAGGATGATGACAATGATATAAGAATTCAATAAAACAAGTTCAAGAATTTTTATCCAAGAACCAATAACGTCCAAATTGTCAACACGACATTGCTTTGTGAGAGTAAAATTCAAGAATGCTCGGAAGAATATTTCCATGAAAAATATTGGATGAAGCGCAAATATCAAGGATATTCCACTAATTTCATGGAGTATAGAAAGTCAAAACTTTAACCAATTTGAGTATAATAAGGAATGGAATAACAAAAAAAATCACCGGGCATGCGATAGGCAATTGCAGACATATCTGAGTTATTCCAATGAATAATAATTAACGGAACCAAGTCCCGCCAGAAACGCGCGTAGACATGATATTCCAACGAGAATAATAAAGGCGGAATCAGTCCAGCATAAAACGCATGTATATGATATTCTAATGTAATAATAAAGACGAAATTAGGTTCGATGTGGCGCCCCAAAATTTGGTATATCGTCACCCATCTTTGGGTCGCCACTTACATGGTACATAAATTCAAATACAACTTACTAATATAAGCGTGGTATACAATACGACATAAAGCGTGAGTTTGAATACAAATATTGTCTACTAGATATTATACAAACTCAAAAGGAGTCCTCATTACAACTATTATCACACTATTTCACGTAATAGTGAGGACTACTAATCTATCCTCCGGACCATTACTCCAGTTCTCGACTCGTCCAAATATGTTCTCATTTTCACGAAGAGAACGGTGTTGAAAGAAAAGGTGAGCTCAACTAGCTCAAAGAAGAAATATTATGACTAAGATAATGCAGAATAAATTATCATTAGCCTTCAACGATGTTAAACCGATAAAATACTGATAAACAACCGGTTTAAGCTCAATGAATATCTGATCCATTAAAAGAGTCAAGTAGAGAATAAAATCTATTATCTTTTAGGTTTTAAAAGGTTTTCATCAATTTTTATCGGCGAGACTCGACAATAAATAAACCACCACATCTAATCATCCCTATATACCACGGTCGAGGATTTTTATCAAATTATCAATGGTCATGACTATCTTGAATCACCCCCGGTCATAATCATACCAAAAACTATCGATCATTGCATTACAAGCCACCGAGAACTTTTATCACATCATTTATAATAAACCATGATTATCTTAGAATGATCCACGGTCATAATCATACTAAGTTCATCTATGCACGTAAGCCAAAGATAACATAATATATCATGAGGATGATGACAATGACATAATAATTCAATAAAATAAGTTCAAGAATTATTTTATCCGGAATTAAGTAACGTCCAAATTGTCAACAAGATCTTTATTTTGTAGAGTAAAATTCAAGAATGATCGGAAGAATATTTCCATGAAAAGATCTTTGGATGAAACTCGAATATCAAAGATATTCTACTAATTTCATGGAGTATAAGTCAAAGTTTTAACCAATTTGGGTATAATAAAGAATGAAATAACAAAAGAAATCACCGTGCATGCGTACTTGGCATAGGCGGAGTTATTCAGCGAGAATAATAATAACGGAACCGAGTCGGGTGAAATTCACACGCAACGAGGATGATCCAATCGAATAATAAATCTTTGAATAATAAACAATGGAACCGTCAGGTGTAAAACACACGCATGAGGATATTCCAATAGAATAATAAATGCGGAATAATAAACAATGGAACCGGTAGGTGTAAAACACATGAGCGAGGATATTCAGCAGAATAATAAAGAATGGAATAACGAGAAGAAGATCACCAAGTATAGGGGATTAAGCGTATCTGAGTTATTCCAATGAGAATAAATAAGGATGTAATAACATAAGGATTTCACCAAGTATAGGGTATCTGCATATCTGAGTTATGTATAAGGTATACCACTTTTACTGAGTTATTCAACGAGAATAATAATGAATGGAATAATGAGAGGATTTCACCAAGTATAGGGGTCTGCAGCGTATCTGAGTTATTCCAATGAGAATAATAAAGAATGGAATAATCGAAGTTCTCTTCATGAATACAAACGAATAATATCCCTTACGGTACAACAAATAATACCCTTACTTAGTAAAAGACTTTGGATATCAAAGTAGTGAAGTACCGAATACTCTCTTCTTCTTTCTCTATAGATTTTCTCTCTGTAAGCCTCTCTCTATAATTTCTCTCTCAGAGTTTGATTGAATTCGTAAGAAAATAATGAAGGAATGAAGCTTATTTATAGGAAAATAGAATGCATAGTAATTAATTCATGAGCGGTCAGATTAATTTACTTTAATCGATTTCATCCATATTTAAAACAAAATCTTTTAAATAAAATATCATATATTCTATTTATATAAAAACATTTTACTATGCAAACACTATGCAACACTATGCAAAATACTTATGCAACACTATGCATAATAAAATATAATATATTCTATTTATAGAATAACTTTAATAAAGTATTACATTTTATATAAAAGATGTTTACATTTTATTACGTTAATAATCTGAATAAAACAAAAGCGTCATTATCATTATAATAATTCATATTATTAATCGTGATAATGGAATCAAATGAGTGACTTCTCACATAAGAATCGATAATCAATCTATGGTGTGCTTCTTATGCAACCACACGTATTCATTGTACTTTTACTCTTAAGAGTAGTTCAACAATATCAGCGGTAAAACTCCCGTAGTTATTTCAATAAAATATTTTATCGTTTTCTCAATCCAAACAATAATTACATTTGTGGGGTCCACCAATGATTGAGTTAGTTATGCGAATATTCCCGCTAAACCGAATATTCCCGACCAATCGAATATAATATAACCACTTGCATACTTTGCAAAATTTATAAATACTACCCACAACTATAATATTATCTCAAATTCACACTATAATATTAAAAATTATTTGACAAAATTTAAATCTTTATTGATAAAAACGGGGTCTCACATTCAGTAAAAGCCTTGACGACAAGATATTCAATGTAATAATAAAGAATGAAATAATGAAGAATTTCACCAAGTATAGGGTAAATTGGCGTATCTGAGTTATTCCAACAGAATAATAAATAATGGAATAACAGGAGTTCTCTTCATGAATACAAAAGAAATAATATCCCTTACCATAAAAGAAATTGGATATAAGAGTAGAGAAGTAGCAGAATACTTTTCTATTGTTTCTCTAAAATTTCTCTCTCTAGAGTTTCAGTGAATTCGTAAGAAATAATGAAGGAATGAGCTTCTATTTATAGGAAAATTTGGAGGATACTGTTTGATCACGGTGCACCGAGTAAAAATCTCACGGATCAAGTGTAGCATTCACGGGTGTCAAGCTTAGCATTCACGGGTGTCAAGCTTACTGAATTTCAATGTAAAAGCAAGAAAAACAAACAAACAAACATATAATATATATATAAATATATAAAAACACATGTTTTAATTTTATATATATATATATATATATATATAATATCAATTCCCTTCTTATTACGTTACCTCCCCCCCCCCAACCCCCAACCCCAACCCCAACCCCAACCCCAACCCCAACCCCATTTTCATTTCATCCATTACTCCACATGTGGCCCCCACCCTTATAATAAAGAATAAATTTTTACCGATTATTTTAAAAAATGGGTAAATGGGGTTTATAAAATAAGCAAAATTTACATCAACTACTGTGGCAATAATTAAACAAAAATGAGTGACTTCTAACGTAAGCATCAATAATTAATACCGTGTGCTACTATGCAACCACGCGTATTACTATACTTTTACTACTTAGTAGTTCAATGATTGTGGGGTCCACCAATGATTGTGCCGTCGTACGAATATTCCCTGTTAAAACGAATATTTCCTGACCAATCGAATATTATATAACAACTTGCGTACTTTGTAAAATTTATAAATATTATCCACAACTATAACATAATATCAAATTCACTCCATAATATTCAAAAATGATATTTATAGAAAATTCATTTTTATTCATAAAAGTTGGGGTCTTACAGCATGTATGGAATAAGTTTATATACATATACTTTAACAAGTTTTATAAGAAACGGAAGCCAGTAGTACTATATTCATGCTTGATGCATAATTATATATATATTATATATATTAAGGATATTATTTTGTTAAAAAAATGATTAAAGGATTATTTATAATTTAATTTGGGTGTATTTTGTAAATTGATGTAATTGGAGAAATTAATTTCATATTAATATAAATTATAATTATTAAGTAACTTATAATTGTATTATTAATATTTTATTAGATCGAACGTAGGGAAATTAAGGAGTATTTTTGCAATATAATTTTTGGGTATTATATTGCTTAATCCAGGTACGGATTTCGTACTCTTTCAGCGAGACTATTTTGTTTTTAATTTGTTCGTTTCGGTATTCGTTTCAAAATTTAGTTTTGCCTCTCATAATTGTTCCTTCTTAAATTCGTGAGAATGTTTCATTTTTGGCATTTGTATTTGAAACTAGTATTGTACTCTTTGGTCTAGTGCGTCATGGTTAATATTTATTTCGATCTTTGTAGAAAGTACATGTTAATATATTTGGAGATTTTGTGTTAATATTTCGTTTCAATTTAACATGTACATGTTAGAACCCCTTTGTTGTGTCGCATGTGTTGTGACATTATATTTTGTTAGAATACCGTAGGGTATACCGAAAGTTATAACCACACGTGGGGTACCACATGCATGTCTTTTTTGGCACCGAGGCATGACACCTTAGTGGCGGTGTGATCGATCCCAGCGTCTCCGTTTTGTGCTCCGGTGGGAGTTGGCCATTTGGTGTTTTTGTCAGGGGGGGCGTATGGGTCGTAACCCTAGTTTTACATTCGCATTACGCTTACTGCTGAGTGGTGATATTTGTGCCAAACACGCCTTCCGATTTTGCACGATCCGAATTACGTGATCAGGTGTGTGATCGCTGTGTGGCATTATTTGACTTACTGTGTGGCAAGGTATATTATTATTTATTTTGAGTTTCGGTGTGAAATAACATCCGACCATTTGATTCAAACTGTTATTTTCGTTGTCTTAGTCTTGTTCGTTTAGTTTGATTCGTTTAGTCTCTTTTCATTTAATTGAGTTAGTTAATTCGGTTCATTATTTGTATTCTATATCAAATCTTTGGGCATTTGACCCATCTTTGTCTTTTTCTTGAAGCTGGTAATCGGGGAATTAAGGGTAAGTGTGACGAGAGCTCCCTTCTATCTAATAGTTTTGATATATTTTGTTAGGTTATGATATATTGATTTATTTAGAGTTGTAATAGTTATTTCAGATTATGGTTTGAGTCAGTGTGATATTTATTATGGTAGACTTGTGGTATTTATCAGATATTAAGACTATTCTTTTGTAACTTTGAGCCTTGCTATTAAATTTATCAATTTTATTATATTTTGAGTAACCTATTTTTCTATTTCGAAAAGAGGGTGTTATAGAGTTTAGTTTACAAGCATTACATTCCTACCACATGATGGAGGATACATTTCAGTTGGTATTTATTTGACTACATTAATAAGAGGGTACATTTGAGGTTAATGAATAAAGTTAATAAACGGGGAGGACCCATAAGCAAATAAGGCAGTGTTGGGTTTTGTACTAGCGGGTACCAGAAAATGACTGACTAGTCAGTCGGTCGCAGAGTCGAAGGACTAATAAAGCTAACATCTTATCATAACGGACTATAATTGCTTTGACCGTCAAACTTTGTAACTGATCCACCCAGAAGGCCAGAATAATAGTTTAATTTGTGGTTTTACATATAGTAACTAGTTATAAAAGTATACTAGGCATTTATTTTTAATTAATTAAGAGAAAATTAATATTTTTATATGTATTTTTATACGGTTTATTTCACATAAGTATATAATGAGTCTCATTTTTACGTGAAAAAAAATTATATAAAAATATCAATAATATATATAAAAATAATGTTACCTTTACAAAAGTATAATATGTACATTTATCACAGAAAAATAAAAAAAATAATTTTAAATTTATCTTTAATAATCTCATAAAATGATCAGGTTTTTTATTTATACATTCATACAAGTGAGCCCCTAAATGATGGATCCGGTTAACATGAAATTATTTTTTTGGTAAGTTGATCAATTAACCAATAAAATATTGATACACATATAACCTCGCATACGTATCAGTATTCTATTGATCAATTGACCAACTTACCCTAAAATAAACTCCATGTTAACCCCCCTCTCCTAAAGGATCGACATTTTCATTTTTAAGACGAAGAAACAAAAGTGTAGACATGGTGTAATTGATAATTCAATTTGTGCAACTATGTAGTACTATAATATATCTTATCTAATAAAATATAAATAATTTTAAATTTCACGATCAATCAATAAATTATTTGAGCGTTTAAAATTTGAGATAAATTTTACCGTCTATACAAATACAGTATCGAAGTCACGGGACCTGCTAATATATCTATATAGAGCAACATAAAAATAAATTAGTAAAAATTGACGGTCCAGATACTTTAAACCTTTATCTTTTACGAGAGAAGAAAAAGGTGGTATATATACATACATACAAGTAAGTAATTAAGAGAGAGGAGATTCCTGTCTGGCTGGGGAGGGTATTTTGGTTTCTTTCTTACTTTCGGGTTTCTTTGCTCTCTCTCTGCCCGTCCTTTTTCTTTAGCGATCTTCACATTTACTTGCTTTTAGTTTTTTTTTCCCCTCTTTTCATATGTTAATGGGTTTTTTTCAAGTGAGTTTTGCCTTAAAAAGCTGTAGCACATTACCCTCTGTTAAATCTTTAATGTTTGTTCTGTGAAACTGTTCAGAGAAGAAAGGAAAAGGAGATAAAAAATTCTGACCATTGAGGTTTGTGCTGAGATGATTATACCTTCTTATAACTTCTACATTTCTACTTTTTTTCTTTAACTTGTTAGTATTATATTCACACATACATGCACTTGGGGAGACTTTTTCTGTACAGTTTATTTTGTGGGGATGATACAGAGTTTTTTTTTGGGGATTGAGAATTATGGGTTTTAGTGACAAGTTTTTATAATTTTCTTTTGAACAGTGTTGAGAGATTTGGGATTTCTGGGGATTTGAGTTGTAGGGTTTTGGTTTAAGAGTGAGAAAGTAAGAAAAAAAAGTAGCAGCAGGGGAATTATGGCAGGAGGAGGAGGTGGAGGAGCTGCACCGCCGCCCAAGCAGGATGAGCTGCAGCCACATCCGGCAAAAGATCAGCTGCCCAACATTGCTTACTGCATTACAAGTCCCCCTCCCTGGCGTCAGTTTTCTTCACTCTTCCTTTAGTAAACATTCTTATTCAAGTATTTATGATACATATACACACAACATACACTTCTGTTATTATTATTATTAAACATGGTTTTCGCATACATGTTATCTCTGAGTTATACTCTTTTCTGTTGTGACTTATGCTGATATCTTCTCCCTGTTTTTATTCTTGTAAATATTATATTTGATATTTGATATATGTTTTGTTTACAATAATAATTATGAACCCAAATTTTCCTTTTGGGCGATGGTTCGGTCCGTCGCTATATATTCGGTTTGTCGCTATATATTGTCCGCTATATATTGTCCGCGGTTAAAAGCAAGCTAAGACGTTCTATATACGACGGACCGAATCGTCGCCCGGTCTGTCTCTAAAAGGGGTGAGCAAGGTGAGATTAAGATCCGGACCGTGTATATATATATATATATATATATATATATATATATATTATATATATATCTCTGGTGCAATTGTTGGGTTTATAGGACCCTACTGTTGGACACATGTAATTTTCAATGTTTTAAGTTTATGTAGTAATATTTCTTCATGACCTGAATTGTATTGATGAAATAAATTATTGGTGTTTCATTCAAATAAGCTAATTTTTATGCAGCTGAAGCCATATTACTTGGGTTCCAACATTATCTTGTGATGCTTGGAACAACAGTTCTCATCCCCTCTACTCTGGTTCCCCAAATGGGAGGAGGAAATGTAAGACTTTTGAAAGGACAGTAACAATATGTTGCAGTAGTATTCCATCACTCATCTCTATATTTTTTTATTGACAATCCTTTCATTTTGCTTTGATTTCTTGATGTCATTTCAAATTATGATAGTTTTTGTTAATGGAACTAGAGTGAATGACTACTTTTTAGGAAGAGAAAGCGAAGATGATTCAGACGCTACTGTTTGTGGCTGGATTGAATACATTGACCCAGACGTTGTTCGGTACCCGATTACCTGCTGTAATTGGAGCATCCTATACTTTTGTGCCTACAACACTTTCAATCATCTTGGCTGGTCGATACAGTGACCTTCTGGATCCTGAGGAGGTAGGCTGATAAACTTTCTACTTGTTTAATCACAGCCAACCAGAAGTACTTGTGTTAATCTGATTCCTGCTATGCAGAAATTTGAAAAGATAATGCGAGGGACCCAGGGTGCCCTTATTGTTGCTTCAACTCTTCAGATTGTCATCGGTTTTAGTGGCCTTTGGCGTAATGTCACAAGGTTAATTAATAATTAAACATTGTTGTATGAAAATCTAATCATAGATTCCTATTTCCTGAATAATTAGATATCCAGCTGTCATGGCTTCAAAAAATTTATTCATCCTGTATGAGGTTGGTTTAGTAATTCTGTCCTTTTCCTTGTATGATCAGGTTCATGAGTCCTCTCTCTGTAGTTCCATTGGTAACTCTAACAGGGTTCGGGCTGTATGAGTTTGGTTTTCCTCTGGTATGCATTTATTTTGCTTTTTTTTTTTGGGATGGGCAAGACAAATTTGCTGAAATTACTCTACCTCTCCTATTCACATGTTGTAAACATGTAATTGTAATATTGTATTCTTTCTCAATCTGGGTTGGTGATTGCTGCATTCTATGACTAGCTCTCAAAATGTGTGGAGATTGGACTACCACAACTTATCATTCTAGTAATCTTCTCACAGGTATTATGTATTATCTATTGATTACATACTTTTCCCCTATGATATTTCTTTGGATGTTGTTGGCTTGAACTGCGAGTAGTTTTTCCTCGTAGAATTCCCAACATCATTTAGTTGATTATTGTTTTTAATACACAGTACATACCCCATCTTATGAGTGGAGAGAGGCATATCTTTGACCGCTTTGCTGTTATATTCTCGGTGATTATTGTGTGGATTTATGCTCACTTACTCACTGTTAGTGGAGCTTACAAGCATGCACCAAGAACGACCCAAATGAGCTGCCGAACAGACCGTGCTGGAATTATAGGAGGAGCTCCATGGTATGGCTTGTTTCTTTGCTTATAAATTATGGGGCCTCGATTAGTATGTATTTTGTAGTCGTGAGTTATAGGAGAAGAATAGATACGTTAATGGAAATACTAAGTTGATTAAGATTTCATGCTAGTGCTAAACCTAACTACTTAATGATGGTAAGACAAGGTGGACCTGTACATTGGCGATCAGTGTTATATGTTTCTCAAATGCAATTTCCAATTTTGGCAGGATAAGAGTCCCATATCCATTTCAATGGGGAGCTCCTACATTTGATGCTGGAGAAGCATTTGCTATGATGGCAGCTTCATTTGTTGCTCTTGTTGAGGTTGTTTACTTTTGCTTAGCTGGTTATGTAAATGAAGGTCTCAGATGCACCATTGGATATTTAGACAAAATTTGCAGCTTTGTTACAATCTTTTATTGTTTCCTAGCTCATTTGTTTCTAGAAGCTTGCAGCCTCCTTTGCATAGCCTTCCTCATAGAAGCCGCCGGGTTGACCCCGAAGGCCATAGTATTATGTTTCCTACAATGTGTATAAATGAGATTTCTTTAATTCTTTTCAAGATTATATAGCCTCTGAAGCAGGATAATGTATTGCTGCAATTACTTTTCTCCTTGTCAAACCAAAATTTCTTACCATCTTTTTTGTAATTCCATGTGGACCGTGCAGTTATTATGTAGCTTAGGCATTTATGAGTGTTTTTTTTACTTTGTTTATTGGTTTCCTCTTTCTGAAACCTTCTCTTTGGTATTATTATTTCCAGATTAAGCTTTTGATATAGTCTTCCTGGCTGGATGTTTTTTTGTTGTCCACTCAGCTATAGCTGACCAAAGCAAAATAAAACTCTGCTATAACTTCTTGTTTCTTTCATTTGTATTACTCCAACAGTCCACTGGTGCCTTCATCGCTGTGTCAAGGTATGCAAGTGCAACTCCTTTACCACCTTCTGTCCTCAGCCGTGGAGTTGGTTGGCAGGTATGATTTGATGATCTTGCTCTAAATTTTACCCGCATTAATATCTTACTACACACCTAAAGTGAAGATTGAAGATGCAGTAAGGGAACTTGATATGGAAACTAAATTACTATTGATAATATGCTATACCTCTTCACTCCTAGTGCATGAGCTTTGTAATTTTAGCAATGTGAATATGTTAATGTTAGCTGCTTCTTTCTTATTATGGTTTGATTTCCCTTTCCAGAAGAGATGTTATCAATTTTCTGTATGAATACATAATAATTTAATTGGGGTTTCTAAACTAATTTTAATTGCTCTTTCTCCAAGGGAGTGGGCATATTGTTCTGTGGAATATTTGGAACCGGAAATGGGTCATCAGTATCTGTGTAAGATTTTAAAAGCTTGTGTTCATGGAAATATCATCTAGAAAAAGTACATATTTGATTTGGCACCTTAACTGTGGTTCTTTCTTTTCCAGTGAGAATGCTGGTTTGCTAGCACTGACACGTGTAGGCAGCCGTAGGGTTGTGCAGATATCAGCTGGATTCATGATATTCTTTTCCATACTTGGTTAGTTACCAATGGATGGGATGCTGTTAAATTAATGATAAACCACCAAAGCTTAACCTTTCCTTGGGTAAAAAATGATAAACCACCAAAATATCTATCTTAAGGAATAACTGTTACAGCGTTCGTGTATATTCAGGAAAATTTGGAGCAGTCTTTGCCTCAATTCCAGCACCAATAATTGCAGCTCTATATTGCCTTTTCTTTGCCTATGTGGGTAAGTGTTTACAATTGATGTTGTAGCCTTTTTCTCTACCAGCAAACAATGCAAAGTTAATCGTGTCATAAATCATGCATGACCAGGTTCAGCAGGTCTTAGTTTTCTCCAGTTTTGCAATTTAAACAGCTTCCGAACAAAGTTCATCTTAGGGTTCTCAATTTTCATGGGCTTATCAATTCCACAGTATTTTAACGAGTACTTAGCAGTGAAGGGTTATGGTCCTGTCCACACTAAAGCTAGATGGGTAAGCAAATACTCTTATCCTCTTTCTCCCTCAAAACTAGTTTTTTTTCCTCCTTTTAAAGGGCATCCCTTTTTTGCCCCATTTATATCATGACTGATGAATTTTCAATTATTAACTAAATTTTAACTTTTTGGCAGTTCAATGATATGATCAATGTTCCATTCTCATCGGAACCATTTGTTGCGGGATTGCTAGCTCTATTCCTAGATGTCACACTGCATCGGAAGGACAAGCGCAACTAGGAAGGACAGGGGCATGCATTGGTGGGACAAGTTCAGATCGTTCAAGACAGATACGAGGAGTGAAGAGTTCTATTCCTTGCCCTTCAATCTCAACAAGTTTTTCCCATCAGTGTGACAGAATTGATGGGATTCTCATAGTGGTGTGTGATCAAGTTATCCTCCCCCAATAGCTCACGAGGGTTTAACACCTTATTTTTTTGTTGGCCATCCAAACAAAAACCATGCAGTACAGACCAATCTAATTTTTCATCTGCAACATCAACTTGATCAGCAGTTTTCCTATATGTATGTTCCCCTTATTTTTATTCCCTGAACATAGGACACGAGTTTAATTAGCTCCAAAATAGTACTAGTACTAGTATATACTAAAATCCCTTATGATGTGTGCTTCGTTTTGTGCTTATTAGAGAGCTTTAAGGCCTTTTATAGCTACTTCTCATTACCTTGCGTTTGTGTATCATGCATATAATAAGTTTGTGTTGATTAGTTAAATTAGCTTTGTAATTTTACTTGATCATAAAGAAGAGTTCTGAGCTTTTGTTTCGAAGCTCTAAGCTGCTCTAAGCTAGTATGTAGTTAAATAAATTATAAAGCACTCAGATACAGCTTTATAGCAAAACTTTGTTGGTGTTTCAACAAAAATGTCTGGGCTCTCTCTAAGCCGCCCATTTCTTCAGCTAATCCGAGTGAGTACAATTTTTCTCATTGTAATATATACAAGGAGCTCTTTAAGGATTTTATCTCTATTATTTGACATTCGATATTTTAATATTGTGGAGTTTAAAAAATTTGAATTTGACCAATACGATGTCGCTAACACTTATTTAATATTGCGAACATTTATTTAAAACAACGTCGTTGACATTTATTTAAAAACAACGTCGTTTTTCAATTGGTTAACTATACTTAGCGTTTGTAGTTTAATATTGCGGACGAAGAATTTTTACAAGTAGGGTATTTTGGACATTTATTTCGTCAGCACTGAAAACTAAACTGCAGACGGAGCTATATCAATCGTTCGATATCAAATGGACGCTCAAGATCTGTTGCAAGAATAAGCTTAATTTGACAACGTTAGTTATGGATCAATATATATATATATATATATATATATATATATATATATATATATATATACACGACGGTTGTATGATTAATCGTTATTCGAATTAAAATCGCTAAAGGGATGAGATCGAGTGAGTTAGGACTGAGCAAAAAACGGATATAACCGAAAAACCGAACACAACCGAAATAATTTAACCGAAATATTCTGATAATTCGGTTATTTTTACTATTTCGGTTATATCCGAATTTTTGTACGGTTTTCGGTTAGTTTATACGGGTATTATTTTGGGTTATTCGGTTTAACCGAATAACCGAACAACACTTGTTAACTTAAAAATGCTCAAAGAACTAAAGCAAGTCGTAGATCAAATGGAAAGCTTCAAGACTCAAGGACCCATTAGTCATTAGTCATTACTCAATACTCACTACTCACTACTCAGTACTCACTCAGCACTCCCAGCCTCCCAGCCTCCCAGGTCAGTAGCCCAGTAGGTCACAGCGTGCACTACTGCACTCACAAGTCACAACTCACAACTCACAACTCAGATCTCTGATTCTGTTTCCATCTGCTCCGCTTAGACTCGATCACTCGAACTCTCAGTCTCAGACCTCAGGCATGGCTCATTCTCAGACTCTCTCTCTCAGATCAGATCTCGAGTTCTCGACTGACTGACTGAGAGATCTAGTCGTCTACTCGTCTTCTCGAACTCTCAGATCTGAGATCTCTCAAGCCTCAAGTCTCGAACTCTCGCCTTCTCGGTGGGCTGACTCTTCTTCTCGAGATCTCTATGTACCGTAGCGCCACTTAAGCTTTCCATTTGAGGTATTTTTGTTATTTACCTTAACTCAGTTAGTCAGTTTAGTGCATCTTGTATTCTTGTTAGCTTATTCTGCTATATAAGTTTATCATTAATTCATTATGTTTATGGTGTAATGCAACTATATAAGTTTATTATTTTGTTATATAAATATATCTTTTGATAATCTGATATTTGTTCAACATGATTATTTGTTCATATGGCATCTATCACTTTGGAAAAATGATCCCACTTTTATACCTTAATAATTTGTAATTGTTCTCTCAGATTAGGAGCCATGTATGAATCATGTTTAGAGAAATTATTTTTAGAGAATCATGTTTGAATATTACGGTTGAAATACATGGTGACTTAGGGTACATTATTAATGAGAATACTTATTCAATTTGTTTAGTTTGAACTTAAGTTGATCATTCTGCTAAACATCCCATGAAGTCGATTTGATTTGATTTCAATATGATCCATCCATACAAGTGTACATAGAAAACAAAGTTGTATCAACAATGTCCTTCGGCTCATTTTACGGGACCCCAAATGTATTGACCTTCCATAGCAGTTTAAAACATTCTTCCAACAAACATAATTACAGGACCCCAATTATTGTCTCTTTGAATTACTTCAAATTCAATAATCATGTGAAAGTAAATTCATCATGTGAAAGTGAAAGTAATCCCGCAATCATTATATGTATTCCGCTTTTTTTAAACATTCTAAGGTGTTGGATCTTATTATATACTCTTCCCTTTTCTGTTTGGGCATGTGATATTGTGATGTACGAGGATCTTGTGGTGCATGTTCATGTTGTTGCTAACTTTCTTTGTTGGTTGTTGGGGTCGCTCTTCGACTTGTTGTTGCAGATTGCTTGTTGCTTGTTGCTTATTGTTTGTTGAGTGTTGCGATTGCTTGTTGATGTTGGTCGCTAGTGCTAGTCTTTGTGTTCTTGACTTGTTGTTGCGATTGCTTGTTGCTTATTCTTTGTTGAGTGTTGCGATTGCTTGTTGATGTTGGTGCTAGTGCTAGTCTGTAAGAATCTCGCCTCAACTAGTCTCTGCTAGTAGAATAAATTTATGTTGACTTGTTGCTAGCTGCTTTGTTAAGTCATAACTTTGTTAAGGGTCTTAACTCTTAAGGACAATTAATTTGTTGGCTTGTTGGTCATTCTTGACTTTGTCATTGTATTTTTAAACTTTATGTTGGATGTTGTTGTTAAGTTAAGTTGCTTTCTTCTTTTCTTCAGATGATTAATTTGTGTTCGACAGATTAAGTTAAGTAGTTAACGATAATTTGTTTACGATTTTAAACATATAAGTTATGTTGGATTTTAGTTCGGTTATTACCCTAATACCGAAATTATAATTGGTTATTCGCATTCAACGGTTATTTTCAAATTTGGTTAGTAGTTTGGATATTAGAATTATCAATAATTCGGTTTTCTTTATAATCGAATAGCTTTATTCGATTCAGTTATAATAGAATGACTTTTTGAAGTGAGTTGGATAAAAGGTGAGTTTAAGATCCGGACCGATATATATAAAACTGGAGTTGGAAGGTTTCTTCGGACAAAGGATCGATGAGATACTACTCTTTTTGGTCACTAATCAATCATAGTAGGAGAAACAACCAAAATGAACTGACCCCACATAATTTAGTTTATTAGCAAGGTGCATGGTTACAAGTTTATGTAAGCTAGGTAGGTGCTTACAAATTAAAACTAATCAAGGCATATATATAATGATGTGTTAATAATGTCTCCAAAGATGTGAGCAAAACAATGGACGATGTGATTTAACCCCAACTATAATGGGTGGCAAGGTGACCATTCAATTTCGTCTTTGTCTTTGTCTATGTTTTTTTTTTTTTTTATCAAAATCACACACTTATCACCACCTAACCAATAATTCATTCTCACAAGGGAACACTTGAACACTAAATATATATATATATATATTTGAACTTTTTTTACGTACACATGGAGAGGATAGGATCGATCACATCCGCCATTCACCAGACAAATACACTTTAATAGGTTGGACGGTGGTGATTTTGAAAGGAGTGTTTATGTACAACTTAAGCCATACAGTTACATAAGCGTCTATATTATACTAATGTCCATTAATTGTTATATAATCTAATTCTGCAGAGTGGCATTTTTTAATTTGGGAGCAACAAGCTACCTACGCCAAATAAAGAATGGTGTTTTGGGAAGTGGTGCAGAATGGAGTTTTGGGAAGTGGTTAGCACGAAATTCATTTTTTAGTAAATTAATAATTATTGGTAATAGAAGTCTTTGACACGCATAATAGCCCAAAGATTCTATTGGCCAATTTAACGAACTTACCAAAAAATGAACTTCAATGCTAACCGGATCCGGAGTTATGTAATCGATTACTCAGGCGAGCAGCTCAATGAGTTGACTACCTAGCCTAGCCTAGCCTAGCCTACCTACATCATGTTTGTTTAGAAAGTTGTCAAAGTGATATTATAATACAATGAACGATCGATATACATTAATCTATACAATCAAGGAAAAAAAGCAGATTATTCCACCAGGAAAGTGTTAATTTATTTATTAAAGGTAATGACTCTATCTAGGCTAAAAGTAGTGGCCGAGTTTGCCACTCAGATATAATATGCAAGGAAGATGCTGCATCAGCATTACCATCCCAATCAATCAACTATGGGGAATGGGGAATATTGATGATCCATAATTTTACTTTTTCTATATTTTTTTAATCGATATGTTTGTTCTTGTAGAAGCGCAGTGAAAGAAACAGAAAATGATTCATCCCCATCCATCACTATACTTACCTCACTTTACCAAACTTCACTGTTATACAAATTTTTTTCTACTTTTTTTACATAATCTACACCAGAAAAAGAAAGAATTAGTTGTACACTTTTATACTAAATTTTGTTATAGAACTTGTGATCCCTCCAAGTATTAGTTGCAAATATATAAAGAGATGTCTAATATATATTATCAGAGTTTCTTTGTCCTCGCCATATTTCTGGTCCATGAACTAGTGCTCTAGCTTGTCAAAATCCAATGAAATGTGCCAAACTTTTACACTAAATCTAATTTGATTTAGCTGTTAAAAATGACCCAACAACAAAAAATCATCCATTTGCAGCCCTGCAAAACATTTAATACTAAACTGTTACATATCCTCTATTTGTTCATGAACACATTGACCAAACAGTATCTCTTTCTCTTTGTTAGTATTGTTTTAGACATTGAACGCACTGCATTTATTAAATTCTTTCTTCCTTATATGTTTTTCTATAATAACAGGGGGAAGAATGTGGAGAAAGCAACTTTAAAACCATATCCTTCGCTACAACAAAAGAACAAGAACCCCACTCATAATACATCCATCCCCTCAAAATCCCATTTTTTTGGTTAAGTGCTTTGATTAAGCTAGAGAGATCAGAATGTTTTTAAGACAAATAGTGTGTTTCCCCACAGGGTACAATTGATGAACAAAGAAGATTTATGAGAGTAATATCAGTAGAAAAAAAAGAGAAAAAGGGTACCCCATCAAATCATTTAATATTAAGCTGCCTCATTCCATGGCTATAACAAGTTAAAGACCCATCAATTTAATAACTAATGGTTGTAGTCCCCCATGTAGTCATGTTTGAACAAAAATTAGTCAATTCATCATTAAATAGTTGAATCAGAGAACCCCAACACCTCACATGGCTATCATAGAGTGACATAAATCGGAGATGTTTTTACGCATGTGAATCAATCTAAAGATTTTCAGATAACTTTAGGTGAATCAAATTACAAGGGTCAAAGATTTAGTAAGATTGATGTCTCACTTGATTAAATAATCCTAATCCATTGCTCAAACTCCAAGATTAAGTACAGAAAATTATGTATTTTTTATGATTTGAAGCTACTCTGTCAGTCTCTGTTTTCCTCCTTGTCCTAGATTTAAGCCTGTGTGCCAAACTAATGAGTCTACCGCTGTTTGTTTGCCTCTATATAACCCCTCCCATCTCAAAATGAAAGGTTCATTTAAAATGTTCCTACCAAATGTCGTAATTATATTTAAGAACATAAAAACATTCAAATATCTCCTATGTTAGTTGGGACTTGGGAGTGGCACCTTCCTAGTAAGTGTAGAATTAGTTGATGTCAGCAGGCTCCTTTAGTCATGATAATTGTCCGTTTAACAGTACTTATTATGATAAAAATATGTCCTAAATAGGGATATATGTTGATTATGTTCCACATCAGTTTCCCCCGCTCCCACCCACCCAACATAGAGAGCCTAAAAAAAGCAAGCATTTAACAGAGTTTGGCTTCTTAAGAATGCTTTTACTTCTAACTAATCTCACCTCTTTGGCGAAAGATGTGACTATGAGTTTACATGAAATGTATTGGAGATTCAAAAAGGAAATAGTGAGGGATTTTTTTTGGGAAGATAAGTGTTTGCTTTACTTGTCTACCCACTTAAGTTCACTAAAAAAAATAAAAATAGTACCACAAGATAAAGGGATTAACAGTTTATATGCTCCCAAAAATAAATAAAGGTATCAAGTGAGGCCACTCAGCATTTCTAACCTACAATTCATCAAAATATCTTAATAGATCTGAAATAGAGAATCGGTTTTAATACTGGAATTATAATTTCTAGAAAAAAATGTACATGCGCCTGTTCAATGTACCTGCTAAAGAATGAAGCAACATCATGTCTCAGAGTTGAGGCATTTAGCGAAAACCACTGCAATCCTTGATACCTGAAAGACAGAAGTATTGAACATTCAGAGCTTTGAATTACCCAGGGAATGCCATGTGCATATTCATTCAATTCACCTATTCGGTTAATATATTCTTATTTACTGGAAAATATATTATTGAATATCAGAAAGACGATAAAGTTCTTGGGATAACCACAACATGACAATTCCCCATCTAGTGAAGGTTCAAAATCATATTTCTCAAATGGACCATCTTTTCGGCTTCCTTGCGGAGTAAACTGTGTTTATCAACTCTATCAACCTCAACAAGAGGTTGAAGAAGAAGATTATTGTCTTACACTAGTTTAAAGAATGTTTCTAACGCCTGGATAGCTAATAATAATGTTATACAATTTAAACCAGATAGCTAATATATTGTTATACAATCCAACCAGCATTAGCTAACAAAGTGGTAGCTTAACAATCGTAAATAATTGGCTGGACGATGTGAAGGTTAAAAGAATCTTTGTCAGTATATTATGGACTGAATTCAAATTTGTCAACGTGCTGTTTTCAGAATTAATACCTTCTCCAATTTGAAGAGCTAATCAGTAAAAGAAAGAAATAAGGGAAACACCATGTTTGGCCACACAAGTACAAAATAAGTCAAAAGTGTTTTGGAGGTAGCATGAAGAGCTGGAGGGCATGTAAAACAGGGGATAAGATAGTAGGGTGAAAATGCAATCTCAAATGCACGCTTTGATTTGGTTTGAGGTTACTAGTATTAATAATTTGAGAATAAGAAAAAAACTAAGCATTTCCGCTCAAGTAAAGCTTGAACACTTCGATATCGCTGAGCATGCCCGTCCAAACATCTTGACCCTTGACATTTATCCACGTGGTAATCGGATCAGCATTTAGGGATAGCTGCCGCCTGCCAGCGCCCAATGGTTGATGTGATACATATACACAAATACTAAATTTATTAATCATGGTGTTAATATAATAATTAAATGTCCATTATATGCAATTTGAACTTGTTTATTGTGGTATAAAAAATAAAATGAGTCAACTAGTAGTCATAGGAGTAAATTGGGTGCCATAAAAGGTAGTTGGCCTATAGGAGTGAGACCTATTTTACCATTCCTTGTGGAGGGTGGTGAGTACTGCCTAGAAAGAGACTGCTGGTTACTTAAACATCCTTCCTTCTTACTTCCTCCTTATCTATCCCTCTTCTTCTCTCTTCACCATCACCATTTTCTTCTTGTTGTTGTTGTTCTTCTTCTTCTTATTCTATATTCATCTAGATAGAAAGAGAGATGGGTAATTGCCAGGCGGTAGATGCAGCAGCACTAGTGATACAACATCCAAGTGGGAGGATAGAGAGGATGTATTGGTCAGTGAGTGCTAGTGAGGTGATGAAATTGAATCCAGGACACTACGTTTCTCTTATAATACCCTTGCCCAGTGATGGAGGAGAGAATTCGGATGATAGGACAGTGCGGTTCACACGTGTCAAGCTTCTCCGGCCAAGTGATAGGCTTGTTCTTGGTCGAGCTTATCGGCTTGTAACCTCTCAAGGTTGGTTTTACTTCTACTACTAAAGTACTCCTAGGACAAGCTCTGAGTTTTGATCTTTAATTAGCCATTAGTGTTTTTGTTTTAAATGTTATATTTTGATTATTTTGTTGTAGAGGTGATGAAGGTGTTGAGAGAAAAAAAGTATGCAAAGATGAAGAAGAAGCTGCCGGAATCAGAGGAAATGTTGGAGACAGATCCCAATAATCAGAGTTCAAGTTGCGAGGCAGAAGCAAGAAGGTCGGAATTGGAAAGATCCACTCAGGTAGCTTTTCAGATAAATCCGGATTTTGTTTCAGAAGTTTGATAAACATGTAGGAGAATGTCAATTTGGTGACAACATACGTTCTCATGTTGAGTCCAATCTGGTGGTGGAGTGGATAGCTGTAGTCCATTATTCTTCTGCGCTTGAGATACCTTGACTGATAGTACATCGGAGTTACCTTTTTGTTTCAAGTATCTTTTTGATAAAGTCCTTTCATTCCAGTTTGTTTGCAAAGTAGAAAGATACTCTGTGATTAATCAAAAGAGAAAGTGCATCAAGCAGCACAGCTGAGGCCATTTACGATATAGAGGATACGCTATACTTCCACATTATGAACTTTCTGGGAATTGCTTCATATAACCAAACAAACAACCAAGTTAACCCTATATTTTATTGCAGATCAATTAAGCTACAAATATTTCATTCACCAATTGATTAAACACAGAGAGAGAACAAAAACTAGAGCAGCATTGCAATGTAATAAAGAAAGACACAGTAGTTACTAAGAAGTATTAATAATACTAATAATTTTAATCCTGAATACTTATCTTTTTCTCATTTTGATAATTTTAAGGCGACAAGACATCCGCAGAGGCCAGGATCAGCAAACTTTGCCGCAGCAAGGTCAAAATCATGGCGCCCTTCACTGCAGAGCATCTCTGAGGCTGGGACTTAATGTTGGTTGTAATTTATTCCAAACCCTGGAAGAATAGATAAGCAGTAAATCCATGGAAGTTGGTTCTCGGATTTTACACCACTCTCAACCGTATTTGGACAATATTGACTAATAACACTTTTGTATAGCAAAAAGGGTAAGAGCAACGAGACTGACATTGTTTCATGAAAAATATATAAATGGAAGTTAAAGTTGCCTTTTATTTTCCACCCTGTACTTGATCAATAAAGTAGAAATATGATACAACAAGAAGATTACTTGTACAATATATGTAAACGATGAAGTGACAATCACTTCACTCGTTTTGAGTTCCAAATTTCCCAGTCCTGATCAACATAATTTTGAGCCCATAACAAGGACGCCCGAGCAGCCAAAGGTGCTCCAGGAAGTGTCTTTTCCTTCAGAGCAATCAACATATCCGTGAAAGGCTCCACCAGTAACGTTCCAGGTCCTCCATACTCCTTGTGCAAGAACTCGCTAAATATCTGGTTTCACACAAGAAACACAAATTAATACTGAAAATTTAATGATAGAATGCATATATTCTGCAGTCGGTTTAAATCACCGTATAATAGATCCATATTCTAGAAAATATCAGTTTTGAGATAACATGCTCAAAAAGCTAGATACAGTATCATTGAAGCTGTTCAAATATCATTGCTTGTTCTATTGTGAGGTCAGATATATCGTTTGAAAATCACTCTTTGAACTATTTCACTATTTTGGCCACTTAAGAAAAGATACAAATATTCAAACTATCTCTAACGAAACATATATTGTAAAATCTTACAACGAACTAGGAAATAAAATCAGGTCAAGAAACATGATAATGTTAAACCAATTTTCTTACAACCAAAAAGACCATGATGTGTGTGCTTGCAAATCCGTAATAATTGAACAATGTCACTCTCAATGAGAGTAACTCCAGAAGACGACATATATTCTCATTAGCCTGGGGAGCTAACATAATACATTTTAAAAAACAGATAATCACTCAATAGTGACTACATAACGAAGCTAGGAAATTGGATATTCCCGTCTTTATGTGCTTGGGCAAATTTTAAATAAGTCATCTTCACAATTTCAATCTTTTTAACCATTTAATAATGTCTCTTATTTTAAGTACCAGGATTGCTGCCTTTTAGATTCCACAGTTTTCCCATCCCCAGAAAAGTAAATACTCCTACTTGACAAAAATTAATCAATTAAATGTATTTGAACAATACAATTTTCAAAATTTCCAACAAAATCCAAGTACGTCATTTGTATGAAAAACAGTCACTTTTTTTTAAACAAGAGCAAGTTTTTCTCCGAACAGATGTCGGACTATATCATCTCTTCTGATTGGGACAATCTTTAATCTATTCTAGACCAACCTCAATACCACCTAATCCCACAATATCCAATGGAAAATACTCTACTCGTCTGCATCTTATAAACCTTCTGACCTCTTTCCCAATAAAAAGGAAAATAAAATCTTTTGGTTGCCTGTGATACTGTTGCAACCTATCCTTTTAACTTATGTTTTATTCCCAACAATTTTTATAAGTTAATAAAAGTTTTTATTCACACAATAAAAATGAAACACATATTGGAAGGTTATGTTGTTGGACCTCTTATGGTACTGGGGGGTCTATTTGTTCCAGAAATCAAAGGACACAGAGGCACCACAAAAGTTTCATATTTTTATTTTGTATTATTTGTCAACTTTTTCTACGGAAATTGGTAATTTTTGTATCATAAAGTATTCAAGATGGGTACTTTTATGTACATGAAGGGACATATCAAGAGAGACTTAAATACAATTATTTAGAAACCTGAGGTATCAGACATGCTTGTTGGGTCCATAATCAATCAGACATTTATTGCATATTCCTAAGAGTGTTAAGGGTCCCCAGCCCAGGTATTTCATTTACTTTGAAAAACTCAAGTAACATATTTATAAGATTCCTCATCTCACCTTCTGACCTTCTGTGCTGTCAAAAAACTTAAAACAAAGTGAATTGCCATATCTATATTTCCCATTAAAAAGTTGAGACATGAAAATGAAAACAGAAAATAAAGAAATAATTCAATAAATTAGAAGGCCCCCCCCAGGCCCAGGCCCTTGCATTCACAGTTCACTTTTGTCACTCAGGTGGTCCAACTGATCCAGAGTTATCATTTTCTGGTTGTCCTCTCATCTTAAAAGTTTATTTATGGTGATATATGATGAGTTCATCTTTTCCAACACTTATATATAGGTTATGAATGGTAAAATAAATAAATTAAGAAGAATAGGGTTTCTTCACGTTCGAAGGGCATATATTATTCTCTTATTAAGAAGTCCCATTTGGTATTACTTCAACACTAAAATTGAACTTTTGTAAGCTTTAGAACTTCATAGTTCTTATGGTCTAAGAGAAAATTACAGGCAGTCACTTTCAATTGATTCTGATAGAAAGGTGACGCTTTTGGTCCCAATGTATTTAAAGCTTTCATGCATCCACTTGCTATATTATATTAGTTGATCACTCAATCTTATACTTACATTGACTATTTAAGTTGTTTTTTTGTTGATTCTGATTGACCGACTCCACCAAACTTTCTACTTGAGCCACAGAAGATGCTTTTTGACCAATAGTTTCTATCATTAATGACCAGCTGAGACTTTTATCGAGAGACATCTTAGTATCTTACCCTACACAATGTTGAAAAAGTCCGAGCAAGACTACCAAGCTGACATCAGTTCAACTTAGGGACAGAGATCTGAACTAATGAATCCATGTAGAATTGTAAAGTTTCCTTTCCTCAATCTCAACAAATTCTACTAACGCTACTCAAGTTGGTTGAGAGATATACAAGTTTTTTTCCTCCTGATTGTCCTCTTTATCCCCAGCCATAAACAAATTGGTTTCTATCCTATACGGCCCGACTTCTTACAATACCCTCCATCAGTCAATGATCTCCATAAAGTTTGATTAATGGTGGATAAATTTAAGATGCCAACAACATCAAATTAAAAGTAATCTAGCCAATATAGTTCAATGATGTTCAAATGGTAACTAACAGCTGACAAACAATATATAACAGTTCATGTTAAGTATTGGATTTTCCAACTTCATAATGCGTTTGAGCATCTTCAACTAATTTTCATCATCCTTAAATAGTTTTCCTCCTCTCCCCAAATATGGGAAACTTAACAGAGCTACTTCAGCTCGAAATTGAGCAACTCCACGTCTTCAATGATCTCCCATCCCTCTCCCTCCAGATGCACAAGATTAAGCTCAAAACAAAAAGAAACTAATGTTAATCCCTCAACTTTGTCATGCATATTAGTCATGGAACTCTATTTGTGCCAAAACATTTTATTTCTGAAAGTGAAGCAAATATCAATATGACTAAGGTAGCAAAAAAGGTGCACAAGCGGCATGCCTACTAATCTTCTTAAAATAATCCCTGGTAAGGCATTTGTACAAGGCAAAGAATCACACTTTTTAATTAAAAAGAAAAGGGAAAAAAGAAACCCATAAATTCTGTTAATGTGATGCCAAGGAACTTTATATTCAGTCCAACATTTTCCCATACACCTTAAGCTCAAATGTCAGAATCAGAACCATAAGAACAAGTAGTCATCACTCTCATTAGGTCATTCTTAAAATAGAATACATATGATCTTATAAATGCCAGAATCAGAACCATTTTCACTTATAAAACAGAAAACGCATCACGAAAATTACCTCGGCACAGACATCAAGAACGAAATGCAGCTCATCCCCAAATGTCTCCTTTTCTTTCGATAACTTCCTTAAAAGCTCAGCCCTGAACTTCTGGGTTTCCTGTACATAAAAGTAAAGTTGATTATATATATATATATATATATATATATATATAGAGAGAGAGAGTTGTGATTACAGCTATAGCGAATTCTGGAATTGGGTCAGGATATACGTATTTTTGAGGTAGAATTGCTCTGAGAGGCCAGGAAAGTATTGGGATGGTTTTTGAATGTGCAAATGCAAAGAGTAGGGGAGGGCGTAAGATAACGCAAGGGGTGCGGAGGATAGAGCAGGATGAGATTAGAATTTTGGTGGGAATCACCGTCGGTACGGTGGTGACGGTTGAAGTGGGGAGTGCCATTTGATTTGGGTGGCGATGGCTAAAGATTGTACACCAACCGTTTTTACCAGCATTAACATTTAAAGGTTAATTGGGCTTATAAAGATAACCACATATTCCAGGCCTGCAGGCTAATAGAGTGGGTCTGGCCTGTAAAGGTAGTCCAGGAGGCTTCATAAATAGGAGAGTCCAAAACTCTTAAGTTTGTTCTTTTTTTTTAGGATCAGTAAAAGTTTGAAGTGATTGCCCAAGCTCTTAAGGCGCGTGTGATAAAATCGGATGAGACATTTTCATGGAAAAGCTCTTAGGGAAAGCTCAATAAACATTTACAACCCCAGCGAAAAAAAAGAGAGAGGAGAAGGTAAGATGATGCGGGCAAAAAATTAATTATTAGTTCTTGTTAATGTGAAACACTATTTTAGACAATAAATAATTTTCAGAATTAGACAATTGTATATTTGATTTGATGCCTTTGACTTGTGGACTTGTTGGAACGTTGGGCAATTATGGTACAATACAAAACTACTTCTTTATTAAAATACTTAAATATAATATGAGACCGAAAATTATTACTACTCCTAATCTTACCGAGATTAAATTACAAAAGATACTAAAATTTACTTTTTAAATACTAAAGGAACTAGTTTATTTAAAGGGAAAACACCATGTAGAAATATCAAAAACACAAAAAAATTATTTTCTAACTTTCTGAAACCGCTAATAGTGGAGTAATAATGGGTTTAATCTTTCAAGTTACATTTAGTTCACACGTGGCATCACTATATTGGTCTTGTAAAGAGGTGAAGAAGGATACTCTTAATCAATACTAGGGGTAGACTGGTAGTACTTTACAATTTTAAATTAAAACTAGAGGAACATTTTTGTTTTTCCCTCTTATATATTTTAATAATAAATATTAATAAAATATAGGTACTCAATAGATGTTTTGTACGTTAGTAGTCCTAATTAATATTTAAATTGATTTTGAATTTTTTTTATACAAAAAAGTATATTATATCTAAATATGTCCCAAACACTTTCTTCATATCAGTATTACCCATAAATATGAACCCCGAGGCTAAATGTAAGACAAAGGGAGTATTCATGATCCGTTTTTGGTTTGGGTTTTGTCAATATTCTCAGTTGTCCTATTTTTATTTTTTTAAAGCGTAAAGCATATCAAAAGGTGAAAGGAATTGGTTTGTTTTAATTAATTAAATCATTGTTGTTATTTTAATGGAGAGGGTAAACGCATGCCCCCACGGGGCAGAGTAATCTTTACCTATAGTCAATAAGAATCAAATTGTACTGGAGAAAATAGAGTAATGATACTTAATATATATATTTATTATTGACTAAAAATAGGCATAAATTATTTCTATCGTTTAATATAAGAATTAATAGCTGAAATTAAAATTAAAAAATTCACGTATCGGACCACGATACTATGTTCAACGGTATCGCTACTATTAGTAGTAGACTAAGTAGCGGCCAGCGGATCAATGATTTACAAAATTAGGTATCATCACCCATCTTGGATCGTCGGGATCGTAGTATGTAATTCAAATACAACTTACTAATACAACTGTAGGTATGCAATACGATAAACATAAAGCTGTGAGTTTGGATCAAATATTATCTACTAGAGATTATACAAACTCAAAAGAGTCCTCATTACAATTATTATCACATTTATTTCACGAATAGTGAGGAACTATTAATGTTATCCTCTGGACCATCACTCAGTTCCAATTCAGTCAAAATTTATATTCTCATTTTACGAGAGAAAGCGGTGAAAGAAAGGTGAAATTTCAACTAGCGCTAGTAAGAAATATTATGACTAAGATAATGCGAGAATAAATTATCATTAGTCTCCAACAATGTTAAACCGATAAAATATAATAGACATCAAGTTTAAGCTGGTAGTGAACAAACAATCCATTAAAAAGTCAGTAGAAAATAAAATCTACTATCTTTTATGATTTAAAAGGTTTTTATCATCATTATCATTTGAGACTCACTTTTAATAAATATTCCACATCATCGAATCACCCCGCACTTCTACCAATGATATTCTTTAGTATCACGACCACAATTATCCATGCACTACTGGTAAAGAATATTTGTGTATTCATTAATGGTCGTGATCATGCCAACAATTGTCCAGTGATGCACTACGGGCCAATGAGAACTTTTACCACATCATTTGTAACATTACGGTCGTGATTACACCGAATAATCACGGTCATAATCATACCAAGTCCATCTATGCACTACTGTGCCACAGATGACTTTCAACAAAATATAAACATGAGGATGATGACAATGATATAAGAATTCAATAAAACAAGTTCAAGAATTATTTTATCCAGGGAATTATTAACGCCCAAATTGTCAACATGATCTTTGTTTTGTAGAGTAAAATTCAAGAATGATCGGAAGAATATTTCCATGAAAAGATCTTTGGATGAAGCGCAAATATCGAGGATATTCTACTAATTTCATGGAGTATAGAAAGTCAAAACTTTAACTGGCGAGTATAATAAAGAATGGAATAACAAAAGAAATCACCATGCATGCGGTACTTGGCATATGCACGAGTTATTCAAATGAGAATAATAATAACGAGAACGAGTGCGGCAAAATTTGCACCAACAGGATGTTCCAATGAATAATAATAAAGATGGAACCCGGTCAGGTGTAAAATACATGCAGATGAGGATGTTCCAATGAGAATAATAATAAGAGCGGAACCGGTCCGGTGTAAAACACTGTGACAGGATGTTCAACGGAATAATAATAAAAGACGGAACCGGTTAGGTGTAAAACATCTGACAGGATGTTCCAATGAGAATAATAGAAGAATGTCACCAAGTATAGGGTAGACCCCGTATACAGGTTATTCCAACAAAGTAATAAGAAATGGAATAACAACAGATTCTCTTCATGAATAAGAAAGAATAACACCCCTTACGAGTACAACAAATAATATTCCCTACCTTAAGAAGAAGGGTACTGGATATATAAGTAGTGAAGTAGCAGAATTGTGAGACCCCAGATTTTATCAATAAAGATTTAAATTTTATCGAAATAATTTTTAATATTATGGTGTGAATTTGAGATAAATATTATAGTTGTGGGTAGTATTTATAAATTTTGCAAAGTATGTAAGTGGTTATATTATATTCGATTGGTCGGAGAATATTCGGTTTAGCGAGGAATATTCGCATAACGGCTCAATCATTGGTGGACCTATGTAATTATTGTCGAATTGAAAGCGACAAAAATATTTTATTGAAATAACTATGGAAGTTTTACCGTAGTTCTTTGTTGAACTACTTTCGGTAGTAAAAGAAATACGATGTCGTGTGGTTGCGTAGTAGTAGCGGTATTGATTATTGATGCTTATGTGAGAAGTCACTCGGTTTGATTCCATTATTAGCCGATTAATAATATGAATTATTATAGCGATAATGACGTTTTGTTTTATTCAGTATTATTAACGTAATAAAGCGAAATATCTTTTTATATAAAATAGATCACTTTTATTAAAGTTATTACATAAATAGAATATATTATATTTTATTATGCATAGTGTTGCATAGTGTTTTGTATAGTATTGCATAGTGTTTGCGTAGTAAAATATTTTTATATAAATAGAATATATTATATTTTATTTAAAAGATTTTTCTTTAAATATGGACCGTCGATTAAAGTAAATCAATCACGACCGATTCATGGATTATTCTTATGCATTCCATTTTCCTATAAATGAAGCTCATTCCTTCATTATTTTCTTCTTAATTAATTGAAACTACAGAGAGAAATTATATAGAAGCTATAGAGAAAATTATAGAAAGAAGAAGAGTATTCGCTACTTCACTACTTCTATATTAGGTTCTTTTACGGTAAAGGGTGTTATTCTTTCTTCTTGAAGAGAACTTACATTATTCCATTCATTATTATTTTGTTGGAATAACTTTTGTAAAAGTGGTATACCTATACATAACTTTGTATATGCTGGCGATATCCTATACTTGGTGAAATCCTTATGTTATTCCATTCTTATTTATTACATTGGAATAACTTTGTATCTATGATTTACCCTATACTTGGTGACATTCTTCTATTATTACATTGGAACATCACATGCATGTGTTTACACCAGGACTGGTTCCGCTTTTTATTATTCATTGGAACATCCATGCATGTGTTTTACACCGGACTGGTTCCGTCTTTATCATTACATTGGAATATCCTATCATGTGTTTTACAGGATCCGGTTCCATCTTTATTATTCATGTTGGAACATCACGCTTCGGTGTGAATTTCAACGACTTTGGTTCCGTTATTATTATTCATTGGAATAACTTGCCTACATCAAGTATCGCATTGCGTGGTGATTTCTTTTGTTATTCCATTCTTTATTATACCCAGTTTAGTTAAAACTTTGACTTCTATACTCCATGAAATTAGTAGAATATCCTCGATATTTGCGTTTCATCCAAAGATCTTTTCATGGAAATATTCTTCCCGATCATTCTTGAATTTTACTACTAAAATGAAGATCATGCCGACAATTTGGACGTTAATAATTCATGGATTAAATAATTCTTGAACTTGTTTTATTGAATTATTATATCATTATCATCATCCTCATGTTATATTATGTTATCTTTGGCTTACGTGCGTAGATGAACTTAGTATGATTATGACGAGGATCATTTCGGTATAATCACGACTTGATATAAATGATGTGACAAAAGTCCTCGATGGCTGTAATGCGATGATGGATAGTTTTTGGTATGATTATGACCGGGGGTGATTCGGTATAGTCATGACCATTGATAATTTGATGAAAATCCTTGACCGTGGTAGTGCGGGGATGATTAGATGTGGTGGTTTATTTATTAAATTTCGAGTCTCAAATGATAAAAATTGATGAAAACCTTTTAAAACCTAAAAGATAGTAGACTTTATTCTCTACTTGACTCTTTTAATAGATTGTTTATTAAAGCTGCAGCTTAAACTGGTTGTCTATTGTATTTTATCGGTTTAACATCATTCAAGGCTAATGATAATTTATTCTCGCATTATCTTAGTCATAATATTTTTCATTGGGCTAGTTGAGCTCACCCGTTTTTCACCTTTATTCTTCTGTGAAATGAGAACATATTTGAGACAGTCTGGGAACGTAAGTAATGGTCGAGAGGATAAGATTAGTAGTCCTCACTATTCGTGAAATAGTGTGATAATAGTTGTAATGAGGACTCTTTTTGAGTTTGTATAATATCTAGTAGACAATATTTGTATTCAAACTCACAGTTTATGTCGATTGTATACGATAGTTATATTAGTAAGTTGTATTTGAATTTATGTACCATGTAAGTGGCGACCCAAGATGGGTGACGTATACCTAATTTTGGAGGCGTCACATTGGTATCGAGCTTAGGAATATGATCCACGGCTAAGATGTGAGAATAGTACTAGGAGGGAGAGAGGCGGGAATTCCTTCGTTAGTATGACCTACCTAAATTTATTTGGTATTTAATTGGTCGGTCGAGTATAGGGATAATATGTGATATGTTAATTAACCCTTATTTTGTGGCGGTGTTTGAAAATGGCATCCAGAGAATGTTGAGAATAGCAATGGAGCACGAGAGGTATTGATTCTCCACGGATCAATAATCGGGATAATGTACAACGGGATGGCGATAATCCTCCCTGTAAACAACAACAACGATCAATCGACTAACGACAGATGCGTTTAAGAGGTTTTAGAATTCATGCAACATCAAAGTAAAGCGACTCACATCCAAAAGCGTAGGTGGAAACACGGAAAACTCTCGGGCGGTCACCGCATTAAACAATTCAAGGAGCTGGGACCACCGGAGTTTAAGGAGAGCCAAAACCACTTTGGCGGAAGCATGGATAAAGCAGATTACCAAGATATTTGATGTCTTGGGATGCTCCAGAGAGCAAAAGGTTCCTTTCACCGCCTTTTATGTTTGCTGAGAGGCGGATTCTTGGTGGGAATCAGAAAGCGTACTCAACTCGCTATCTTGAAGATATCTTGGGAGAAGTTCCAGAGTCATTCAACGACAAATACTTTCACGAAAGTATTCGCCACATGAAGGAGGTGGAGTTTATCAAGTTGGAACAAAATAATATGACAAGTGTCATGATTCGAGGAAAAGTTTGCGGAGTTATCGCGGTTTTCGTCCCCACTTGGTAGATAATGAAGAGAGAATGGCGAATGTTTTTAAGAGGTTTGAAGCGGAGATACGTCAACATCTTATTTCTCATAAAGCGTGTTTTTATTCGGATGTTGTAAATAGGGCTCAATTAGTGGAGCGCGATAACGAAGTCAACCCAACTAAAAGAAAGTAGCCAAGCAAAATTATAATACCAAATGAGAGTAGTCATCGAAGCGGTGACAACAAGCATGGAGGGAATCAACAGGCCAGATATGGTAACCACTTTGGTGGTAATCAGGGCCAAAACAATAAGAATGGACATTTCAAGAAAAGGAGATTCAACAATGATGGAAAGACTTGACAAAGACTTTTTGTTGTTGTTAGGAAGGAGAAGGACCACCTATTATATGCTTCAAATCACGGAGAGAGGACACATCGATCCGAATCTGCGCCACGTCTTGTCAAAGCATGTTATAATTGTGGAAGAGAATGTCACTTAGCTCGATTTTATAGTTTCATCAAGACAAATTCAACTAGGATGGAGGCACCAAAGGCTGTCCCAGACAAACCAAAGCCGGTAGTTTAAGAGAGAGCGTTTTTTTTTCTCGTGACGAGGAACCTGAATAAAATTATCACGGGTAAGTTAATCATAAGCTCTTGCGAAGTCTATACCGTGTTAGATACCAGTTCTACCCACTCTTTTATTTCACCTAGTTGTGTTCAACGTTTAAATTTGATTCCGAAGAAGTTAAACTTTGACTTATTGGTTGAAACTTCGTTAGTAGGAACCTTCGTTACCTCCACTATTTATTAATCTTGTTGTTTCAAATAAACACTTTCACGTTACCTGTCGATATTATCTCTTTGAAAATACTTGCCTTTGATGTGATTTTAGGAATCAATTGGTTAACTACTCATTATTCTTTTTGTAAGGTTGTTAGCTTTCATATTCCTAACCAACCTGTTATACGAATTCAAAGCAACCAAACCACTAAAGTCAATCATTGTCATATCAAGCCATAAGTAAAGAGCCCCGATCCTTTCGTTGTTGACTTCCTTGTGTAGAATGCACCGAAGCCAGACTTTCTGTAGGCGACGTCGTGAATGAAGATGGCAAGTTTATAGGTATCATTGTGAGATGCTATCTAGGTTAAGGGATAAAAGTCACAGTTGGTATCAATGTGACGTCTTATCCAAGTCTTGGACTAGAGTATGATTTTGAATGATATTTCTATCATTAATAAATTTCTTGGCGTATTCTTGAAGACTTCCTAGCCTACCCTAGAACGTAAAATCAAATTTTGTATTGACCCCAGTACAAAAACCCATTTCTTAAATCCTCAAATATTTCTTCAACTAAAATGAACAGTTTACGTGGTTTATGATGAAAGTCATAATAAAAGCATTGGACTAATGAAAATCATGGGTATATGAAGTATTAGTAAGTGTTATGATGAGTTATGTGGTTATTATGTGAAAACATGAAAGTTTCTTAGAAATCACAAAGGGTTGAAAAATCAGATTTTGGTGAAAAACGTAACATGAAATTCAATTGACCATATCTCCTATTATATTTTGAATTTTGAGTGTGGTCAAGTCCTAGAGTTAGATCTATGAGTTACCTAACTAATCCAAGTGGAATTACTAGAAAAGGTGTTGTAGATTTTGTGTGGACTGATTTTAGCAAAGGAGGCCAAAGCTGTAAATTTCAAAAATGCTACTGCCCAGAAACTTTAAGGGACTGTTTCGGCCACTTAAATTATGAGAAAAATTCTGGCCTTTTGGGACATGAAGGTATATGGTATAAAGTACCTCCTGTCCAAAAATGAGCTCATTCTGACTTAAAATGAGCAAGTTATGACTATTTCAATATTTAGGTTTTTTCGACAAAAAACGCTATAACCGGAGTTCTATAACTCCGATGACCATGAAATTTAAACTAGAAGCTCACGTTAACATGTGTAAGATCCTGCCAAGATTTGGGAATTTTTGGAGTTAAACTTGAGGTAGCTAATTTCTTAAGGAATTAATTAGAAATTGATTTTTTGAAAAATAGTAAATGAATTTTAAAAATTCGAGAAAATATATTTTCATTATGGGACTATATTATGCTAAATCCCAGAAAAGAAATATTTTTGGGACTAATTTGGTATTTTTCATGAAAATAGTTTAATTCTGAACATATGAGTTAAATATGTTATGTGAAGTAACAAAGTTGAAAATAGGATTTTATGGCTAGAGAATCCTATATAGAGTATATGCATATTTTTTGATGAGGATTTGATAATTGGTGATGATATTTTATGAGTATGACATTTTGAATGATTAAATGCATTATATGGTAAAGCGTAAACAATTAAGATAAATTGTTTATAAATTTAAGAAGTGATTAAAATATTGTTATAATATTAATGATATTAGATTATGAGATTATTAAGTGATTGAAAACATGGGGATATTCTTGAATCTCGGATAAATTATATTATAAATGTTTAATATTTATCCTTTATCTCATTTGATTGATTCTTTATATCATTATCCTCATGCTTATATTATGTTGAAAGTCATCTCGTGGTTCTGTGGTGCATAGATGGACTTGGTATGATTATGACCGAGGATTGTTGGGTATAATCATAACAGTAATTGAAAACACAATTATCTTTGGTAGTAGTGCATGGATAATTTGTGGTCGTGATTAATGAATGAATACAATTATCTTTGGTAGTAGTGCATGGATAATTTGTGGTCGTGATATTAATGAATACACAATTATCTTTGGTAGTAGTGCATGGATAATTTGTGGTCGTGATATTAATGAATACACAATTATCTTTGGTAGTAGTGCATGGATAATTGTGGTCGTGATATCTAATGAATACACGATTATCTTTGGTAGTAGTGCATGGATAATTTGTGGTCGTGATACTAATGAATACACGATTATATTTGGCCGTAGTGCATGGATAATTGTGGTCGTGATACTAATGAATACACGATTATCTTTGGTAGTAGTGCATGGATAATTGTGGTCGTGATACTTAATGAATACACAATTATCTTTGGCCGTAGTGCATGGATAATTTGTGGTCGTGATCTTAATGAATACACAATTATCTTTGGTCGTAGTGCATGGATAATTCGTGGTCGTGATCTTAATGAATTTCCTTGGCACCGTAGTGCGGGGATGATTCGATGATATGGATTAATTATTGAATGAGTCTCGTGAATGAAATATTAATTCATGGATGTGGTAAAAAATCGTCTTTGGTAGTAGTGCATTGATAGACTTGGTATGATTATGACCACGGATTATTGGGTATAATCATGATCAGATTGAAAAACACGAATATCCTTGGCCAAGAATGCATGGATAATTCGTGGTCGTGATACTATTAAGCTAAGTCTCAGATTATTGGTTTTATGATTATATATCTTTGGCCGTGAAGTGCAAAGATGAATTGTTAATGAATATCTTTGGTAGGATTGCAAAAGATGAATTTAATATTTTTAAACGATAAAGGTATTCAAGGTATCCTCATCTCTTATCATACAGTGCACGTACCCTAATTTTGAGGGTGAAATTCCATAAGGAGAGGAGATTGTGAGACCCAGATTTTATCAATAAAGATTTAAATTTTGTCGAAATAATTTTTAATATTATGGTGTGAATTTGAGATAAATATTATAGTTGTGGGTAGTATTTATAAATTTTGCAAAGTATGCAAGTGGTTATATTATATTCGATTGGCCTGGGAATATTCGGTTTAGAAGAGGAATATTAAATAACTACTCAATCATTGGTGGACCCCACAATGTAATTATTGTCGGATCGAGAAAGCGACAAAAATATTTTATTGAAATAACGGCGGAAGTTTTTACCGTAGTTTCTTGTTGAACTACTCGGTAGTAAAAATACGATGAATAATGTGGTTGCATAAGAAATATTACCTGTATTGATTATTGATGCTTATGTGAGAAGTCACTCGGTTTGATTCCATTATTATCGATTAATAATATGAATTATTATAAGCGATAATGACGCGTTTTATTTTATTCGTATTATTAACGTAATAAAATGTAAACATCTTTTTATATAAAATAGAATACTTTATTAAAGTTATTCATAAATAGAATATATTATATTTTATTATGCATAGTGTTGCATAGTGTTTTGCATAGTATTGCATAGTGTTTGCATAGTAAAATATTTTTATATAAATAGAATATATTATATTTTATTTAAAAGATTTTCTTTAAATATGGACCGTCGATTAAAGTAAATCAATCTGGACCGTTCATGGATTAATTCTTATGCATTCCATTTTTCTATAAATAAGCTCATTCCTTCATTATTTTCTTTACGAATTCATTGAAACTCAGAGAGAGAAATTATAGAGAGGTTTATAGAGAGAAAATTATAGAAAAAGAAGAAGAGTATTCGCTACTTCACTACTTCATATTAAGTTCTTTTTACGGTGAGGGTGTTATTCTTTCTTGAAGAGAACTTCATTATTCCATTCATTATTATTTTGTTGGAATAACTTTGTAAAAGTGGTATACCCTATACATAACTTTGTATATGCAGATATCCTATACTTGGTGAAATCCTTATGTTATTCCATTCTTATTTATTCATTGGAATAACTTTGATACGCTGTGTTTTTACCTATACTTGGTGACATTCTTCTATTATTACATTGGAACATCCTGCTCGTGTGTTTTACACCGGACCTGGTCTAAATTTTATTATTCTGTTGGAACATCCACATGCATGTGTTTTACAGGACACGGTTCCGTCTTTATCATTACATTGGAATATCTTATCTCGTGTGTGTTTTACATCGGATCCGGTTCCATCTTTATTATTCTATTGGAACATCCCGCTCGGTGTGAATTTCACGACGACTGGTTCCGTTATTATTATTCCATTGGAATAACTGCATACATCGCAATCTCGCATGCATGGTGATTTCTTTTGTTATTTCATTCTTTATTATACCCGGTTGGTTAAAACTTTGACTTCTATACTCCATGAAATTAGTAGAATATCCTTGATATTTGCGTTTCATCCGATATCTTTTCATAGAAATATTCTTACGATCATTCTTGAATTTTACTCTACTTAAACGAAGATCATGTTGACAATTTGGGCGTTAATAATTCATGGATTAAATAATTCTTGAACTTGTTTTATTGAATTATTATGTCATTGTCATCATCCTCATGTTATATTATGTTATCTTTGGCTTACGTGCATGGATGAACTTAGTATGATTATGACCGAGGATCATTCGGTATAATCATGACTTGATATAAATGATGTGACAAAAGTCCTCGATTGGCTTTGTAATGCGATGATGGATAGTTTTTGGTATGATTATGACCGGGGTGATTCGGTATAGTCATGACCATTGATAATTTGATGAAAATCCTTGGACAAGTGGTACGAGGATGATTAGATGTGGTGGTTTATTTATTGTTGAGTCTCGTGATAAAAATTGATGAGAACCTTTTAAAACCTAAAAAGATAGTAGACTTTATTCTCTACTTGACTCTTTTAATAGATTGTTTATTTCACGCAGATTAAACCTGGTTGTCTATTGTATTTTATCGGTTTAACATTGTTGAAGGCTAATGATAATTTATTACGCATTATCATAGTCATAATATTTCTTACTTGGCTAGTTGAGCTCAATTGCTTTTTTCACTTTATTCTCTCGTGAAATGAGAACATAGCCATTTGAGACGAGTCGAGAAGTAAGTAATGGTCCAGAGGATAGCATTAGTAGTCCTCACTATTTCGTGAAATAGTGTGATAATAGTTGTAATGAGGACTCCTTTTGAGTTTGTATAATATCTAGTAGACAATATTTGTATTCAAACTCACGATTTATGTCGCCGTATTGTATACAGCAGTTATATATTAGTAAGTTGTATTTGAATTTATGTACCATGTAAGTGGCGACCCAAGATGGTGGACGATACCTAATTTTGGGGGCGCACAAGAATACTTTCTTTCTTTCTCTATAGTTTATCTCTCAGAGTTTTGGTGAATTAAAGTGAAAATAATGAATGAATGAGCTTCTATTTATAAAAAAATGAAATGCATAGTAACTAACTCGAAAGCGGTCCAGATTGATTTACTTTAATCTGACGGTCCATATTTAAAACAAAATCTTTTAAATAAAATATAATATATTCTATTTATAATCTAATAAAATGAATAACTTTATAAAAAAATTTACTATACAAACACTATGCATGCACTATGCAAACACTATGCATACTAATATAATATATTCTAATTATTGTCTAATAAAATGATAGCTTTATAAAAGTATTATGTTTTTTTATATAAAAAGTTTTACTACGCAAAACACTATATGGAGACTTTATGCATAATAGAATGTAATATATTCTATTTATAGAATAACTTTATAAAAGTATTCTGTTTTATATAAAAAGATTTTTTGTATTATTACATTAATAATACCAATAAAACTGAGTGACTTATCACTTAAGCATCAATAATTAATACCATGTGCTACTATGCAACCACGCGTATTACTGTACTTTTAACACCGGGTGTTTCAACAGTTAACGGTAAAACTTCCGCTCGTTATTTCCGTTGTGGGGTCCACCAATGATTGTGTTGTTGTACTAATATTCCCTGTTAAAACGAATATTCCCCAACCAATCGAATATTATATAACAACTTGCGTACTTTGCAAAATTTATAAATATTACCCACAACTATTATATCAATTTCACTCCATAATATTCAAAAATAATATTTATAGAAAATTCATCTTTATTCAAAAAGTTGGGGTTTTACAATCTCTTCTTCTTATGAAATTTAGCCCTCGAAATTGGTGCGACGACACGGTATGTCGAAGAGGTAAGGATACCTTGATTTCATTTTGATTCTAACTCCCAAGTCATTTCCTCAACATCGTGATTTTTCCACAAACTTTTTGACGAGGTATAACCTCAGTGCGTAGAATATGTTCCTTCTTATCCAAGATTTGAACAGGGAACCTCTTCATACGTCAAATCTTCCGCTATTTCGTCCGGTTCCAACTCAATAATGTGGTTGGGTCTTCCACATATTTACGTAACATGGATATGTAAAAAGCGTTATGAACACGAGGGCATACTTGGCGGTAAAGCGAGTCTATAAGCCCCAGTTCCTACTCGATCAAGGATTAAAATGGGGTAGATAAATCGAGGATTGAGCTTTCCTCTCTTTCCAAATCTCGTAACCCCTTTCCATGGAGCAACACGTAACAACACATGATCTCCTATATCGAATTCCACGTCCTTTCGATGAAGATCTCGCATAACTCTTTTGTCGATCTTGTGAGGTTTTTATACGTCACGGATCGTTTGAATCTTTTCGTAGTCATACGTACTCAACTCCGGTCCCAACAACGTTGCTTCATCCACCTCATCCCAAAGATCTTTGGAGAACGACACTTTCTTCCATACAACGCTTGAATGGAGCCATGCCAATACTTGCGATAACTGTTGTTGTAGGAAAACTCCACCAATGGTAAGAACATGTCCCAACTTCCCTTGAAATCAAGGACACTGAGTCTTAATAGATCTTCAAGAGTTTGAATAGTCCACTCGATTGTCCGTCCGTCTTCGAGGATGATATCTTTGAAAGCTAAATCGTAAATCTGTGCCCATAGCTTTCGCAAACTAACCCAAAATCATGAAGTGAATCTTGGGTCTCGATCAAAAACTATGGATCTTTGGCATACCACGCAATCTTACAATCTCGTTTATATACATCTGAGCAAGATGTTCAAGTGTATAAGTCTCTCAGATCGGTAAGAAATGAAGCAGACTTGGTCAATCTATCAACAATGACCCAAATCGCATCTATGCCTTGAGAAACCTTGGGAAGACCCGATGCGAAATTCATGGTAATGTGCTCCCACTTCCATTACGGAATTTCAAGTGGTTGCAATGGACCTTTTGGTACTTGATGCTCCACTTGACTCGTTGACACATTAGACATCTTGAGATAAATAGCGCTATATCTCTCTCTTCATATTGCCCCACCAAAATGTATGTCAAAGATCATGATACATTTTGGTACTCCCGAGATGGATTGCAAACGTTGTGTTGTGCGCCTCCATCATGATTTTATACTTTTAAAGCAGGTCGTTAGGAACACAAAGTCCGGAGTTGACTCAAGTATTCTTTCTTCATTGATTCTTGCTTTCGCATCGCACCTTCTTGCACTTTCTTCCTCATAACGCATCGGCCCGGATCGTAATTTGAGCGACTTTAATTTTATCAATTAAAGTCGATTCTACTCAGATATTTGCCATCATCACGTGGGTCCTGTAGTCTTTATCTCTATCTCCATCCTTTGCAAGTCATACAAAATGGGCCTTGCGTTGACAATATCAGACTCGCATTCGCATATGATCTTCTACTCAATGCGCGTCAACTACCACGTTCGCTTTTCCAGGATGGTATTGGATGGTATGATCATAATCTTTCAACAGATTCAAGCCAACGTCGTTGTCGCATGTTGAGTTCCTTTTGAGTGAAGAAATATTTGAGGCTTTTATGATCCGTAAAGATCTCCACTTTCTCCCCATACAAGTAATGCCTCCAAATTTTAAGTCTGAAGACAACAACCTGCTAACTCTAGGTCAGAGTAGGATAATTCCTCTCATATTCTTTGAGTTGTCGTGAGGCATAAGGCTATGAATTTCCCATATTGCATTAGAACACATCCTAAACCTTTGCCCAAGCATCATTTGTAGATGACAAATCTCTCCGACGGATGGTATTGTCGAATAGGTCTTTGAAATGAGTCTCCTCTTGAGTTCTTGAAAACTCTTCTCACATTCCTCGCTCCAATCGAACTTTGTATCTTCCGAGTCACCGAGTTAGTGGAGTAGCGATTCGAGAAAACCTTCTACGAATCTCCGATAATAACCAAACTAAGTCGAGAAAGCTACGATTTTGATCCATCGATTTAAGTTGCTCCCGACTTTGAATAACTTCAATCTTTCTTTGGGTCAACAGATATTCCATAACTTGATACCACGTGCCCAAGGAATGCTACTTCCTCAAGCCGTAAATCACATTTCTTCACTTGGCATAAAGCTTGTATTCACGAAGCTTTTGGAGTATCGACCTCAAGTGTTCCTCATGATCTTCACGGCTTTTGGAATATATGAGGATGTCATCAATAAAGACGACCACAAAATGATCCAAATATTCTTGAATACCTTCGGTTTCATCATATCCATGAAAGCGCGCAGAAGCATTAGTCACCCGCATGAAGTTCCGAAAGCCGTCTTTGGAATATCATCGGTTCTAATCTTCAATTGGTGATATCCTAACGAAGATCAATCTTTGAAAAGAATTTGGCTCCTTGCAATCGGGTCAAACAGTCATCAATACGTGGTAATGGAAATTTATTTTTGATGGTGACATGATTCAACTCCCGATAATCAATACAAAGTCGCATACTCCCATCTTTCTTCTTCACGAATAGTAACAGGAGCACCCCAAGGAGAAGTACTAGGACGAATAAAGACAATGTCTAACAATTCCTGTGATTGAGTCTTTAACTCCTCAAGTTCAATAGAGCAATTCGATATAGGGATTTGGAAATGGGTTTTGTAGCAGGGTTCAAGGTCGATACAAAATTTAATTTCACGCCTGGGTAGGTAGGCCAGAAGTTCTTGGGAATACGTCAGAAATTCATTAACAATAGAAATATTATTCAAAATCGACGTATTTTTGTTTAGATCTGTGACATGAGCTAAGAAAGCTTGACATCCATTTTTCAATAAACGAATAGCTTTATGGCTTGAGATGACAGTGATTGATTTTAATGGTTTGGTTGCTTGAATTTGCATAATAGGTCGATTAGGAATATGAAAGCTAACAACCTTACGAAACAATCAATTTTTGCATGATGATTAGTTAACCAATCAATCCCTAGAATTACATCAAATGCAAGTATTTTTAATGCAATAAGATCGACAGGTAATGTGTGGGTACCAACTTGAACCAAACAAGACTTATAAACCATGGATGTAATGAAGGTTTCTCCCAACGGAGTTTCCACAGATAAGTCAAAGTCTAATTTCTCCGGAGTCAAATTTAATCGTTGAGCGCAAGTAGGAGAAATAAAAGAATGGGTAGAACCTTTGACGCCCCCAAAATTTGGTATACGTCACCCATCTTGGGTCGCCACTTACATGGTAGATAAATTCAAATACAACTTACTAATATAACGTGTAGGTATGCAATACGACATAAAGCGTGAGTTTGAATACAAATATTGTCTACTAGATATTATACAAACTCAAAAGGAGTCCTCATTACAACTATTATCACACTATTTCACGTAATAGTAAGGACTACTAATGCTATCCTCCGGACCATTAATCCATTCCCGACTCGTCTCAAATATATGTTCTCATTTCACAGAGAGAACGTTGAAAGAAAGGGTGAGCTCAACTAGCCCGAAGAAATATTATGACTAAGATAATGCGAGAATAAATTATCATTAGCCTTCAACAATGTTAAAGCGATAAAATACAATAGACAACCAGTTTAAGCTGCAGTGAATATCTAATCCATTAAAAGAGTCAAGTAGAAAATAAAGTCTACTATCTTTTAGGTTTTAAAAGGTTTTCATAAATTTTTATCACTAAGACTCGGTTTAATGAATAAACCACAATATCTAATCATCCCCGTGCCATGGTCAAGGATTTTCATCAAATTATCAATGGTCACGATTATATACCGAATCACCCCTGGTCATAATCATACCAAAAACTATCCATCAATTTTGCATTACAGAGCCAATCGAGGACTTTTATCACATCATTTATAACAAGCCATTATTATACCGAATGATCCTCGGTCATAATCATACTAAGTTCATCTATGCACGTAAGCGAAGATAACATAATATAACATGAGGATGATGACAATGACATAATAATTCAATAAAACAAGTTCATTTAATTAATTTATTCAGAACTAATGACGCCCAAATTGTCAACATGATCTTTGCTTTGTAGAGTAAAATTCAAGAATGATCAAAAGAATATTTCCATGAAAAGATCTTTGGATGAAACAATGATTATCGAGGATATTCTACTAATTTCATGGAGTATATAAGTCAAAGTTTTAACCAACTGGGTATAATAAAGAATGGAATAACAAAAGAAATCACCATGCATGCGGTACTTCGCATAGACAGGTTATTCCAATAGAATAATAAATAACGGAACCAGGTCAGGTGAAATTCACACCGACAGGATGTTCCAACAGAATAATAAGTGCGGAATAATAAATAATGGAACCAGGTCCGGTGTAAAACACACATGACGAGGATATTAAAGCGAGAATAATAATAAAAAAGCGGAACCCGGTCGGTGTAAAACACACAGATAGGATATTCAGCGGAGTAATAATAAAGACGGAATAATATAAAGATTTCACCAAGTATAGGGGAGTCCTCGTATCTGAGTTATTCAAGCAGAATAAATAAGAATGGAATAACATAAGGATTTCACCAAGTATAGGGTATGTCAGCATATATCTGAGTTATTCAATAGAATAATAAAGAATGGAATAATGAAGTTCTCTTCGTGAATAAGAAAGAATAACACCCTTTACGAGATACAACAAATAATATCCCTTACCTTAGAAGAAAATGAATATTGAAAAAGTGAAGTAGCGAAATACTTTTCTTCTTTCTCTATAGTTTTCTCTACAGAGTTTCAATGAATTCGTAAGAAAATAATGAAGGAATGAGCTTATTTATAGGAAAATAGAATGCATAGTAATTAATCCATGAACGGTCAGATTGATTTACTTTAATCGACGGTCCATATTTAAAGCAAAATCTTTTAAATAAAATATCATATATTCTATTTATATAAAAATATTTTACTATGCAAACACTATGCAACACTATGCAAAACATTTATGCAACACTATGCATAATAAAATATAATATATTCTATTTATAGAATAACTTTAATAAAAGTATACATTTTATATAAAAGATGTTTACATTTTATTACGTTAATAATCTGAATAAAACAAAAGCGTCATTATCATTATAATAATTCATATTATTAATCGTGATAATGGAATCAAAGTGAGTGACTTTCTCACATAAGTATCGATAATCAATACCGTGTCTTTACTATGTAACCACACGTATTCATCGTCACTTTTACTAATGAAAGTAGTTCAACGATGATCAGCGGTAAAACTTCCGTAGTTATTTCAATAAAATATTTTTGTCATTTTCTCGATCCGACAATAATTACATTGTGGGGTCCACCAATGATTGAGTAGTTATGCGAATATTCCCGCTAAACCGAATATTCCAGACCAATCGAATATAATATAACCACTTGCATACTTTGCAAAATTTATAAATACTACCCACAACTATAATATTATCTCAAATTCACACCATAATATTAAAAAATTATTTCGACAAAATTTAAATCTTTATTGATAAAATCTGGGGTCTCTGATCTCCCTCCTTATGGAATTTTGCCCTCGAAAATTAGGAAGTGCGTGCACAGTATGATAAGAGGTGAGGATACCTTGAATACCTTTATCGTTGAAAACATTAAATTCATCTTGCAATCCTATCAAAAGATATTCATTAACAATTCATCTTTGCACTACTGAGGCCAAAGATATACAATCATAAAACCAATAATCTTTGAGACTTCGACTTAATAGTATCACGACCACGAATTATCCATGCACCAACGGCGGGGATATTCGTGTTTTAATTGACGTCATGATTATAAAGAATAATCCACTGGTCATAATCATACCAAGTCCATCAATGTACTACTGACCAAAGATGACTTTTACCACATCCATGAATTAATATTTCATTCTTTGAGACTCATTTCGATAATTAATCCACATCATCGAATCATCCACGCACACTACGGGCGAGGATATTCTTTATTATCATGACCACGAATTATCCATGCACTACGTGCAAAGATAATCGTGTATTCATTAGTATCCACGACCACAAATTATCCATGCTACGTGCAAAGATAATCGTGTATTCATTAGTATCACGACCACAAATTATCCATACTACGACCCGAAGATAATCGTGTATTCATTAGTATCGCGACCACAAATTATCCATGCATTACGTGCAAAGATAATCGTGTTTTCAATTACGATTATGATTATCTTAGAACAATCCACGGTCATAATCATACCAAGTCATCCATCTATTACTACGGGCCACGAGATGACTTTCAACATAATATAAGCGTGAGGATAATGATATAAAGAATCGATCAAATGAGATAAAGGATAAATATTAAACATTTATAATATAATTTATCCGAGGATTCAAGAATATCCCCATGTTATCAATCACTTAATAATCTCATAATCTAATATCATTAATATTATAACAATATTTTAATCACTTCTTAAATTTATAAACAATTTATCTCAATTGTTTACGCTTTACCATATAATGCATTTAATCATTCAAAAATGCCATACTCATACGATATCATCACCAATTATCAAATCCCTCATCAAAAAAATATGCATATACTCTATATAGGATTCTCTAGCCATAAAATCCTATTTTTCAATTTTGTTACTTCACATAACATATTTAACTCATATGTTCGTAACCAAACTATTTTTATGAAAAATACCAAATCAGTCCCAAAAATATTTCTTTTCTGGGATTTAGCATAATATAGTCCCATGATGAAAATATATTTTTCTCGGAATTTTTAAAATTCATTTACTATTTTTCAAAAATCAATTTCTAATTAATTCCTTAAGAAATTAGCTACCTCAAGTTTAACTCCAAAAATTCCCAAATCTTGGCAGGACCTTACACATGTTAATGTGAGCCTCGATTTAAATTTCATGGTCATCGGAGTTGTAGAATTCGGTTATAGCATTTTTAAATCGGAAAATTCTAAATATTGAAATGGTCATAACTTGCTCATTTTAAGTCGGAATGAGCTCATTTTTGGACACGATGTTCTTTATACCATATACTTTTTGTGTCCCAAAAGGCCTTAATTTTTCTCACTAATTAAGTGGCCAAAACAGCCCTTACAAAAACGTGGCATCGCCTTTTTTGGACATTTTGAAGTTTTGACTCCTTTGCTAAAATCAGTCCACACGAAAAATCTACAACACCTTTTCAGTGATTCCACTTGGATTAGTTAGGTAACTCATAGATCTAACTCTAGGACTTGACCACACTCAAAAATTCAAAATATAATAGGAGATTTGGTCAATTGAATTTCATGTTACGCTTTTTCACCAAAATCTGCGTTTTTAACTCCTTGTGATTTTTAAGAAACTTTCATGCTTTCACATACTAACCAACATAACTCATCATAACACTTACTAATACCGCAGATACCCATGATTTTCATTAGTCCAATGCTTTTATTATGACTTTCATCATAAACCGTATAAACCCATTCATTTTAGTTGAAAAAATATTTGAGGGTTTAAGAAATGGGTTTTATCTTTGAGGGTCAATACAAAATTCGATTTCACGCTTCTAAGTAGGCTAGGAAGTCTTCAAGAATACGCCAGAAATTTATTAATAATAGAAATATCATTCAAAAGCGTGACTCTCATCCAAGACTTGGATAAGACGTCACATTGATAACAACTGTGACTTCTATCCCTTAACCTAGATAAGACCTCACAATGATACCTATAAACTTGTCATCTCCATTCACGATGTCGCCATGTAAAGTCCGGGCGGTGCATTCCACACAAGGAAGTCAACAACGAAAGGTTCGGGGCTCTTTACTTATGGCTTGATATGACAATAATTGACTTTAGTAGTTTGGTTACTTGAATTCGCACAACAGGTTGGTTATGAATATAAAAGCTAACAACCTTATGATGAGTTATGTTGGTTATGTGAAAACATGAAAGTTTTTTAGAAATCACAAAGAGTTGAAAATCAGATTTTGGTGAAAAACGTAACATGAAATTCAATTGACCATATCTCCTATTATATTTTGAATTTTTGAATGTGGTCAAGTCCTAGAGTTAGATCTATGAGTTACCTAACTAATTCAAGTGGAATTACTGGAAAAGGTGTTGTAGATTTTTGTGTGGACTGATTTTAGCAAAGGAGTGCAAAGCTGTAAAAACCGAAAAAGCTGCTGTCATGATTTTAGAGGGGCTGTTTCGGCCACTTAAATTATGAGAAAAATTCTGGCCTTTTGGGACATGAAGGTATATGGTATAAAGTACCTCCTGTCCAAAAATGAGCTCATTCTGACATAAAATGAGCAAGTTATGACTATTTCAATATTTAGATTTTTCCGACGAAAAATGTTATAACTGGAGTTCTATAACTCCGATGACCATGAAATTTAAACTGGAAGCTCACGTTAACATGTGTAAGGTCCTATCAAGATTTGGGAATTTTTGGAGTTAAACTTGAGGTAGCTAATTTCTTAAGGAATTAATTAGAAATTGATTTTTGAAAAATAGTAAATGAATTTTAAAAATTCCGAGAAAAATGTATTTTCATTATGGGACTATATTATGCTAAATCCCAGTAAAAAGAAATATTTTTGGGACTAATTTGGTATTTTCATGAAAATAGTTTAGTTACTGAACATATGAGTTAAATATGTTATGTGAAGTAATAAAAGTTGTAAATAGGATTTTATGGCTGAGAGAATCCTATATAGAGTATATTCATATTTTTTTGATTAGGGATTTGATAATTGGTGATGATATCTTATGAGTATGGCATTTTGAATGATTAAATGCATTATATGGTAAAGCGTAAACAATTGAGATAAATTGTTTATAAATTTAAGAAGTGATTAAAATATTGTTATAATATTAATGATATTAGATTATTAAGTGATTGATAACATGGGGATATTCTTGAATCGGATAAATTATATTATAAATATTTAATATTTATCCTTTATCTCATTCGATCGATTCTTTATATCATTATCCTCATGTTTATGTTATGCTGAAAGTCATCATCGCGTATTCAGAAAGCAGCATAGATGGACTTGGTATGATTATGACTGAGGATTGTTTTAAGATAATCATAACCGTAATTGAAAACACGATTATCTTTCGCACGTAGTGCGTATGGATAATTTGTGGTCGTGATACTAATGAATACACGATTATCTTTCGTAGAAAGGCATGGATAATTTGTGGTCGTGATACTAATGAATACACGATTATATTTGGTCAGTAAGGCATGGATAATTTGTGGTCGTGATACTAATGAATACACGATGGATAATTTGTGGTCGTGATACTAATGAATACACGATTATCTTCGTCCGTAGTGTATGGATAATTTGTGTTCGTGATACTAATGAATACACGATTATCTTTTGGTCGTAGTGCATGGATAATTTGTGGTCGTGATACTAATGAATACACGATTATCTTTGGCCGTAGGTATGGATAATTTCGGTCGTGATACTAATGAATACACGATTATCATCGTCCGTAGTGCATGGATAATTTGTGGTCGGATACTAATGAATACACGATTATCTTTCGCAGTAGTGCATGGATAATTTGTGGTCGCGGATACTAATGAATACACGATTATATTTGGTCAGTAGTGCATGGATAATTCGTGGTCGTGATACTAATGAATATCCTTGGCCCGTAGTGCGAGGATGATTCGATGATATGGATTAATTATTGGTGAGTCTCAAAGAATGAAATATTAATTAATGGATGTGGTAAAAGTCGTCTTTGGTCAGAGTGCATTGATAGACTTGGTATGATTATGACCACGGATTATTCTAAGATAATCATAATCAGATTGAAAACACGAATATCCTCGCCAAGCGATGGTATGGATAATTCGTGGTTGTGATACTATTAAGATGCGCCTCAAGACATTATTGGTTTTACTGATTGTATATCTTTAGCTCAGTAGTGCAAAGATGAATTGTTAATGAATATCTTTGGGCGGATCGCGAAGATGAATTTAATATTTTTAACGATAAAGGTATTCAAGGTATCCTCACCTCTTATCATACTGTGCACGCACTCTAATTTCGAGGGCAAAATTCCATAAGGAGGGAGATTGTGAGACCCTCAGATTTTATCAATAAAGATTTAAATTTTGTCGAAATAATTTTTTAATATTATGGTGTGAATTTGAGATAATATTATAGTTGTGGGTAGTATTTATAAATTTTGCAAAGTATGCAAGTGGTTATATTATATTCGATTGGTCGGAGAATATTAGGTTTAGCGAGGGAATATTCGCATGACAACGACTCAATCATTGGTGGACCCCATAATGTAATTATTGCCGGATCGAGAAAACGACAAAAATATTTTATTGAAATAACGGCGGAAGTTTTCACCGTGGATACCGTTGAACTACTCAAAGTAGTAAAAGTACGAAGAATACGTGTGGTTGAATAGTACTTACCGGTATTGATTATTGATGCTTATGTGAGAAGTCACCGGTTTGATTCCATTATCACGATTAATAATATGAATTATTATAGCGATAATGACGTTTTGTTTTATTCAGTATTATTAACGTAATAAAATGAAACATCTTTTATATAAAATGTAATACTTTATTAAAGTTATTCTATAAATGAATATATTATATTTTATTACGATAGTGTTGCATAGTGTTTTTTTAGTGTTGTATAGTGAAATTTGTATAGTAAAAATGTTTTTATATAAATAGAATATATGATATTTTATTTAAAAGATTTTGCTTTTAAATATGGACCGTTAGATTAAAGTAAATTAATCGACCGTTCATGGATTAATTACTACGCATTCTATTTTCCTATAAATAGAAGATCATTCCTTCATTATTTTCTTACTTAATTCACCGAAACTCTAGAGAGAGAAATTATAGAGAGGTTTATAGAGAGAAAATCTATAGAGAAAAAGAAGAAAAGTATTCTGCTTACTTCACTTTTTCAATATTCAGAGTTCTTTTAAGGTAAGGGATATTATTTGTTGTACTCGTAAGAGGTGTTATTCTTTCTTAGTCACGAAGAGAACTTCGTTATTCCATTCATTATTATTCATTTGAATAACTTTGTAAAAGTGGCATACCCTATACATAACCTCGTATCACGCCAGATACCCTATACTTGGTGAAATCCTTATATTATTCCATTCTTATTTATTACATTGGAATAACTCAGACATGCGGAATCCCCTATACTTGGTGATCTTCTTTCGTTATTCCATTCTTTGTTATTCTGCTGAATATCCATGTCGTGTGTTTTACACCTGACCGGGTTCCATTGTTTATTATTCCGCATTTATTATTCCGCTGAATATCCTGCATGTGTGTGTTTTACACCGACCGGGTTCCATTGTTTATTATTATTCAAAGATTTATTATTACGTTGGATCATCCGCCGCTTGTGTGAATTTCACCGACTTCGGTTCCGTTATTATTATTCTCATTGGAATAACCTCGTCTACGCAAGCACCGCATGCGTGGTGATTTCTTTTGTTATTCCATTCTTTATTATACCCGGTTGGTTAAAACTTTGACTTCTATTCTCCATGAAATTAGTAGAATATCCTCGATATTTCGCGTTTCATCCAAAGATCTTTTCATGGAAATATTCTTCCCGATCATTCTTGAGTTTTACTCTCAAAGCAAGATCTTGTTGACAATTTGGACGTTAATAAATCCTAGAGAAATTAATTCTTGAACTTGTTTTATTGAATTCTTATATCATTGTCATCATCCTCATGTTTATATTATGTTGAAAGTTATCTTTGGCTTACGTGCATAGATGAACTTAGTATGATTATGACCACTGTGGTTCATTCGGTATAATCACGGCTTGATATAAATGATGTGACAAAAGTCCTCAATGGTGTGTAATGCGATGATGGATAGTTTTTGGTATGATTATGACCGGGGGTGATTCAGATAGTCATGACCATTGATAATTTGATGAAAATCCTTGACCGTGGTATGTGGATGATTAGATATTGTGGTTTATTCATTAAACCGAGTCTTAGTGATAAAATTGATGAAAACCTTTTAAAACCTAAAAGATAGTAGACTTTATTTTCTACTCGACTCTTTTAATGGATTGCACATTCATTGCAGATTAACCTGGTTGTCTATCATTGTATTTTATCGGTTTAACATTGTTGAAGGCTAATGATAATTTATTCGCATTATCTTAGTCATAATATTTCTTATGGGCTAGTTGAGCTCACCCTTTCTTTTCTTTATTTCTTCAGAAATGAGAACATAACCGGGCAGTTGATGAACGGAACGGAGTAATGGTCCGTAGGATAACATTAGTAGTCCTCACTATTATGTGAAATAGTGTGATAATAGTTGTAATGAGGACTCCTTTTCGAGTTTGTATAATATCTAGTAGACAATATTTGTATTCAAACTCACGATTTATGTCGTATTGTATACCTACGCTTATGTTAGTAAGTTGTATTTGAATTTATGTACCATGTAAAGTGGCGACCCAAGATGAGTGACGTATACCCAATTTTGGGGGCGTCACAATAATAATGTAAACCAGCGGATAAAATTTGCAATTCGATGGTGATGTTCCAATGTAATAATAATAAGATTTTAACCAGTCGGTGTAAAAACACATGCATGTGATGTTCAACAGTAATAATAATAAGAGCGGAACCATGTCGGGTGTAAAACACATGCATGTGATGTTCCAACTGAATAATAATAAAGACGCGGAACCAGTCGGTGTAAAACACACGCATGTGATGTTCCAAATGTAATAATAGAAGAATGTCACCAAGTATAGGGTAGGTATCATGATACAAAAGTTATTCCAATGAGAATAATAAGAAATGGAATAACAACAGTTCTCTTCATGAATAAGAAAGAATAATAATTTCACGAAGTACAACAAATAATATTCCCTACCTTAAGAAGAAGGTCTTTGGATATATAAGTAGTGAAGTAGCAGAATACTTTCTTCTTTCTCTCTATAATTTATCTCTAGAGTTTGGTGAATTCGTAAGAAAATAATGAATGAATGAGCTTCTATTTATAAAAAATGGAATGCATAAGAATTAACTCATGAACGGTCCCAGATTGATTTATTTTAATCTGACGGTCCATATTTAAAACAAAATCTTTTAAATAAAATATAATATATTCTATTTATAATCTAATAAAATGAATAACTTTATAAAAGATTTTATTTCTGCAAAACACTGCAAGTAGCACTATACAAACACTATGCATAATAAAATATAATATATTCTAATTATTGTCTAATAAAAGCAGATATACTTTATAAAAGTATTCTGCTTTTATATAAAAAAATTTTACTATGCAAAATACTACGCAGATACTACGCAACACTATGCATAATAGAATATAATATATTCTATTTATAGAATAACTTTGTAAAAGTATTACATTTTTTATATAAAAGATTTTACGATTATTACATTAATAATACCAACAAAACCGAGTGATTTATCACTTAAGCATCAATAATTAATACCGCGTGCTACTACGCTTAAACCAATACATATTCATCGTCATTTTTAACAACGGGTGTTTCAACAGTTAACGGTAAAACTTCCGTAGTTATTTTCATAAAGTATTTTGTCGTTTTCTCTCCCGATAATAATTACATTATATGGGGTCCACCAATGATTGTCTTGGTTGTCTTAATATTCCCCGTTAAAACGAATATTCCTCGACCAATCTAATATTATATAACAATTTGCATTTTTTGCAAAATTTATAAATATTACCCACAACTATTATATCAATTTCACTCAATAATATTCAAAAATAATATTTATAGAAAATTCATCTTTATTCAAAAAGTTGGGGTTTTACAGCGGATTTTTCAGTTCTAATATCAGTCGTTGATTTTTGTATTGGACGCTAATGATGGTGTTTGTTCATTTTTGATTTATAACAAATACTTATTATAGATTATTCTCATTATATATATATATATATATATATATAAATAAAATGTAAATCTGTGTTAACTGCCTTCAAAAGTAACGTGAAAATAGTGTTTGTTCCAATTCCTGTATAAATGTAGAATTATATTATTATGTATAGGCCAATATTATTTGAGCAGTGGTTTTAAAATATATTCAAAAGTGGCCGAAGACTCGGAGATTTCCATTGGATACTTCATTCCGCACATAATTAAATAGGTATACGGAGTATATTTTATTCATATGCATGGAGATTAATTTTTGTACCAGTCCAGCTTAAATTAGTGTTTTTGGCACATAATTTAATATTTGTCAAACATAAATTATACATTTATTTGTATATTACATATTTAATTATACTATATATGTGTATCAATTACTCCTCCGCGATTTAATATAAGGTCATTTTAGGCGTATATGTGAAATTAAGGAAACGATTGAAAAGATTAACTATGTTATCAATTGTCTATAATACTCTTCACCTTACTTATCTCATAAATATGGATCAAAAAATTAGGTAGAGTAATAAGAGGTAATTTGGAAAAAAATAGTAATCAATTCTCCTAGATAATCACAAACGACAAATAATTAGGAATAACAAAAAGAATCTAAAACGACCTATATATAGAAATGGAGGGAGTATAAAAATAGGGATACGCGACGAATTAAACAATGCATCAACTTTTTTCAAAAAGTTACATTTAATTTGTACAGAAATATATACTTCCTCCGTTCCTTAATATAAGTCGTTTTAGAGTTGTGCACAAGTATTAAGGAAATGATTGTATAGCATTAATTATAATATTAATTATCTATATTGTCCTTGTATTGGAAGAAGAGATTGTTATTTATTGGACAAAAAATAGTGAGAGAACCAAAGTTACATTTAATACTTGGGGTGGAAACTAAGCAATTAATGCTTACTTGAAATTCTCAAACGACTTATATTAAGAAATAAAAATATTTCTCCAAAACGATTTATATTAAGGAATGGAGGGAGTAAGTTGCATTGGTATAGAAAAGATAGTTAAATGACAAGTAAGTCAATCAGCTTAATCATTCATTAATTATGATGCCTAATTAGAGTAATAAATGCAATGCAATGTTCATTCCGAATTTTATTTTGCTGATTGAAAAAGAAAAGTAGGTAAACCTTATCGGACCAAATTCTTTGTATGATGAGCACAAAAGTAAAGTAAAAAATAAACTTGTTTTCTTATCAATCTGGAAAGAAACGTGAATTATTTACCATGTCCGGTCTGAGCTAGCCCTAATAATATTGGTCAATTAGTTCTAGACATTATTTCCACACACTTGCGTACGTGTATGTAATCTCTAATTAAATAGTACTTATATTTCTTAATACGATCAGTGATCGATACAAATTAACTTTCGGCTACTTTGTTAATTTCACGTACATGCATGCACCTAGCTAAGATCCACGCTTTCCTTTGCTTTTTACTTATTTAACATCATCAATTTCATGCATGCATGGCGAGGACTCGGTAAAATAAAAAACGCGCGTTACATATATATTTGGGATTTGTGCGCCTCGATCTTCTTCTTATTTCAATTTGAAATAAAATCAAATTATAATTATTAGGAAACATCATTGTTGGTGTTCAGCTTCAGTGTGATCACAGTGAAAAAGCGCCTGTACATGTGCTTGCTTTTGTCTGATATATATATATATATATATATATATATATATATATATATATATATATGAATTATAGCTAGTATATCTTATATTTACATGATATATATTATATGGTGGTTGATGATTATAGAGATGACTCTTTAATTTGTCTCCACTCTTTAGAATATTGGAATTGGAGGTCCATAGCAGCCACTATCGATCAGAAAGCAATAAAGAAGAAAAAAACTCAATTCTATTGACGCTCCTCTTCCTCATGATTTCCAACTTTTCAGGCTTATATATGGCATCCAAAGACTGATTATGAGTTGTAAAGCCAAATATTGGGCTCCCCCTCTAACTAAAGACATGCACTCTTTTCTTTTTTCTGCTTATATATAACATGCATCGTTAAACATATATGTATATATAACAATGCATATATTATTATTATTATTATTATTATTATTATTATTATTATTATATATAGCATGCATAGTTAAACATGTATATATAGCATATGTACTTGTACTACAACATACTTTTCATAACAGTCGACAACATTTAGTTAAGTAATTTATTCTAGTTTATTTGTTCGTCAATAGTTTTATTATTATTATTATGTTATATAGCTAGAAATCAATAGACCTTGCAGGGCTACAAGAAAATATATGAGTAAATAAATATCGTAAGAGAATTGATATTTTTACAAGTAAATTTGATAATTTCAAAAACTTTTCTTCGGTCATCACACATGAATAAAAAGTAGGCTCCACATTTTGTTTGTGTAAATATCAATTCTCATTTCATAATATATATATATATATATATATATATATATATATATGCACATGCAACCTTTTACTTATACGAGTATATAGTTGGCATGCATGCATGTGTACTTGCTTTTGGCTGAAAATGAATTATGTTTTTGGGTATATATATTTAAAGAGACAATGCTTGCTTCGCTTCCCAGGTATAATAAGGTAGAAAAAAGAGATCTAAGAGGATATATTCTTATAGCTAGCTAGCTACTTCCTTTCTTCCAGAATTATAACATGGGATGGGGACATATCAAGATCTAGTGCTGGAGAGTAGTGCTGTCTTGCATTCAGCGCAAAATCATATATATCCCTGCCTAAAAACTCAGAATCATTCTAACTCCTTTATTCCGGGGTCCTATATATTTTATTTCTCTGTGTGACCCTTTTACAAACACGGCACAATCCATACTGTAGCAATTAAAGCTTATATATATATATATATATATATATATATATATATATATATCAAGGGTCCTCTGTTCTGTATATATATGTCTTTTTCATGGACACATAATTAAAAGTTTGAATTCTCCTATTTACTCCCTGATTCCAAAATTATGCATACTTTTCTATCAAATAAAGTGTAATGAAATTCATTCGTTTGATTATATTCTAGGTATAACACTTCAGTCCTACATCAAAAAATATGAAAAAAATTTGTCTTATGTATAAGAAATTAAATTACTAACAAATATAGATACCTTGGCCATTTACTTTTTGGTAGTTTTTTGTGGAAAAGACGAACCCTAAAAAAGATATTATTAGGTCAATTGTTTAGGCCTTATTTTGATGGATTTGATTTAATTCAAACTTGGGATTTAACCAGAGATTTATTCCGAACTCGGGTTGTTTCATATGGTAATACTATTGGGTCAGTAGTTTAAGCCTTATTTGGATGGATTTGATTTGATTCGAACTTGAGATTTGACCCGAGATTTGTTCCAAACTCGAGATTAATTAACCCGAGTTGTTTTACTAGGTAGATAAATTATATAATTGTCATGCCACTACCAGTACATTTCATTCTAGGCAATGTCAACGATAAGTTTGGAATTAAAATTAATATATATATATATATATATATATATATATATATATATATCTAAAAGTTATCATTTCACACATATGGTTATTAAACAGAGGGAGTGTATATCTAGATATATAAAGAGTGGCAAAAGTGTAACGTCCTGCTCCCAACAATCCCAAAAAAACTAGCTTTTTTCAGGATAGAGAAAGTAGTTTTTGCTCTTAGGCTTGTTATTGGTACGTACTTGGGATTCCTAGCTTGCTAACTTTAGAAAAGATATATAGTTGTTCTGAAATGATAAAGAAAAAGAGAATGTGATAATTGATCAGTGTGATGAACAAGTATAAGGAACTGGATTGACCTGTTGTTCACACACACACACACACACACACACACACACACACATATATATATATATATATATATATATAGATATAGATATATGTGGTTAAAATTTGATTGACAAAGTTATAAATTTTCAATTTGACCCGTAAATAGAAAATTTATAAAATTTTAATAGGGTCAATTTATATATAATATTTTAAAATTTACCTTATATTACAAAATAATTATTTTTTTCAGTAGGGTCAATTGACCCCACTATGCTGGTTTCGCTGGTGAGTGTACTCTCGGTCTAAGCAAAGAGTCCAACTCGGTCATTTTTTTTACTTCTTCTCCTAAAAAGATGACTAAAAATACAAATTCCAACGGAATGAGATAAAGTACATCAAGTAAATATATTACCTCAATGTTTACAAATTTTAATAAGGTATCAAATAATTTATTTCGACCCTAGCTATATAAATTTTGATAAATATTAAAAAAGTTCAAGTATAAAATGACACGGATTGAGGGAGTACGTAGTACACGTGAATAATGACTAAAATTATTGTATGTGATTAATTCTTATCATGCCTTTATATATCATGTATATGTAGTAGCTTTATTGTGATTTGTGGGGCGGGGTGCCGGATTACGGTGGGAACCTATTGTTGATAAAGATCCAAAATTTTCATGAATATTTTCTAATTTCATCAACTAAGAAAGCATTATGTCAATGAGACATGGTCCCTTAATTTCTCTCTCTAGCTCTGCCTCCCCCCCTCCCCTCCGCTCCCTCCCCCCTCCCCCCCTCTCTCTCTCTCTCTCTCTCTCTCTCTCTCACACACACACACACACACACACACACACACACACCTTCCATTGCTGTCTTATTATTTGTCTTGGTGATTTGATTAATCCAAGTTTTGTCTGATTTCATTCATGGGGTGGGGGAGTCGCAATTTAATAATTATCCTTATCAGTTGTTGATTATATACCAAACAAATTCATAAATTAGTTTAATTAGACCTTTTCAGTGGGGGAAGATGGTTGTTCTACTCGGTTAGATAGTCCAAATCGCCATCGCTCCTACTAGCTAGTAAACGACACTTCTCAAAAGAAAGCCGATGGTATATTTATAAGTCATGATAGATATTAAAGATATATATTTAATTAGTGGATTAATTAATGTTGTAATTATATATGGGAATGAATTCCTTTATACAGTCATGCGTGTGAATGAGCCAAATATTCTAATCCACGTGGATCATCACAGAGTGTTCTTTTTATTTTTGAAATAAAATGTTAAGGTATAAAGTAGTGTCCTTATTAAGGTTATACAAGTGTCTTCACACCTGAATTAGATAAAATTATGATTCATGCCGGATCACCAGGATATATATGAATTCTCTATATATATATATATATATATATATATATATATATATATATCCAAGTGACCAAGTTATACAGGTGTCTGCTTAAATGAACTAGCTATCAAATGATAACTAGATTAACTAGGGTTTTCTAAAGATCGAGAATAACAATGCCCTTATTAAGATTTCTTTAAGTGCCTTCTGACATGAATTAAATATCAAATGATAACCAAATTACAGTTTTCTTTATTCGGTACGTAACAACGCTTTATCAAACAAAGGTTGTATAAGTATTTTTACACGCGACTTAGATATATACAAGTTAATGCTGATTTTTTCCTGATCACCGGGGTAGGAGTTGCATTACCCTAAAACTCAAACTAATGTTCACTTAACCTTTCATGTCCATATGCAATGTACGAACTTGCTCGGACAGTGTATATGGGGATGGAAGAGGTATGGTTCAGCATTTTCAAATGGCGAGGCGAGGATTCCAAATAGCATTATCAGGTAGCAAGTTCTTAATTAGCTTTTGCCTATTCTTTAAAGAAAATCAGGAAATGAATCTTACATTCTATGGATGACGACTTTTGTGGGAAGCAAGAACTAACAAAAGTTTTGATAAAGAAGTAATCTGTTGGAGTGAAATTGCAAGTTATCACGTGAGATCGATATAGATCGCTAAAATGGGGACTAATTGATCATATATATGAAGATAATTAAGTATAGTAAATATCCTCAAGTGGGAGGTGGAACCTTTGCCATGTGTTGAATATCCTAAATTGTTATTTTTGAAGTTTTATTATGTAGGTAGGAGTAGGATTCATCAATCCAAATCTTAATTTGGATAGTTCCTTAATTTCTTGTGTATAAGAAAAAAAACACTAGTAAAACAATTAACAAACACTCAAAAACTAAGTGGTAATATGCATTAATGGTACGTACCAAAATGTCATGTTCAACCTAATTTAATATGAATAATAAGCAAGTGGTCCTAATTAATTTCTTAACCTTCCATCCAGCGAGCTAGGGCAAATATAGGGGCGACTATTATATACTCCCTCCGTCCCTATTTAAATAACATTTTTTATTTGTCCCTAATTATTTGACGTTTGTTCAAATCTAGAAGAATTAATGATAATTTTTCTAAAATTACCCCTCATTACTTTACCTATTTTTTGATACTTTAAACTCTTTCTCTCTCCTTATCCCAACAAAACTCTTCTTATCCTAACAAAAGATTTAAGGGGTATTATAAACAATTGAGTACTATATTTAATGTTTTCTAATCATTATCTTAATTCTTGTGTCCATCTCTAAAACGTCATTTAAATAGGGACGGATGGAGTATTAGGGTACAAGTCCAAGAGGAACTGGTAAAACTTGTACTGAATTAATGTTGATATTTTCTTCAGTACCATAAGGCTCCATCAAACAGCTGAGTAATTGATCTGATGAGAGTGAGTGACCTCTGATTAGTTCCCCATCCAATCCAGGATGTCATGATAAAGTTAAGAAAGATGAAAGTAGGAGGTAAAACGTTTCTACAAGTTAGAATTACATTTAACATACCACAAAAAATGTGTCTGGACCTGGTATATATATAGTATATGTTACTAGCAAAAATTATATGGCATAAAGCGGGTATCCGAGGCTAAGTTTTACTACTCTTAACTAATTCCAAGTAATTTTTAGGCTACCTACCCTTTTACCAATGATATTCATGCAGTTATCGAATATGTAGTGCAGGATGGGCAAGTTATGCGGAATGTCTCGTGTAGATCAGATGAATGAGGGGAACAAGCAGAGTTGTCTGAAATCAAAGGGAGTTGAGAAAAGAGAAAAGGTAGTATTCAAAAGTCACGAGAAGAATATATATTTCTTATTGATAGTAATATAATATACTACATTTTTTTTTTAAATTTATCATTTCATGCATCATATATACAACCACTATTAAATTAAAAATTAATTTTTTTAACATATAAAGATCCATGAAATAGAATATATAAATATATATGTCCTTAATATTTTAAATTTTTTGCATATGAAAGTATTTTTGTGGAAAAGGTGGGGAGTAATGTACGTGGGGAGTAATATTCAAATGAGGAATTAAGCTATATATATAATTTTTTCTTTAATTTTATTGATGTAGGGACCAGACCATCTACTAGCTAGGGTGCTGAACGAAACTATGTATACATGCCTGCCTCACAAAATTCCATACTTTGTTGATAAAAGTTGTTTAAATCCAGTGATAAAACAAATGGGAAAGCTACAAATTCTTTCATTATCATCCACATGCATGGCCAGTGGGCATAGAAAATGAGAGATCACATCACTTGAAGTAAATTAATATATAGAATTAAAACCATGAATCCAAAAACCAAATACAACTAGCACCACCCAAAAAAAAAAAAAAAAAAAAAAGGCCCCAGAGACCTTTTCGTATGGTTAGGCCAATTTTAATTAAGCCATCAAAGAGGGACTTTTCTTCCCCCGTAAAAAAGAGAGAGTAAACTCTCAATTAAAAGGATAATAAAAAATAAAAATGAATACACGCGTGTAACCAGCAGTACACTCGTGTAAGTACATCACTCAAAAGAGTCCAGTATATGGTTAGGACCGGAAGAGGCAGTTCCCGCCCCAAAAAAAAAACACCCACGTACACACGTGTGGAAACACACCTCAAAGTAGCATGTACATACACACAATCACAATAGGGAGCCATCTTATTCTCTTCTTCTTTTCTCCATGGAGCAAACCTTCCTCTTTTTTTCTTCATTAATAAATATTCTCGTAGAGGTAGCTAGGGAGAAGTTGAAGCAATAATGGTGGGCATGCAAGATGGGGAGCTTCACTTGGTATCTCACATGAACTGCTCAAGCTTCAAAGCTTTTTGGTTTGGTCAGTTCCAATATATATTATGCCAACCCCATTGATTTAATTTCCAGCTCTACCTAATTCTTTTCTTTCCCCCAACCCTATGCATGTCATTGGTCCCACCATCTACATCTCTTATCCCCTTTCACTCAAATGTAGTATATTGATTCAATAATCAATGCTACCTTTGAATTCAATCACCTCCTAGGCCACTTCTTTCTTAATTTCACACTCCATGATCACTCCACTAGTATAGTTGTATTAAATAATCATATCAATCAAAAAACAATTAATCACACCAAAAAACCATGTACCAAAAACTCCCTTCCCTTGGGAATCTGCAAAGCCAAAAGCCATATATGTCAACGAATGGCACTGCACACCAATTTTTTTTAATAAATCTCCAAACCCCATCGCTCCTCTTATATATAATAATCTGCATCCATCACCCGTGTCAAATTATTTTCTTTTCTTCTTTTTTTTAATCTCAAGGCCCCCACCCCCACCCCCAATTATGTATAGAGAGAGGATTAGTAGACCTCATGGACCACCATTGTCATCTTCTGTCTTATTGTTTATAATTTTTAGTTCTTCAGTTTTTTCTAGCAACTTAATCACAGCTTACTCCGTCATATATCATATACCCACAAGCTGTTATTTAATCTCCTCCTTTTAGAAGATGATGATGACGATGATGATGAGGAGGAGGAGTCAACAGAAGACGACTCGATACTCGCCCGAGTCATGACTCGGAGCTGTGGTAAGGCTTTTGATGATCGCTTCCTTGACCTATTATCAACCCCGATTTCTTGCACTAGTCGGTAGCAGCTGATGATCTTCTCCTGAAAAAGTTAAGGGATATATCGATCGATCTTTGATTGTTCCCAAGTTGGCATGAATATAATTATACATATATATATCATCCAAAAATTAACCTGAATGCATGGGAAATTAAATATATAGCTAGATGCTTACTTTTCGAAGTCCGTCACACCATGATTCAGCATGATCAGCATTAAAAAGAGACAAGTTTGGAATGTCGTTGGCTGCGCAAAGAATCGTGGCAGCGGCTATGCATGATGGCCAATACTCCAGAAAACTAGCCTCTGTATATACACGCATACATGCATGTTCATATGTCATTTAGCATTACATTGAACGGCATATATATACCTACATGTCTATGCACAATGCATGCATGTTATGTTGTACGTTCGTATGTATTGTGATAATTAATTACCTTGAATATTTGACAGAATAATTTCAGTGGCTCTTGAGATAAGGAAGGTTGCATAAATTCCTTCAGAATCAAGTTTGTAAGCAAAGAAGCTGAGAAAGCTAAATGGTGTAATGGATCTTAGCCTCCAATCCAGTATACCAAGTACAAGAAACTCCATCCGTCGGATTGTTCTTGCTTCAAATATAAACTTTGCACCTTCGACCTATATATATCAAGTAACCATGTAATATTAATTAGTATGTAACCGATCGAGTGAATTAATGAGTAACAATAATTATTTATTTTTAAAAATTACCTGAAGATCCAAGAGAGAAGGAACCAGAGGTTCCTCCATTTTAGCAGCTAATGACAAGCAAGCCACTGATAAGAGTTGGTAGGGCCACCCATTTGTTTGCTGAATTTAATCAAACAGAAGATAAATGTTTAATTTCAGGCGAAAAAGTCAATCCACAAATTAATACCAATTGCATTATCTTAATTAGATTATTATAAAACATATAGAGGGACCGGAAGAGAGGACAATGAGACCTTCCTTAATATCACTTTTAGCTGGTAATTTTACCTAACCTATCTAGAACCTTTATTAATTAATATAATTATCCAATTAAATATATTTTAATTGAAAAAGATAAATAGTAGTAAAACATAATGTCGGTCCCACTGGACACTGGTTAAATAAGAGTATGATTTTGTACAAGTTAAATAAACAACTAGACAGGTTTATGGCATATCATTAATTTTGCACACTAGCTCCATATATTATTGCAAGGTTAGTCCAAATATCTTTTTCCTTTTCTTGAAACGTACTGCACTAACTTGTTGAAACATTTTTCAGGTTATATATATACAAAACATTAACAGTACTAACGGCTATTGTTCGTGTCAAGAGAATGAAATCAAATAACTTTTTGTTTACAAAAGCATGAGCCATAAAGTATGTACCTTTAATAATAATAAACAGATTAATTTCTTGGTGTTGTAGTGCAAGACAAGTACATAATTAATTCATATAGCTTAATTCCTTGGATTGTGACTTTTAGCTTAATTATTATACTAATTTTTTAATACAAAGTTTCTGGGACATTTCAATATCTAATCATGCTAGCTACTCCACTCATCACTTTAGATCTCTAAATTGGACACTACTATTATGTTTTTGGTGAATTGATATTCTTCCGCTAAAATTTATAAATTTATGATAATTTTACACTAATCTTCTTATATGAATGTAGATTTTATTTATTTTTAGGAAAATAAAATTATATTGAGATATCATATTTTCAAAGTGAAAATATAAGTTATCTATCTCTTTTACAAACTTTTTAGAAAAGTCAATATTATTTTTGGACAATTACTAATCTTGAAACCACATCACCAAACCAAAAACTACAAAAATGAATAAATAAAAAGAAAGAAAGATAGCTACTACTGCCTAACAGTTTAACTTATTCCGGTAAAGTTGAAGGTGACGGAAGCTATTTACCGCCGGCAAGCTATGAGAGTAGAGGAAGCGGTCCAGGTAGTTGACGGAGAGATACGCCGTCAATGGTTGTAGACCATAGTAACGTTGCACCTGCAAAAATAAAGCATTAATCCTCCATATATATATATATATATATATTCTTATTTAAATTCAATAACAAAAGTGAAATTTAATATTATGATTTATGAGAAAGAAAAAGAGAAATTCTATTGAACGCTGGCATTATCGTGATTTAGATAAAGAGTTAGCCGGAAAAATGGAGAGAATCGAATATAGAATACGTACCTTGAGAATCCATGCAACAGATTCTTGACGAGCAGATGCATCCAATGATTGAGATTGAATCCTCTCCGCATAATCGGTGCCTGGAACGAACTTTCTCTCCTCTTCAATGAATCCGGCGATTGATTCTTCAATATCCACAGGAAATTCCAAGTCTGACGAGCACTCCGGCAAGTCTCCGGATAAGATACCGGAGTCCTCACCGCAGAGTAAATCGGAGAACAAGTCGGTGCAAGATATAGCTGACATGATCGATGATTGTTCTTCATGTTGTTCTCATCCCTGCTGATGATATTGGCCAGGAAGTCGTCGGAGAAGTCGCCCGAATGTCTCCTCAAAAAGAAGGGAGGGTATTGATGGTTTCCTTTGGTGTTTCTATCTGTTTTCATTAGACATAAATATATGCGAATTATAAAATGTTTTCTCTTTTTTTTTTAACCTTGAAAAGATTGAGATATGAATAAGCCAAAACTAAAAAGTTTTTTTTTTTTCTCTCCCTTTTTAATTTCTCTCCAAGTATATATATGTTAGTTAATTTTATTGATTTTTCGAATGTCTTAATTAATCTATTACAACTATTTATCCAATTTTAGAGGAGAAATGTCGGAGCTTGGTAAATTAAGGTATATTAATTGAGTGAAATAAAGTACTAAGTACATTTTATTATTGATAGTCTGGAATTAAAAATTAATTGCAATAGTTAAAATCATTCCTTGATAAAAAAAAAATGTGGGAAATTAATGATAAATGTGCATTAATATTTGTCACGGCATCGTTTGTACATAACATTTTTTTTAACTAGATTTACTTAAAAAAAAGATCGATGGTGTCATCTAAATATATATGCATACATAAAACTCAACAGTGAAATGTGACTATCTTTTGTTTTTAGAAAAATTAATGGAGTATAATTTAATGTTTACATCTAATTATAGTATATATCAATATATACGCGTAGTTATGTCATTTTCCGCTGCCGATACTTTTTAACTGGTGAATGGAATTTTTTGAGGACACTTTATGATATGATTAATTAACCCAACTGTGGATTATTGCATCATATTCAATTTGTTAGATTTTGCTAACATCAAATAATGGGCAGAAAGTAGATGAAGAATTAATACATGATACGTGCGTGCCCAATGTGCTTATTGGTTAGTTACTAGGAAATATTGACATGCGTGTGAGTTTATATTTATTTACTTACTTACTTATTTTTTAATCTTGCGCGACCAGTTAATTAACTTGTGGCGGGCGAAAGGCAAAAACAAAGTTGTCAGGGTGATGGCCGGTGGCATGTCACATACTCACATGTATTATGTATATATGGTTTGAAGTCACGTGACCTTGTGGAGTACTACGGTCTACTTAGAGTATCTCCGAGAGTAATAATAAAAAAAAATTTAAATTTAAATTTATTAATTTACGTGATAATTTAAAAAATATTATTTATTAGTTTTATATTTTGTGTCTCATCAATATCTTCAATTCAATAAACTGTATATCAAACTCATCAAGCAAAATAAATATTTTTAGCCTTGCATAAATGTTTTGAAGAGAGAAAATGAGGTTGCAGATTTGATGACTAAAATTAAAAAGATTGTTGGACATAATTTTTCTGAATCTGTAGCAAAGCGCGGTCGCGCCCAATTTACATTAAGGGACAGCGCGACCGCGCCCAACCCCAGTCTGGAATGTTCTGTAACGCGGTCACGCCCAAAATGACCTTGAGGGCAGCGTGATCGTGTCAGTCCATGCTGATTAAAATTTTGACTTTTTATTTAAGTGGCCAATGAGATACATATAACAAAACATGTCTGTACAGTCTGTACTGACCTATATTGGTATATGTATCCAAATCACACCCAAAACACTGTATTATGAAAAAATTCCAGTTCTATAAAATATTAAACTTTTTTTTAGTTGTTTTAAAAAAAAAGCCAAAAAAAACTTTAAAAAAAAATCCATATTTTAGTAGCGTGAGGCAGTCCTCACCTGATTCGGACCCTATATATATTGTGAGACCCCAGATTTTATCAATAAAGATTTAAATTTTGTCAAAATAATTTTTTTTAATATTATGGTGTGAATTTAAGATAATATTATAGTTGTGGGTAGATTTATAAATTTTGCAAAAGATGCAAAGTTGTTATAAAATATTCGTTTGGTCTGGGAATATTCAGACGACTACCAATCATTGGTGGACCCCATTAACGAAAGTATTATCGTAGTTAGAAAACGACAAAATTATCTTTCTATAAAAATAACTAGCAGAGGTGTTACTGTTAAAATTGTTGAACTACCCTAAGTAGTAAAAAGTACGATGAATACGCGTAGTTTTATAGTAAGACACGATATTGATTATTGATGCTTACGTGAGAAGTTACTCATTATATGCTCAATTATTCACTATGAGAATTCTTTGATCATATCTCTTATATTATTGATTCAATTATTGTCACAAGATTAAATCCGTATAATATGTTATAAGATTAAATCAATAATTGAGACGACAAGTTATAAATAATTAATAATTGTTGAAAGATTAAATATGTGTTGATTAAAAATAAAATGATTTGTGGTAATATTTATTCAATCCTCATGTATATAAAGAAATTATTATGAGACATTTGTGGTAAGTTTGATTATTTTATGGGGGCCCATATGTCATCATCTAAGAGTCTCTTCGTCGATAGTAATTACCTTCGGCAATCAATAGTAATTACCTTTGTGAATAGTAATTACCTTCGTCAATAGTAATTACATTCGTCAATAAGTAATTACCTTTGTGAATAGTAATTACCTTCGTCAATAGTAATTACCTTTGTGAATAGTAATTATCTTCGCCAATAGTAATTACCTTTATCAAGCGTCGAACCACTTGTCGTTTCACATTACAAGCGTCGAACCACTTGTCGTTTTCACATTACAAAGGCCGAACCACTTGTCGCGTTTTCACATTCAAAGGTCGAACCACTTGTCGTTTCACATTACTGGTGCCGAACCACTTTTCTTTTCACATCACTCGTCAAGCCACTCGCTTTTCATTGGCAGCAGGGTCTTGTTTAGAAATCTTCTATAAATAGAGGCCTAACGCTTCATTATTTTCACTTAATTCAATTCAAACTCTGTAGAAAACTATAGAGAAAGAAGAAAAGTATTCTCGCTACTTCACCTCGCCAATATTCAGTTCTTAAGGTAGGGAATATTATTTGTTGTACTCGTAAGGGATATTATTCTTTTGTATTCATGAAGAGAACTTGATTATTTCATTCCTTATTATTACATTGGAATAACTTGATATACTGATTACCCTATACTTGGTGACATTCTTTCATTATTCGCCTTTTATTATTCGCTGAACATCCCATTTATGTGTTTTACACGGACCTGGTTCGCGTCTTTATTATTCTGTTGGAACATCCCATGTTGTGTTTTACACCGGACCGGGTTCCGTATTTATTATTACATTGGAACATCCTGTTTGTGTGTTTTACACCGGACTGGTTCCGTCTTTATCATTCTCGTTGGAATATCCTATTCGTGTGTTTTACACCCGGATCCGGTTCCATCTTTATTATTCTCGTTGGAACATCCGCGTCTGTGTGAATTTCACCGACCGATTTTTTATTATTATTATTCATTGGAATAACTCGTCATGCCAAGTACCGCATGACATGGTGATTTCTTTTGTTATTCCATTCTTTATTATACCCGGTTGGTTAAAACTTTGACTTCAGACCTATGAAATTAGTAGAATATCCTCGATATTTGCGTTTCATCCAAAGATCTTTCATGGAAATATTCTTCCGATCATTCTTGAATTTTACTCTACAAAACAAAGATCATTTTGACAATTTGGACGTTAATAATTCTTGGATAAAATAATTCTTGAACTTGTTTTATTGAATTATTATGTCATTGTCATCATCCTCATGTTATATTATGTTATCTTGACTTTACGTGTATAGATGAACTTAGTATGATTATTACGACTGAGATCATTCTTAATAATAATGGCTTGTTATAAATGATGTGATAAAAGTCCTCCGATTGGCAGAATGCAGGTGATGGATAGTTTTTGGTGATGATTATGACCGGGGTGATTCGGTATAGTACGTGACCATTGATAATTTGATGAATATCCTCGTGGTAGTAGTGGGGTGATTCGATGATGTGGATTATTTATTAAAGTTCTAGTCTCAAATTATAATAAAATGATGAAAACCTTTTAAAACCTAAAAGATAGTAGATTTTATTCTCTACTGACTCTTTTAATGGATTCGCTTATTCCTCTGCAGCTTAAACTTGTTGCCTATTGTATTTTATCGGTTTAACATTTGTTGAAGGCTAATGATAATTTATTCTACATTATCTTAGTCATAATATTTTCTTTGGGAAATTTAGTTGAAGCTCACCATTTTTTTTCAACCGTTTCTTGAGAAATGAGAACATAGTTGGTATTTAAATCGGGAGCTGAGTAATGGTCCGAGGAGGATAGCATTAGTAGTCCTTACTATTCGTGAAATAGTGTGATAATAACAGTAATGAGGACTCCTTTTGAGTTTGTATAATATCTAGTAGACAATATTTGTATTCAAATTTCACGATTTTATGTCGATATCAGACACGCATAGCTTATATTAGTAAGTCAGTATTGAAATTTATGTATCTACGTAATGTGACGGAATCCAAGATGAGTGACGATACCTAATTTTTAAAGGCACACATATATATAATTCATAGGAGTACTCCTATATAAATAGGCATTTATAGGTCCTTAAAATTCAACGTTTATTAAAAAAAATGAGCTTTTATTTTGTGATGTAAGGAGTGTTATGCATTACGTCATTATTATTATTATTATTATTATTATTATTATTATTATTATTATTATTATTATTATTATTATTATAACTTTTAAAGTATCTTTCTTTATTTAAGCTAAATCTTCATTATTCAGAACTCCATATATATAAAAAAAGAGTTGTTGTATGATTGGAGAATTGAAGTTAGAAGCAAAGCTTTTTTAAGTTAGGCTTGGTGGAGCATGGGCACGATCATCATTTAACCTTTTTTTAACGCATCAAAAAAGCTAGCTACGAGGGTTACTGTAAATAGTAGTAGTAGTAGTAGTAGTAGTAGATTAAATGAACGTTGTAATAATTAGTTTTTGACATGAAAAAAAGGTACCTTCGCCTCCATCCACGAACTTGATATATATATAGTTCCTTTTCTTTTTTTTTATCATCTTTAATTATGTCAGCACTGCAATTATTCCCATTCATAAATATTTGATTTAATTTCTAGAATGAGTTTATATATATATATATACATATATATATATATATATAGGGAATATGGAAAGATGTACAACCACAGTAACTTTTCAAGAGTTACATTTGCCTACGATCGTAGAGTAGTCATACTCAACGATTTGTGAATTCACTCTACGATCGCGACTACTTCTACGATCGTAGAGAAGTAATTCATTCTACTTATCTCTATTATTTCTACGATCGTAGAAAATAAATCACTCTACGATCGTAGATCATGTAGCTTTTAAAGCTATACTACCACATTATCTTGTCTTATTTTAACCATATATATATATATATATATATATATATATATATATATATATATTCTAAAATCACCTTGTAAATTATATGGTCGGTGAAAGATTTTCATGCATTTTTCCTAAAATTAAAAATTAGTCCCCCAAGGTTTGTCCAATTTAGAATTTCAACCCCTCCTGTTTGCAAAACAACACAAACTTCCCCAAAAGTAGCATAAATGGTAGCATATTCCTCCTTGTACCAAATAATTACACCTAAATCACTCCGATAAAATCTCTCACCTCCATGTAATCGATTTTTCTTCTTCTTTCTTCTCTATTAATTGGACATATTCAATCGATGAAATGATCGATCATATATACCGCCATAGTTAGTAGGAAAGACTTCCCCTCGACAAACAAGGCAAAAATGTATGAAAAATATTTATAAATCTTAATGGAAAAATTGTATTTTAGAAGTTAGTTGGGGAGGTTTGCATAATAACATAGATTTGAACAAGTTTTAGTAGAGGTTAGTACAAAATTAAAATTCGAATCTTTTTTTTTCCTTGATTGGAAATATCCACATCAAAAGCAAGTGGAAAGGTAAACATGGAAAACTGAAGAAGCAATGAGAAAGTGAGATTCCTGGTGGTGCCCTTCTTACCAGCACAACAATTTGTACTAAAGAAATTTGGTCTTAGCATTAGATGCAAAGCCACAATAGGAAAGTGCCCCCAGGTGTGGGACATGCATGCAGTTTCATGGTCACATGGATGCCATCCTGTCTTTCAATAAAGAAAAAATAAAATTGTTTTCAAAATACGTACTACGAATACACACAATTCATATTTTACCAATTATGCTCCATTCATATCCGTATGATCAGAAAATCCTTTTCTTTTCTTTCCTTTTTCTTTTTTCTCTTTTTTATTATTTATTTATCTTGAGACGAATTAATATATATATATATATATATATATATATATATCAGCTAACATATCAAGATTTGAACAGAACACATTCAAAAATAATATTATTTATTATTGTTTAATAATATATTATCTTTAATTTTTTTTTTAAGTTAGAAAATATGTTGAATCTGATTATAAATAATTAAACTTTAACATACGTACAAATAAAAATAACAATTTAAATATTAAAAATAAGTAAAACCGCACACTCATATTTAGGGACTAAGGGAGTATTACATTCTTAATTATCACTACACTTGGTTTAAGATATATATATATATATATATATATATATATATATATATATATATATATATATATAATATAGAGAGAAGTTCAAAACGGACTGGTCTGTCGTTAAAGATTGGCCTGTCAAGGAACAAACCTGTTCCTGAACATGGGTACATACATGAAAATTAGAAGTTCCCACCTCCAACACATCCCTCATCCTCAGGATGGGCTGCAGTGCTCTCTCTATAGGATCGATGTTGACTATAGTATAATATATATATATATATATATATATATATATATATATATATATGTATTGTCAATCGATATAGTATATTATATATATATATATATGTATATGTATTTTCTGTTTCTTGTATTGTGGACACAAGTTCACGTACAGGGGCCGTATATATATATGACCATGGTTTATCATATCGATGACAAAACATGAGGAGTTGATCAGTAGCTTTTAGTCACTCACTCCCTTAACAACAATAATTTAAGTACTGGAACATCATTTTCAGCACTTTAATCCCTATTTCAGCTAGCCTAGCTTGTATTATTTGCCACACATATATCATGAGTCATGACCAATTGATTTGATCAGGTGCCTTGCTCTTGCACATAAATTTCTTTCTTATTTATCTCCTCTATTGAACAAACTGAATTAAGGAGAATACTTTGAATTCATCCTGTTGATCATGGGGAGAGATCAAATTTCGTTATTATATATCCTAGCTAGCTCCATTTGTTTCCAAAAATATGATCAAATTTAACTTTTAAAACTGAATATGAAATGTTTTCAAATTTTAAAATTCACTTTCAACTTTTGAAAATAATAACGTTTGTGATTATAATACTTGTTTTAGCTACTTTATAATTATATTATCTAAAATTTTATCAATTTTGAATTTGAATATATCTCAAATTTATTTTAAAAATCAAAATTAATCATTTAGTTTGAAACCGATATTGGAGTGTGTGTATCGTATATATTTTAAAAGTTAAATGACGCCTTTCAAAATTGTAGATATCGCCACCCATCTTGGCCGCCACTTCTTACGTAGTATAGAATTCAAATACAACTTACTAATAATTGTAAGACCCCAACTTTTATAATTAAAGATGAATTTTCTATAAATATTATTTTTTGAATATTATGGAATAAATTTGATATAATGTTATAGTTGTAGGTAATATTTATAAATTTTGCAAAGTAAGTAAAGTTGTTATAAAATATTCGTTTTGTCGGGAATATTCTTTTTGTCGGGGAATATTCATGACGACTACCAATCATTAAGTGAACCCCATAACGGAAGTATTATTAAGTAGTTAGAAAACGCACAAAATTATCTTTCTATAAAAATAACTACGGAGGATTATTCATCGTTAAAACCGTTGAACTACCTTAAGTAGCAAAAGATAAAGAATGTCGCGTGGTTGCATAAGAAGACGCAGATTGATTATTGATGCTTACGTGAGAAGTCACTCAATTATACTCAATTATCGCTATAGTAATTCACGCGTCATCATATCTCTTATATTATTGATTCAATTATCATCACAATATCATCTCAGATAATATGTTATATTATTAAATCAATAATTGAGACGACAAGTTATAAATGATTAATAATTGTTGAAAGATTAAATATGTGTTGATTAAAATAAAATGATTTGTGGTAATATTTATTCAATCCTTGATGTATATAAGGAGTCCATTATGAGACGTTTGTGGTAAGTTTGGTTATTTTATGGGGGGCCCGTATATGTCATCATCTAAGAGTCTCTTCACAATAGTAATTACATTCATCGATAGTAATTACCTTCAAATAATAAGTAATTACCTTCGTCAATAAGCAATTACCTTTCATTAATAGTAATTATCTTCGTCAATAGTAATTACATTTACTATCGTCAAACCACTTGCCGCTTTATATTATTAAAGCGTCGAACCACTTGTCGTTTCACATTACAAAGCGCCGAACCAATTGTCGTTTCACATTACAAAGGCCAAACCACCACTTTTCTTTTCACATCACCATTAAATCGAGCCACTCGCTTTTCACACGGCAAGTGCTAAGTTAGAAATCTTCTATAAATAGAGGCTTCAAAGGCTTCATTATTTTTCATTTAATTCATTCAAGCTTATGTAGAGAGAAAGTATAGAGTAGAATAAGAGAGAGAAAGAAGAAGAGTATTCTTCTATTACACCACTGTAGTATTCAATCTCCTACTAAAGTAAGGGGTGTTATTCTTTCTAATTCATGAAGAGAACTGTTGTTATTCCATCGCTTATTATTTTGTTGGAATAACTTTGTATAATTTGATTTACCCTATACTTGGTGACATTCTTCTATTATTCTCATTGGAACATCCCGTCGTGTGTTTTACAATTTTAATTGGTTAAAATCTTTATTATTATTCGTTGGAACATCATGTCTATGTGTTTTTACACCGGACTCGGTTAAAATGCTTTTATTATTATTACTGTTGAATATCCTGCTCTTTGCTTTTACTTGGGACACAGTTTCGTTATTTATTATTCATTGGAATAACTGCGCATGGGGTATATCGCATGCGTACGGTGATTTTTTTTTGTTATTCCATTCTTTATTATACTCGGTTGGTTAAAACTTTGACTTCATACTCCATGAAATTAGTGGAATATCCTCGATATTCAAGGCTTCATCCAAAGATCCTTTCATGGAAATATTCTTCTAAGTATTCTTGAATTTTACTACTACAAAGTAGTATCACGTCGATTTGGATGTTATTGGTTCTGGATAAATTAATTCTTGAACTTGTTTTATTGAATTCTTATATCATTGTCATCATCCTCATGTTTATATTATGTTAAAAGTCATCGTGGCCTGTGAGTGCATAGATGGACTTGGTATGATTATGACCGTGGATTATTCGGTTGATTGTAATCACGATCGTAATGTTATAAATGATGTGGTAAAATCCTCTCATTGGCCCGTGAGTGCATTGATGGACGATTGTTGGCATGATCATGACCATTAATGAATACACAAATATTCTTGGCCCAGTAGTGCATGGATAATTGTACATGATATCTTAAAGAATATCCTTGGTCAGAAGTGCGGGGTGATTCGATGATGTGGAATATTTATTAAGTAGAGTCTCAACTATAACTTGATGATGAAAAACCTTTAAATCATAAAAGAAAGTAGATTTTATTTTCTACTTGACTTTTTAATGGATCACGTGGTTCCACCGCAGCTTAAACTTGATGTTTGTTATATTTTATCGCTTAACATTGTTGAAGGCTAATGATAATTTATTCTCGCATTATCTTAGTCATAATATTTCATCTTGGACTAGTTGAGCTCACCCTTTCTTTCACCGTTCTCTTGAGTGAAATGAAAATATATTTGGGACGAGTCGAGGAAGCGAGTAATGGTCCGAGGATAAGATTAGTAGTCCTCACTATTACGTGAAATAAGTGTGATAATAATTGTAATGAGGACTCCTTTTGAGTTTGTATAATCTCTAGTAGACAATAATTGTATTCCAACTCACGGTTTATGTTTTGTCGTATTGCATACCGGCGCTTATATTAGTAAGTTGTATTTGAATTACATTGCATACATGTATCTGGCGCACCCAAGATGGGTGATGTATACCTAATTTTGGGGGCGCCACATGCTTGGTATCAAAGCTTAGGATTTGATCCTCGCCAAGATATGAGAATAGTATTAGGAGGGAAGAGACGGGAATTTTTGCTAGTATGACCTACCTAAGTTTATGTGCTATTTTATTGGCCTGGTCGTAATATAGGGATAATATGTTACATGTCAATTAACCTTTTGTTTTGTGGAAGTATCTGAAAATGACATCTGAGAATGTTGATAATAGCAATGGAGCGTAGGCGACCGTTGATTCACCACATATCAATAATCAGGATAATGTGCATCAGAAGGAGACAATCCTCATGCAAAAACAACAACACCGACCAAATAATGAATGATCAAATGTTCGTGAGGCTTTATGCAATTCATACAACAACAAAGTAGAGTGGCTCTCTGCCCAAAACGTAGGTGGAAAACACTCGAAACTCTCGGGCGGCCACCGCTAAACAGATTCAAGGAGCTGGGACCACCGGAGTTTAAGGGAGAGCCAAAACCACTTATGGCGACGGATGCATGGATAAAGCGGATCACCAAGATATTTGATGTCTTGGGATGCTCGAGAGCAAAGGTTCCTTTGCCGCCTTTTATGTTGCGTGAGAGCAGACATCTTTGGTGGGAATCAGAAACGTATCAAACTTCTTTTGATCAAGATATCTTGGGAGAAGTTCCAGAGTCGTTTCAACGACAAATAATTTTCCGAAAGTATTCGCCATACGAAGGAGGTGGAGTTTATCAAGTTGGAACAAAACAATACGACCGTGTCGCAATACGAGGCAAAATTTATGAGTTATCCGATATGTTCCACTGGTGGATAATGAAAGAGAATAACGCTAATGTTTTTAAGAGGTTTGAAGTCGGAGATACGCCAACATCTTATTTCTCATAAACCGTGTTTGTATTCGGATGTTGTAAATAGGGCTCGATTAGTGGAGCGATAACGAGTCAATGCAACTAAAAGAGAGCAGACGGCAAAATTATAATACAAATGAGTAGTAGTCATCAAGCGGTGACAACATGTTGGGGAATCAACGGGCGAAATGGTAACCACTTCTTGGTAATCGGGCTAAAACAATAAGAATTGACATTTCAAGAAGAGGAGATTCAACAATGATGGAAAGACGTCAAGACCAAAGACCGTTGTTAAGGAAGGAGAAAGACCACCTATTATATGCTTCAAATGCGGAGGGAGGACACATCACCCAAATTCCAAAATAGGTCCATTCCATCCAACCCATTCTCGAGTCGCCAAATACATGGTATGTAAACAACTACAACTTTATTATCACAACAATAAAATGTGAGTTTAAATACAAATATTATCTTCTAGATAATATTTATACTCAAATAAATCCTCATCACATTTATTGATACATTATTTTACAATAATGGTGAGGACTACTAAACAACTCTCTCTGTAACCTTCATTCCATACCCCGACTAAGACTCGCTACATTCTCGCCTCCCGAGAAGAAAAATGGAACAACAAGGAAAAGGGTGAGCTCAACTAGCCCCAAGAAGAATGTTATGACTAAGATAATATACAACAAATTATCGTTAGTCTCCAACAGGAAAAACTGATGTAATACAATGTACAACAAGTTTCAGATCAATATTCGCAATGAAATAATAATTCATGTAAGAGTTACGAGAGAATGAAATCTACTATAATCTATGAATTTTAAATACCATCATCAATATTTTATCCTCAGAACATCAATCAATATTCATCTCAAATCAAATATTCATCTTTGCACTACACAGCCAAAGATATTCATCAATCATCCACATGTTCATCTCAACACTGCTCATCTCAACACTGCTCATCTTTGCACTAAAGGCCAAAGATATTCATCTTCACTACGGCCAAAGATATTCATTTATGTTCATTTAAACACTGCTCATCTTTGCACTATGTGCCAAAGATATTCATCACCAAGCATGTTCATTTAAACACCGCTCATCTTTGCACTATGTGCCAAAGATATTCTTCAGAAATCATTCATCTGCACTATGTGCCAAAGATATTCAATAATATCATCATTTAAGACCGAGGATGATGAAAATATTTTTAAAGAAACTAATCCAAAGGAAAAAAAAATGACAAGGATTAAGGATTAAGGATTCAGACTTGGTTTTATCCACGTCCAAAATACCTCAAAAATAATCATAGTGGTGTAAAATTCAAGAATGATCAAAAAACATGGATACAATCAAAGCTAGTATCCGTAATAGATATTTTAGATTTAAAAGAAAAATTTTCATTTTTCTATGAATAGTGCCGATTCGTGAATAGTGTCAGATACGTGAATAAGGCCGATACGTGAATAAGAACTCGACACCAAAAGATAGAAATTCCACAAAAAACATCTTCACGCTTCATTAATAGACTGTGAATAAGAACTCGTGAATAAGAATCGTGAATAAGAACTCATGAATAAGAACTCGTGAATAAGAACTCATGAATAGTAACCCGACATGAAAAAGTTCCAAATTTGATAAAAAGTACCAACCAATATTTCAAAGATAATGATATCAAGAATTAATATCATTCGAGAAAAAAAATAACATCCCTTACCTCAAAGAATCAAGATTTCTAAGGAAAGGCTCAAGTGATGTCGAATGAAACTCAGATCGAACAAAGAACTCTCAAAGTATCTAAATACTCACAAAATACGCCAATAATATATAGAGAGAAAGAGAGAAAACTTTGTTTCGTGTGATTTTCAATTCTAACTTAGCCTCTATTTATAGAAAATGTTAGTTCACCAAGCATTTTGACGCAACACCGATGGCTTTTACTCGCTACTATTGCCACCACCACATTTGAAATAAAATTCAGCACATTTTTTCACCAACCACAAGTGGGGCCCACTCAATTCTAGAATTTTCCACCAAAATCAATTATAAACCTAATTTCCTAATCCGACACCTCTTAAAATTCACAACAAATCATTCGTGCAGCATTTTAATTGCTCAAAATTTGTGGATATATACTCAACTTATGTATGTATAATATACCCAAAAATTACTACAATCCAACTATTTGATTAAAAATTATAACCCCGCAATATATCTCAAAACCCCGATTTGATTTTTAATACCTCCAATCCGATAAAATACCGATAAAACACCTCAACATTAATTCCTTCATTAATAACCACATAAATAAATCCATCATTTATATTCATATAAAATAAATATTTCCTTATCATATGAATCAATAATTAATTATTCACAAATAATATTACGTAATCACATTTATGACAACCAGCCGCTCCTGTGAAAGAGGGGCTTTCCAATAAGGATCTCTCTCATCGGGCGCCGCAATTAGTGACCAAACTCTCCTGATGTAACTTTCTAGACATTGCCAATAATGTTATCTAATAATATTATTCAAATAATATGAATTATTGATCCGATAATGGGAAATATCGCAAAGGACAATTATCGAACAACAATAATATAAAATATCAACGCAAAGAATTATCGAATCAATAAAATAAAATATCGAATAAAGAATTCATCGTGAAAAATTATCGAGTAAAGGCCATCTTACGCATAAGGATCAATAATTCAACAATATGCGGTAATACCGCAGTGCCATCAGGCAACCACGCCAGACATCAGATTTTAACCAACCATTCCGTATTCCAAATATTTTAATTCAGAATAACTACGCCGCTATTTATAACCACCCAAACTTTTTGCTGCTTTCTCATCCAATCGCTCACATGGGCCCACACATGGTCGCATACCATTGCATTTAATATTCCCCGACAAAGCATTTAATATTCCACGCACCAAACTAATATTCCCCCATTTAATATTCCACCACCAAACTAATAACAAAATGAATATTTTATAACCACTTGCTTATTTTGAAATATTTATGATTTAACCCTTAACTATCCACATTAATCAAATCAACCCTTACTATTTCAAAATAATAAATAAAGGAAATTCCTTTTATTTAAAAAATTTCTGGTCTTACAACCTCCCTCCTTATGAAATTTTCGCCTCGAAATCGACGACGCACTGTGTGTGTTTCAAAAGGTAAAGATACTCGCTTTCATTTTCGCTTCCAACTCCTGTGTCATTTCCTCAATAAAGATGGTTTCTCCACAAAACTTTAACTTATGGTATAACCCCTGACATAGGTCATGTTCTTTCCTCTACAAAATCTTGACAGTACCTCCTCAGACGTTAAGTCTTCTGGCTATCTCGTCCGGCTTCTAACTCAACGACGGTTTCGGGTCGTCCACATATTTACGTAACATCGATACGTGAAAAACGTTATGAACACGCGCCATACTTGGTGGTAAAACGAGTCTATAGGCCACGCTCCTATTCGATCGAGAATTTCAAATGGATTAATAAATCAAGGTTCGAGCTTTCTCACCTCACCGATTCTCGCTTTTAAAATAACAACTTCGCACCTCCTTCTTCAAATTCATCACCCGGTGTGTAGCTTTGAATAAATTTTAACTTTATCGATTAAAGTCGATTATACTCAGATATCATCACGCATCAGATATCATCATCACGGGTACCTAGAGTTTTCATCTCCATCTCTATTATTTGTATATTATACTTAAATTAGTCTTTGACAATATCGTATCAGATTCAGATAACGATCTTCTACTCAACACGCCGCCTACCACGCTCGCTTTTTCCAGATGGCATGGTCGTAACACGTGTTAAATGAGTCTCCTCTCGAAGTTCTTCAAGCTCTTCCCACATTCCTCGCTTCCATTCGAATTTTGTATCTCTACGAGTCACCTACGATAATGGAATAGCGATTCGAGAATATCCTTCAACGAATCTCCGATAATAACCAACTAAGCCTGTAAAGCTACGATTTCGACATCGATTTAGGTTGTTCTCAATCGCGACTCTATATCCCAATCTTCGATAAGACGTCACAATGACACCTATCGCTTTACTATCGCATCTAATACGACGCCCCCTACAGAGAGTTCGCTTAGTGAATTCCACAAAGGAAGTCACAAGATAAAGGCTCATGTACCAAATTTATAGTTGAATTTTTAACTCAAGTTCAATAGAGCCATTCGATATGAGATTTTAGAAATGAGTTTTGTACCGGGTTCAAAGTCGATACAAAATTTAATATCGCTTTGGGAGTAAGCCAAGAAATTCTTCAGAAATACGCCAGAAAAATCAATAACAACAAGAATATTATTCAAATCGACGTGTCTTTATTCAAATCCATAACACGGACTAAGAAAACTCGACATCCGTAATAAACGAACGACTTCATGGCTTGATATGAAAATGTTTGATTGATTAATGGTTTGATTGCTTGAATTCAATAACAAAGTTGCTTAGAATATGAAAACTAACAACCCTTACAAAAGCAATCAATTTGGTAATGATGAGTAGTTAACCTTAAAATCACATCAAAAGCAAATATCTCTATAGTAAATAAGGTTAATGTGTAATGTGATAGTGCCAACTCGAATCAAACAAGATTTTTAAACAACTGATGTAATGAAAGTTTCTCCTAACTGAGTCTCCATAACAGTCAAAGTCTAATTTCTCCGTAGTCAAGTTCAAACGCTGAGCGCAAAGCAAGAGAGATAAAAGAATGGGTAGAACCCAGATTCAGTAAGGTATAAACTTCGCAAGAATTTATAATTAACTAACCCTGCTAACTTCGCTCGTTCCTCGATTTTGACCGGCCACGACAAACGCCTTCCAGAATCGCTGACTTTGATTTTTCTCGACATCCTTTCGAGTCACCATTCTCACCGGACTCGGGTTTCGATATCGCATAACTCGAGTTTATATGTCCTTCTTTTCCACAATTATAGCATACCTAAAACTGCTAGGCGCTTCAATGATATGTCCTCTTCCCAAGATTTGTAATATACGATCGATGGTCTTTCTCCTCCTCGAAACCAGCTACACGGGCGCCGACGCCTTCACATGGTCGTTGTTGAATCTCTCTTTAAAATCTCCTCCCAACTCGCTTCTTCTATTTTCATGGCCACGATTACACACCAGAGTGGTTACCGCTTTGTCCGTATTCTTCTTTTTCTCCACGGGTTATCGTTATTCGATGATCGCTATCTTTGGTATGATCCTCGTTATGGGTCCTCATTGAACGTATCGCTATCTCGCCTAACAATCGAGCCCTCGCTTACAACATCCTAATAGAGAGAAAATTTACGAGAAATGAGATATCGACGACGCCGGTTTCAAACCTCTCGTAAACATCCGCCATAACGCTCCTCATTCTCCACCAAAATGAGGTGCAAACTCGATAACTCCGCAAACTTCGCCGCATCGGGACACCGCCATGTTATTCTCGCCCAATCTAATAAACTCCACTTCCTTCATACGATTTAATACTTTCGTGGAAGTACTTGTCATCGAACTGCTTTCAAACGCTCTCCACGATACGCCGAAAGGTAATGAATGGTACGCTTCACGATTCCCACCAAGAATCCGCTTCGCCATTTTAACATAAAAGTAGCGAATGGAACTTTCGCTCTTCGCATCCCAAGACATCGAATATCTTGTAATTTGTTTGACCCATGTTTCCGCCATGATCGGATCCGCTTTCCTGCACTCGTGGTCCCAACTTCGAATCGCTTGGGTCGTGACCACCCGTGAATCGCTATCATCTCCTCCTCAGATTTTGAACACGAAGTCTCCTCGTCTCGATTTTGCATGAACCGCAAAAAGCTTCTAAACATCCCCTCGCTCATCATCTCGCCAAAGGTGTTATTCACAGGAGGTACATTGCCACTGCTGCAGACGCTCTCCTCGCTGTTAAGTATGCAGCATCTCCACGGCCTCATTTACACCACTATTAATATTCTCAACGACATTCTCAACCATCGCCATAAAACAAGGTTAATTAAGGAAAGGAAATCAATCACATAATATCCCTATATATCGACCAACTAACAAATAAGCTTAGTAGACACACTAGCAAAGGATTTACTCGCTCCCTCCTCCTAGTTCTATTCCCCGATCTCCGCCAGAGATCATATCCCTAAGCTCGATATTAACCGTGATTTAACCCCAAAATAGTCCATTCCATCCAACCCATTCTCGAGTCGCCAAATACATGGTATGTAAACAACTACAACTTTATTATCACAACAATAAAATCTGTGAGTTTAAATACAAATATTATCTTCTAGATAATATTTATACTCAAATAAATCCTCATCACATTTATCGATACATTATTTTACAATAATGGTGAGGACTACTAAACAACTCTCTCTGTAACCTTCATTCCATACCCGACTACTAAGACTCGCTACATTCTCGCCTCCCCGAGAAGAAAAATGGAACAACAAGGAAAAGGGTGAGCTCAACTAGCCCAAAGAAGAAGAATGTTATGACTAAGATAATATACAACAAATTATCGTTAGTCTCCAACAGGAAAAAACTGATGTAATACAATGTACAACAAGTTTCAGATCAATATTCGCAATGAAATAATAATTCATGTAAGAGTTACGTAGAGAATGAAATCTACTATAATCTATGAATTTAAAAACCCATCATCAATATTTTTATCCTCAGAACATCAATCAATATTCATCTCAAATCAAATATTCATCTTTGCACTATGTGCCAAAGATATTCATCAATCTGGCCATGTTCATCTCAACACTGCTCATCTTTGCACTAAAGGCCAAAGATATTCATCATCATGGCCATGTTCATTTAAACACTGCTCATCTTTGCACTAAAGGCCAAAGATATTCATCACTTGGCCATGTTCATTTAAACACTTCATCTTTGCACTACAGCCAAAGATATTCTTCATGTTCATTTAAACACTTTCATTGCACTATGTGCCAAAGATATTCTTCAGAATCATTCATCTTTGCACTACAAAGCCAAAGATATTCAATAATATCATCATTTAAGATCGAGGATGATGAAAATATTTTTAAAGAACGAATCCAAAGGAAACAAAATGACAAGGATTAAGGATTAAGGATTCAGATTTTGTTTTATCCATGTCCAAAAATACCTCAAAAATAATCATAGTGGTGTAAAATTCAAGAATGATCAAAACATGGATACAATCAAAGCTAGTATCCGTAATAGATATTTTAGATTTAAAAGAAAAATTTTCATTTTTCTATGAATGAATAGTGCCGATTCGTGAATAAGTGTCAGATACGTGAATAAAGGCAGATACGTGAATAAGAATCTCGACACCAAAAGATAGAAATTCCACAAAAAAAACATCTTCACGCTTCACTTAATATAAGACTCGTGAATAAGAATCGTGAATAAGAACTCATGAATAAGAACTCGTGAATAAGAACTCATGAATAGTAACCCCGACATGAAAAAGTTCCAAATTTGATAAAAAGTACCAACCAATATTTCAAAGATAATGATATCAAGAATTAATATCATTCGAGAAGAAAATAACATCCCTTACCTCAAAGAATCAAGATTTCTAAGGAAAGGCTCAAGTGATGTCGAATGAAACTCAGATCAATAAAGAACTCTCAAAGTATCTAAATACTCACAAAATACGCCAATAATATAGAGAGAGAAAGAGAGAAAACTTTGTTTCGTGTGATTTTCAATTCTAACTTAGCCTCTATTTATAGAAAATGTTAAATTACCAAGCAGCAGATTTGACTGCCACACCGATGGCTTTTACTCGCTACTATTGCCACCCACCACATTTGAAATAAAATTCAGCACATTTTTTCACCAACCACAAGTGGGGCCCACTCAATTCTAGAATTTTCCACCAAAATCAATTATAAACCTAATTTCCTAATCCGACACCTCTTAAAATTCACAACAAATCATTCGTGCATTTTTAATTCGCTCAAAATTTGTGGACATATACTCAACTTATGTATGTATAACATACCAAAAAAATTACAACAATCCACTATTTGATTAAAAATTATAACCCCGCAATATATCAAAAAACCCCGATTTGATTTTTAATACCTCCAATCCGATAAAATACCGATAAAACACACCTCAACATTAATTCCTTCATTAATAACCACATAAATAAATCCATCATTTATATTCATATAAAATAAATATTTCTTATCATATGAATCAATAATTAATTATTCACAAATAATATTACGTAATCACATTTATGACAACCAGCTCCTCAGAGAGGGGCTTTCCAATAAGGATCTCTCCTCATCGGGCGCCGCAATTAGGTGACCAAACCTCTCCTTAGATGTAACTTTCTAGACATTGCCAATAATGTTATCTAATAATATTATTCAAATAATATGAATTATCGATCCGATAATGGGAAATCATCAGGCAAAGGACAATTATCGAACAACAATAATATAAAATATCAACGCAAAGAATTATCGAATCAATAAAATAAAATATCGAACAAGAATTCATCGTGAAAATTATCGAGAAAAGGCCATCTTACGTATTTAATCAATAATTCAACAATATGCAATAATACCGCCATGCATCGGCAACCACGCCAGACATCGATTTTAACCACCGGTATTAACCACCGGTATTCCAACAATGCCTTAATTCAGAATAACTACGCCGCTATTTATAACCACCCAAACTTTGTCGCTTTCCTCATCCAATCGCTCACATGGGCTCACATGGGGCTACTGGCCGCATTTAATATTCCCCGACAAGCATTTAATATTCCATTTAATATTCCCCGACAAGCATTTAATATTCCACCACCAAACTAATATTCCCCGACAAAATGAATATTTTATAACCACTTGCTTATTTTGAAATATTCACATGATTTAACCCTTAACTATCCACATTAATCAAATCAACCCTTACTATTTCAAAATAATAAATAAAGGAAATTCCTTTTATTTAAAAAAATTTTGGTCTTTGATGACATCCTTATTTATTCCAAAAGCCGTGAAGATCATGAGCAACACTTGAGGTCGACACTCCAAAAGCTTCGTGAATATAAGCTTTATGCCAAGTTGAAGAAATGCGAAGTTCGCTCGAGGAAGTAGCATTCCTTGGGCACGTGGTATCAAGTCATGGAATATCCGCTGACCCAAAGAAAGATTGAAGCTATTCAAAGTCGGGAGCAACCTAAATCAATGACCAAGCACGTAGCTTTCTTGCTTTAATGGGTTATTATCTGAGATTCGTGGAAGGATTTTCTAATCGCTACTCCATCGACTCAAACCGACCGGAAAGATACAAAGTTCTTGCTAGAATAAGAATGTGAAAAGAGTTTTCAAGAACTCAAGAGAGACTCATTTCAAAGACATGTTCGGACAATACCATCTGCCTTGAGGGATTTGTCATCTACAAGTGATGCTTCTAGCAAAGGGTGGGATGTGTTCTCACGCAACATGGAAAATTCATAGCTTATGCCTCATGATAACCGAAAAGAATATGAGAGGAATTATCCTACTCATGATCTAGAGTCGGGCAAATTGTTGTTTTGCACTTAAAATTTGGAGGCATTATCAGATGGGAGAAAGTGGAGATCTTTACGATCATAAAAGCCTCAAATATTTCTTCACTCAAAAGGAACTCAACATGTGACAACGACGTTGGCTTGAATCTGTTGAAAGATTATGATCATACCATCCAATACCATCCCTAAAAGCAAACGCGGGTAAATGATGCATCGAGGTAAGATCATACGCAAGCACGAAAGTGTGATATTGTCAACGCAAAGGGCCCATTTGTGTGACTTGCAAAGGATGGAGATAGAGTTAAAGACTCTGTGGACGCATGTGACGATGGCGTAATATAACAGTAGTAACCGACTTTAATCGATAAAGTTAAAGTCGCTTCAAGCTATGCACCGAGCCGATGCGAGATAAGGAAGAAAGTGCAAGAAGAAGGTGTTACGCCGAAGCAAGAATCGATGATGAAGGAATACTTCGAGTCAACTCCGGACATTATGTTCTTAACGACTTCGATTTAAAGATAAAATCATGATGGAGGCACACAACACACCGCTTGTAATCCATCGATGGGAGTACCAAAATGTATCATGATATTCGGCCATACATTTTGGTGGGAGCAATATGAAGAGAGAGATAGCGTTGTTTATCTCAAGGTGTCTAACTTGTCAATGAGTTAAAAGCGAGCATCAAGTACCAAAAGGTCTATTGCAACCACTTGAAATTCCGTAACGGAAGTGGGAGCACATTACCATGGATTTCAGCACGGCCTTCCTAAGGTTTCTCAAGGCATGATGCGATTTGGGTCATTGTTGATAGATCGACAGTGTCCGCTTTCATTTTTACCGACACGAGAAACTTATACACTTGAACGCCTTGTTCAGATATACATAAACAAGATTGTAAGATCGCATGGTATGCCTAAGATCCATAGTTTCCGATCGAGACCCAAGATTCACTTCACGTTTGGGGTTAGTTTGCAGAAAGCTATGGGCATGATTTACGATTTAGCTCAGATATCATCCTCGATTGGACGGACAGTTGGAGAGGACTATTCAAACACTCAAGATCTATTAAGACTCGTGGTCCTTAATTTCAAGGAAGTCAATCAAGTTCTTACCATTGGTGGAGTTTTCCCACAACAATGCTTATCAAGTAAGTATCGCATAGCTCCATTCGTTGTTGTATGGAAGAAAGTGTCGTTCTCCAAGATGTCTGGGATGAGGTGGGTGAAGCAACGTTGTTGGGACCGGAGTTAAGACGTATGACTACGTAAAAGATTCAAACGATCCCAAGAACGATAAAAACCTCACAAGATCGATTAAAAAGAGTTATGCCGATCTTCATCGAAAGGACGTGGAATTCGATATAGAGATCATGTGTTGTTACGTGTCGCTTCCATGGAAAGGGGTTACGAGATTTGGAAAGGAGGAAAGCTCAATCCTCGATTTATCTACCATTTTTATTCCTTGATCGAGTAGAACCGTGGCCTATAGACTCGCTTTTACCGCCAAGTATGTCTCGTGTTCATAACGCTTTTCACATATCCATGTTACGAATATGTGGAATATCCGAACCACATTATTGAGTTGGAACCGGACAAAATAGCGGAAGATTTGACGTATTTAAGAGGTTCCCTGCTCAAATCTTGATAAGAAGGAACATATTCTACGCACCAAGGTTATACCTCAAGTCAAAGTTTTGTGGAGAAACCACGATGTCGAGGAAATGACTGGGAGTTAGAATCAAATGAAATCAAGGTATCCTTACCTCTTCGACATACCAGTATATACCCTAATTTCGAGGGGCTAAATTTGATAAGAAGGAGATTGTAAAACCCCAACTTTTGAATAAAGATGAATTTTCTATAAATATTATTTTGAATATTATGGAGTGAAATTGATATAATAGTTGTGGGTAATATTTATAAATTTTGCAAAGTACATAAATTGTTATATAATATTCGATTGGCTCTGGGAATATTCGCTTTTAACATGGAATATTAGTACAACTGAACAATCATTGGTGGACCCCACAATGGAATTATCATTTGATCGAGAAAACGATAAAAATATTTTATGAAAATAATCATGCGAAGTTTTACCGTTAATCGTGAAACAATCTGCAGTTAAAGTATAAAGAATACGCTGTGGTCGCATAAGAAAGCACACCAGATTAATTATTGATGCTTAAGTGATAAGTCACTCAGCTTTTGTTGGTATTATTAATGTAATAATACGTAAAATCTTTTTTATATAAAATGTAATACTTTTATAAAGTTATTCTATAAATGTAATATATTATATTCTATTACGCATAAGGTTGCATAGTGTTTTTTGCATAAGAAAACTTTTTTATATAAAAAATGTAATACTTTTATAAAGCTATCATTTTATTAGATAATAATTGTAATATATTATATTTTATTATGATAGTGCCTCAGATAAGGTTTGCAGATAAGTAAAATCTTTTATAAAGTTATTCATTTTATTAGATTATAAATAGAATATATTATATTTTATTTAAAAGATTTTGCTTTTAAATATGGACCGTCGACATACAGAAATCAATCTGGACCGCTCATGAGTTAGTTATTATGTATTCCATTTTTCTATAAATAAGCTCATTCATTCATTATTTTCTTACAAATTCATCAAACTCTGAGAGATAAACTATATAGAGAAAGAAAAAAGTATTCGCTACTTCACCACTTATATATTCAAGACCTTCTTCTTAAGGTAGGGAATATTATTTGTCAGACTCGTAAAGGGTGTTATTCTTTTCTTATTCATGAAGAGAATCGTTGTTATTCCATTTCTTATTATTCGTTGGAATAACTCAGATACACTGGCCTACCCTATACTTGGTGACATTCTTCTATTATTCATTGGAACATCCCGTCATGTGTTTTACAGGACCGGTTCCGTTTTTATTATTATTCCGCTGAATATTCTCAGAAGACCTCAAATTTTTTAAATAAAAAGGAATTTCCTTTATTTATTATTTTGAAATAGTAAGGGTTGATTTGATTAATGTGGATAGTTAAGGGTTAAATACGCAAATATTTCAAAACAAGCAAGTGGTTATAAAATATTCATTACCGCTTGGGAATATTCGTTTGGTTGTGGAATATTCGCATCGCTTTGGGAATATTCGTTTGGTCGTGGAATATTCGTATCGCTTTCAGAATATTCGCATTTACGGCAAGCAAAGCCCATGTGTGGGCCCCATAACGGAAAGCGATTGGATGAGGAAACGACAAAGTTTGGGTGGTTATAAATAACGCCAGTAGTTGTTACCAATAAGACCGTAGTCATGTTACCGTTAAGATCATTGAATACCCTATGGTTAAAATCTGATGAATACGCGTGGTCGCACAAAGAAGACACTCAGATTATTGCACAAGATTGTTGAATTATTGATTCGCACGTAAGATGGCACTACTCAATAATTGTTACAAGAGTAATCGCTCGCTCAAGATTTTATTTTATCGATTCAATAATTGTGCGTTGGTATTTTATATTATCATTGCTTCAATAATTGTCACGCATAAAGATTTCCCATTATCGCATCAATAATTCATATTATTTGAATAATATTATTAGATAACATTATTGGCAATGTCTAGAAAGTTCTGCTCCAAGGAGAGGTTTGGTCACCTAATCAATGCGCCAAGAAGGAGAGAGATCCTTATCGAAAGCCCTCTTTCCGGGAACTACTGGTCATTATCATAATTGTGATTCTCGTAATATTATTTGTGAATAATTAATTATTGATTCATATGATAAGGAAATATTTATTTTATATGAATATAAATGATGGATTTATTTATGTGGTTATTAATGAAGGAATTAATGCCGAGATGTTTTATTTGTATTTTATTTGATTGGAGGTATTAAAATCAAATCAAGATTTTTACGATGTATCATGGGGGTTATAATTTTTAATCCGACCGCTGGATTGTGGTAATTTTTGGGTATGTTATACATATATAAGTTGAGTATATGTCCACAAATTTTGAACCGTTAAAATGCATCTAATGATTTGTTGTGAATTTTAAGAGGTGCTTGATTCTAAATTAGGTTTATAATTGATTTTGGTGGAAAATTTAGAATTGAGTGGGCCCCACTTGTGGTTGGTGAAAAATGTGCTGAATTTTATTTCAAATGTGGTGGGTGGCAATAAGAAGTAGTAAAGCCATCGTGTAGCAAAGTCAAGTCTCGCTTCTCTATGGCTAACATTTTCCTATAAATAGAGGGCTAAGTTAGAATTGAAAATCACACCGTAAACAAAGTTTTTCTTTCTCTCTATATTATTGAGCGATTTTTGAGTATTTAGATACTTTGAGAGTTGTTGCTCAAAGATAAGTTTCATTCAAAGATCACTTCCTAACCTTTCCTTCCGGTAATCGATTCTTCGAGGTAAGTGGATGTTATTTTCTTCTCAAATGATATTAATTCTTCAATATCATTACGCCGAAATATCGGTTGGTACTTTTTATCAAATTTGGAACTTTTTCATGCTCTGGGGTTACTATTCATGAGTTACTATTCACGAGTTACTATTCATGAGTTACTATTCACGCAGTACTATTCATGGAGCGTGAAGATGTTTTTTTGTGGAATTTCTATCTTGGGTGTTTGAGTTACTATTCACGATACTCAAGACTATTCACGATACTCAAGACTATTCATATCATTTAAGACTATTCACCTAAAAATGAAAATTTTTCTTTTCGTCTAAAATATCTATTCGGATACTAGCTTTGATCAGATCCATGTTTTGATCATTCTGAATTTTACTTCACTATGATTATTTTTGAGGTATTTTGGACGGTGGATAAAACCAAGTACTAATCCTTAATCCCTTGTCATTTTGTTTCAACCGGATTTGTTTCTTTAAAATATTTTTCATCATCCTCGCCTTAAATGATGATATTATTGAATATCTTTGGCCCAGTAGTGCAAAGATGAATGATTTTCAAGAATATCTTTGGCACCAGTAGTGCAAAAGATGAACAGTGTTTAAATGAATACGACCGATCGATGAATATCTTTGGCCTTTTAGTGCAAAAGATGAACAGTGTTGAGATGAATACGACCGATTGATGAATATCTTTGGCCTTTTTAGTGCAAAGATGAACAGTGTTGAGATGAATATGACCGATTGATGAATATCTTTCGCCCAGAGCCAAGCAAAGATGAATATTTGATTTGAGATGAATATCGATTGATGTTGCTGTGGATAAAATATTGATGATGGATCGTTAAATTCATAGATTATAGTAGATTTCATTCTCTCACGTAACTCTTCTATGAATTATTATTTCGCCGCTAATATTGATCTCAAACTTGTCATTCTGTTGTATTCTATCGATTTTTCCTGCTGGAGACTAACGATAATTTGTTGTATATTATCTTAGTCATAACATTCTTTATCGGGCTAGTTGAGCTCACCCTTTTCCTTGTTGTTCCATTTTTCTTCTCGTGAGGCTAGAATGTATGTAGTACTAATGGGTAATGGAATGAAGGTTCTAGAGAGAGTTGTTTAGTAGTCCCTCACCATTATTGTAAAATAATGTATCAATAAATGTGATGAGGATTTATTTGAGTATAAATATTGTCTGTAAGATAATATTTGTATTTAAACTCACGCTTTTATTGTTGTGATAATAAAGTTGTAGTTGTTTCGCATCACGATTTGGCGACTCGTAATGGGTGGATGGAATGGACCTATTTTGGGGTCGTCTACATATTCTTCTCTCGTGTGTTTTACACCGACCGATTTCGCCTTATTATTATTTCCGCTGAACATCCCGTCTGCAAGTGTTTTACACCCGACCGGTTCCGCCTTTATTATTATTCGTTGAACATCCCGCTTGCAAAATTTTGCCCGACCTAGTTCTCGTTATTATTATTCGTTGAATAATCGCACTTTATGCCAAGCACCGCATTTATTGGTGATTTCTTTTGTTATTCCATTCTTTATTATACTCAATCGTTAAAGTTTTGAATTCTATACTCCATGAAATTAGTAGAATATCCTTAATATTTGCGCTTTTATCTAAGATCTTTTCATGGAAATATTCTTCCGATCATTCTTGAATTTTACTCTACAAAACAAAGATTCATGTCGACAATTTGGGACGTTAATAATTCCGGATAAAATAATTCTTGAACTTGTTTTATTGAATTCTTATATCATTGTCATCATCCTCATGTTTATATTTTGTTGAAAGTCATCTCGTATTCTGTAGTGCATAGATGGACTTGGTATGATTATGACTGTGGATTATTCTTGTAATCATGACCGTAATGTTACAAATGATGTGATAAAAGTTCTCATTGTCCGAAGGTGCATTGATGGATTGGTGGCATGATCATCATTGACCATTAATGAATACACAAATATTCTTCGCCCGTAGTAGTGCATGGATAATTATGGTCGCGGATACTAAAGAATATCCTCGTCAGTAAGGGGGTGATTCGATGATGTGGAATATTTATTAAACCGAGTCTCAATGATAAAATGATGAAAAACCTTTTAAATCATAAAAGATAGTAGATTTTATTTTCTACTTAACTCTTTTAATAGATCGCTTGTTGTTCTAATAGCTTAAACTTGATGTCTATTATATGAAGACCTCAAATAATTAATAAATGAAATTTATTTTCCTCTATTATTTCTTTTAATTAGTAAGGATTGATTTGATTAATGTGGTTAGTTATGGGTAAAATGCTAAATATTTTAAATAAGTTAGTGGTTATAAAATATTTATTTTTGTTTGGGAATATTCGTTTGGTCGTGGAATATTCTTACCTGGGAATATTCGTATTTACTCGCGTAAATTTTGTGGGGCCCATATAACGAAAAAGTTTATTGGATAAAGAAAACGATAAATATAAATTGTTTAAAAATAACTACAGAAGTTGTTACCGTTAACATCGTTGGAATACCCTAGTGGTTAAAACACAAGAATACGCTGTTGTCAGTCAGACAAGAAGATATGGTATCGCACCAATTATCAAGGCACTACTCAATAATGGTTACAGAATTATCGCTCAAGATTTTATTTTATCGATTCAATAATTGTCATATTGATATTTTATATCATCGTTGTTTCAATAATTGTCATTACACAAGATTTTCCATTATCTGAGCAATAATTCATATTATCTCAATAATATTATTAGATAACATTATTTACAATGTCTAGAAAGTTTCGCTCTAAGGAGAGCTTTGGTCATCTAATCAGCGCCAAAGAAAGAGAGATCCTTATCGAAAGCCCCTCTATCCTCGAAAACTCGCCTCGTCGTCATTAATAATGTGATTCTCGTAATATTATTTATGAATAATTAATTATTGATTTATATGATGAGGAAAATATTGATTTTATGAGGATATAGATGGAGAAAATTTTTAATGTGACAATTGTTGAAAATTAATATTTTATCTTTTTCTCGATAAAATAATTTATTTAAATATATTATTTTAATAATATATTAACGATGATATTTTTACAATGAATGTGGGATATATGAGTATATGAGAGAGGAAGAGTATTTTGTGGCATTAAATGTTTAACACATGTTTTGTGTGTCGGTGGACACAATTATCGATGTAAATTTGATTATACCATGAAAATCGCCCTGCTTGTGAATTTTTGGCCAATTTCGCTTGGAATTTGAAAAAATTTCTTCCGCAGTTATAGAGAATTGAATTTCCTATAAAAATTCGCGAGATTCAATTTTCCGATAAAAGGGCTATTTATTATGAATTATCAAGTTCAAGTTCAAATAATTAATTTTGGGAGTTTTAGTTAATTATTTTGAGAAAACGTTTTTACAACTAAGTTGGCCTCACACGTGATTCAAATGGGCTGAGATCAGTTGTTCAGGTGGGCTAAGGAAAATGTGAAAAATATATTAATATTATATTCAATTTTCTACTTTGGTGTTCTAAGATTTTCCTATAAATAGGTGCTTAGGTTAGAATTGAAAATCACACCGTAAACCCAAGTTTCTCTCTATTTCTCTCGATATATCGAGCGTATTCTTGTGAGTATACTTTGAGTGTTGTTATATATATGCAAGTTTCCTTCAAATTTCTCAGATCCAGCTTTTTTCACCGGCACCGCTATTGTGAGGTAAGTGGATATTATTATTAAAATGATATTATTTCTTTCAATATCATTACGTCAAGTATCGATCCGGACTTTTAATCAAATTTGGAACTTTTTGTGCGTCGAGTTATTATTCACGATACCAAGACTATTCACGATAATTACATTATTCATGAATACTAAGACTATTCACGTAAAAATAAAATTTTTCCTTTTCGTCCAAAATATCTATTGTGGATACTAGCTTTGATTATATCCATGTTTTGATCATTCTTGAATTTTACACCACTATGATTATTTATGAGGTATTTTTGGACATGAAATAATCAAATACTAATCCTTAATACTTGTTCTTTTTGTTTCTCCGGATTCGCTTTTCTTTAAAATATTTTTCATCATCCTCACCCTAAATGATGATATTATCAATATCTTTGGCCCAGTAGTGTAAAGATGAATGATTTTCGATGAATATCTTTAAGTAGAGAAAAGATGAACAGTGTTTAGATTAACACGACCGATCGATGAATATCTTTCGCCTAAGAGTAAAGTAAAGATGAATATTTGATTCAAGATGAATATCGATTGATGTTTGTGGATAAAATAATGATGATGGATCGTTAAATTCATAGATATTAGTAGATTTCATCATCTACGTAACTCTTCTATGAATTAATATTTTCGCCGCTAATATTGCTCTAAAACTTGTTGTTTAATGTATTCTCTCGTATTTTTTCCTATCAAGACTAACGATAATTTGTCAGATATTATCTTAGTCATAATATTCTTTATCGGGCTACTGAGCTCACCCTTTTCCTTTTTGTTCCATTTTTCTTCTCGTGAGGCGTAGAATGTAATGAAAGTACTAATCTGGGTATGGAATGAAGGTTCTAGAGAGAGTTGTTTAGTAGTCCTCACCATTTTATAAAATAATGTATCAATAAATGTGATGAGGATTTATTTGGGTATAGATATGCCTGTAAGATAATATTTGTATTCAAACTCACGCTTTTATCGTTGTAATAATAAAGTTGTAGTTGTTTCTTCGCACTCACGTATCGACAACTCGTAATGGGTGATGTATACCTATTTTGGGGGGGCGCCACATGTGGTATCGTAGCTTAGGATACGATCTCCGGCATGAGATCGGGAATGTAACCAGAGGGAGAGATGAGTAAATCCTTCGCTAAAGGTGTCCTACCTAAGCTTATTTGTTAGTTGGTCAAGATATAGGATATTATGTGATATATTGATTTCCTTAATTAACCCTTTGTTTTACGACAAGATTTTACAATGTCGATCGAGAATATTAACAATGGAAATGAGACCGTGGAGACGCCTTTGCAGACTCACCAACGAGGAGAACGCAACAACAGTCGGCAATGTTCCTTCCGTGAACAACACCAATCGAAAGCAGATGATGAACGAGGGATGTTTAGAAGCTTTTTACAGCTCATGCAAAATCGCATTTAGGAGACTCGTGTTCAAAATACAGAGAGAAATGATAGAATTCACCGGGTTGTCACAAACCAAAAGCTTCAAAGAGTTGGGACCGCTGTAATTTAAGGGAAAGTTTGATCCGATCACGGCGAAACACGGGTCAAGCAAATTACCAAGATATTCGATGTCTGGGATGCACGGAGGAACATAGGTTCCATTCGCCACCTTTATGTTTCGTGGCGAAGCAGCAGCATCACATCGGTGGGAGTCTGTGAAACGAACCTCACCGCCAAGACTTAAAGATGTCTTGGGAAATGTTTCGTAAACTTTTCAATGAAAAATACTTTCCCGAAAGTGTTCGCATATAAAGGAAGTGGAGTTTATTAGATCGAGTAGTAATAACACGACGATTGTCCCAAAGACGAGGCGAAGTTCATCATGAGTTATCCAGTGTTGCACCTCATTTGGTGGAGAATGAGGAACGATGACGCCGATGTTTCTTAGAGGTTTCAAACCCCGACATACTTCAAAGATCTCAATTCTCATAAATTTTCTCTCTATTCGGGATGTTGTAAATGTGGCTCAATTATTAGAGCGAGATAACGAAAGTACACGGCCAACCGAGGGACCACAACCAGTTCATACCGGATATAGTAGCCAATAAAACAACGATAACCAAATGAGAAAGAAAAATACGGACAAAAATGGTAACCACTCCGGTGGTAATCACGGCCATAAAAATAAGAAGCGAAGTTCAGAGGTGATTTTAAAAGAGGAGATTTAACAACTAATTATGTGAAGACGAAAGTGCCTAAGCAAAGAATCGGTTCTAGAAGAGGAGAACCACCACAAGTCATATGCTATTAAAATGGGAAAAGAGGACATATCACCAAACCGCCCACAACAGCTCAAGGTATGCTATAATTGTGGAAAGGAAGGACATATCGCCGAGATCAGACAGAAGAAAACCTAGTTCAATGGGGGATCGTGACTCAAAAGATCGTCCCCGTAAAAGTCAAAGTCAATCTGGTTCGGAAGAAGCGTTTGTTCAGGATCGTCAAAATGCGAGGAACCCAAACGAGGTGATCACGGTAAGTTTATTTATAAATTCTCAAGTTTATACCTTACTTGATACCGGTATACCCATTCATTTATCTCTCCCGCTTGTGCTCAACGCTTAAACTTGACTCGAGAAATTAGACTTTGACCTATCTCGTGGAAACTCCGCTAGAGAAACTTTCATCACATCCACTTTTTATAAATCTTGTTTGATTCAAGTGGCACCATCACCTTACCCGTTGAATTTTATCTCTTTAAAGATACTTGCTTTTGATGTGATTTGTGGATTGATTGGTTAACTACTCATCATGCCAAAATTGATTGTTTTCGTAAGGTTGTTAGTTTTCATATTCCTAACCAACCCGTTGTATTTAATTCAAGCAACTAAACCATTAAAATCAATCACCATCATATCTAATCATAAAGCTATTCGCTTATTGAAAAATGGATGTCAAGCTTTCATAGCTCATGTTATGGATTTGAATAAAGACACGCCGATTTGAATAATATTCCGTTGTTATCGACTTTCCGACGATTTCGAAGAACTTCCCTGGCCTCACCCCTAACGTGAAGTTGAATTTTTATCGATCTTCAACCCGGTACCAAGCCCATTTCTAAACCCCATATCGAATGGCTCCTATTGAACTTCAGAGTTAAAGGTCCAACTACAAGAGCCGCTGGACATCGGTTTCATTCGCCCAAGACATCTCCTCGGGGTGCTCCTGTTTTATTCAGTGAAAAGAAGAAAGACGGAGTATGCGACTTTCAGACGACTATCGAGAATCGAACCATGTCACCATCAAGAATAGGTATCCTCACCTCGTATTGATGACCTGTTTGACCTACCTTGCAAGGAGCACAATTCTTTTCAAAGATCGATCTTCGCTCGATATCATCAAATCAAGATTAGAATCGAGGATATTCCAAAGACCGCCTTCGTAACTCCAGACGGCATTATGAATTTTAGTCATGTCTTTTCGGATTAACTAATGCTCCTCGCGACTTTCATGGATATGATGAACCGAGTATTCAAGGAATATTTGGATCAATTCATTGTTGTCTTTATTGATGACATCCTCAGATATTCCAAAAGTCGTGAAGATCATGAGCACCATTCAAGTCGGTACTCCAAAGGCTTCGTGAAAACAAGATTTATGCCAAGTCAAGAAATGTGAGTTCGCTCGAGCTTGAGGAAGTAGCATTCCTCGGGCACGTGGTGTCGAATCATGGAGTATCCGCTGATCCAAAGAAAGATCAAGCAATACAAAGTTGGGAGCAAACCAAGTTTGGATCAAGACGTAGCTTTTTGGGCTTAATTGGTTATTATCGGAGATTCGTGGAAGGGTTTTTCGAATCGCTACTCTCATTAACCCGCCTAACTCCTAAGGATACAAAATTCGTTTGGAGCGAAGAATGCGAGAAGAGTTTCCAAGAGCTTAAGAGGAACTCATTTCTAAGACTGTTTCTAACAATACCATCCGTACGGATGGATTTGTTATCTACGATGCTTCGTGCAAAGGGTTAGGATGTGTTCTCATGCAACGTGGGAAAGTCATAGCCTATGCCTCTCGACAACTCAAAGAATATGAGAGAAATTATCCTACTCATGATCTAGAGTCAAAGCAATGCTTTCGAACTAAAGATCCGGAGGCACTATCTATATAGGGAGAAAGTGGAGATATATTCGCACCATAAAAGCCTCAAATATTTCTTCACGTTAAAAGGAACTCAACACGCAAGAACGACGCTGGCTCGAAAGTTGTTGAAAGATTACGCACCACACTATTCAATACCATCCCGAAAAGCGAACGTGGTAGCCGACGCGTTGAGTAGAAGATCATATGCAGAACGAAAAGCGATGATGTCAAGATAATACGACAGAGCCAACTTTAATAGAAAAGTTAAGGTCGCTTCAAGCCACCCAATCTTGAGTCGATGCGTATGAAGAAGAAAGTACAAGAAGGAGCTATTCCTAAGCTTAGAATTGATGAAGAAGGAATACTTCGAGTCCACTCTGACTTTCAGGTTCCTAACGACTCGATTCAAGTACAAGATTACGATGGAGGCACACAATACACCATTTGCAATCCATCTTCGAAGTACTAAAATGTATCGTGATCTTCGACATACATTTTGGTGGAACAATACGAAGAGAGAGATTGCAAAGTTTATCTCGATGTGTTTAACTTGTCAACGTAAAGCGCGAGCATCTAGTACCTAAGGGTCCGTCAGAACCACTGAGATTCAAATGGAAGTGGGAACACATTACCATGGATTTCAAGCATGGGTCTTCCTACGGTTTCTCATGGCATCAATGCTATTTGGGTTATTGTTGATAGATTAACCAAGTCTCGCTTTCATTTCTTGTCGACACGGAGACTTATTCCTTGAACGCCTTGCTCAGATGTACGTAGATGAGATTATGAGATCGTATGGCATGCCAAGATTCATAGTTTGGATCGTGACCCAAGATTCACTTCAAGATTTTGGGTTAGCTTGCAAAAAGCTATGGGCACGGATTTACGAAGATCATCCTCAAAACGGACGGACAATCAAAGAGGACTATTCAAACTCTTGAAGATCTATTAAGACTCGTGTCCCAGACTTCAAAGGAGTCGATAAGTATTTACCATGGTGGAATTCTCCTACAACAACAGCTTATCGCAAGCATTGGTGTGGCCCCATTTGAAGCATTATATGGACGAAAGTGTCGCTCTCCAAAGATGTTGGGACGAGGTGGGTGAAGAAAATTTTTGGGACCCGAGTCAGTACATACATATTACTTTTAAAAGATCTAAATGATTCAAACGATACAAAAGGCACAAGATCGATAAAAGAGTTATGGATCTTCATCGAAAGGACGTAGAATTTAGTATCGGGGATCATGATCGTCAACAGGTCGCCCCATGGAAAGGGAGTTACAAGATTCGGAAGAAGAGAGGAAAGCTCAATCCACCATTTATCGGGTCCATATCAAATTCTCGACCGAGTAGGTAATGTAGCCTATAGACTCGCTGCTACCTCCGAGTATGTCTCGTGTTCATAATGTGTTTCACATATCCGCATTTCAGAAATATGTGAAATAACCCAACCACGCTATTGAAGTTAGAACCAGACGAGATATAGTCAAGACTTAACGTATGAGGAGGTAATTGCCAAGATCTTGGATAGGAAGGAGCATGTCCTACGCATAAAGGTCATACCACAAGTTAAAGTTTTATGGAGGAATCATGTTATAGAGGAAATGACCTGGGAATTAAAAACGGAAATGAAAGCGAGGTATCCTCATCTTTTCGAAACACCAGGTACGTACGTTAATTTCGAGGACGAAATTTCATAAGAAAGGGATGTTGTATGTGACGCCCCAAAAATAGGTATACATCACCCATTCTGAGTTATCAATACATGGTTCAGAAACAACTACAACTTTATTATTACAATAGTAAAATTTTGAGTTTGAATACAAATATTATCTTCTAGACAATATCTATACTCAAATAAATCCTCATCACATTTATTGATACATTATTTTACAAAAATGGTGAGGACTACTAAACAACTCTCTCTAGAACCTTCATTCCATACCCCGACTGCACTCGCTATATTCTCGCCTCCCGAGAAGAAAAATGGAACAAAAAAGGAAAAGGGTGAGCTCAACTAGCCCAAGAAAGAATATTATGACTAAGATAATATACAACAAATTATCATTAGTCTTCAACAGGAAAAATCTAATAGATTACAATAGACAACAAGTTTTAAATCAATATTCGCAGCGAAAATAATAATTCATTAGAAGAGTTAAGTTGAGAATGCAAACTACTATCTTCTATGTATGAATTTTAAAGTTCATCATCTATCTTTTATCCCTGTAACATCAATCAATATATATCTCGAATCAAATATTCATCTTTGCACTATAGGCCAAAGATATTCATCACTGGTCATGTTCATCTAAACACTGCTCATCTTTTGACCACGGCCAAAGATATTCATCGAAATCATTCATCTTTGCACTACATGTGCCAAAGATATTCAATAATATCATCATTTAAGATCGAGGATGATGAAAAATATTTTAAAGAAACGAATCCAAAGGAAACAAAATGACAAGGATTAAGGATTCGTGATTTTATTTTATCCATGTCCAAAAATACCTCAAAAATAATCATAGTGGTGTAAAATTCAAGAATGATCAAAATATGGATACAATCAAAGCTAGTATCCACAATAGATATTTTAGATTTAAAAGGTAAAATTTTCATTTTTCGATGAAATAGTGTTCAGATTCAGAATAAGGTCGATACGTGAATAAGGCCAGATAGTGAATAAGAATCCGACACACCAAAAGTTCCAAATTTGATAAAAACTTCAGATCAATATTTTAGCATAATGATATCAAGAAATAATATCATTACAAAAAAAATATATCCCTCAGAAGACCTCAACTTTTTATAAATAAAGATGAATTTTTCTATAAATATTATTTTGGATATTATGGAATAAATTTGATATAATGTTATAAATATGGGTAATATTTATAAATTTTGCAAAGTATGCAAGTTGTTATAAAATATTCGTTTGGTCTGGGAATATTCTTTTGTTAGGAATATTCGTGATAATGGCTCAATCATTGGTGGACCCCACAATGTAATTATCATTTGATCGAGAAAACGATAAAAAATATTTTATAAAAATAACTACGAGGTGTTACCGTTAAAACCGCTGAACTATCCGGTGGTAAAAGTACAAGAATATGCCAGAGTTGCATAAGAAGACACCAGATTGATTATCGATGCTTACGTGAGAAGTCACTCACCTATGCTCAATTATTGCTACAAAGAATCACCGCGATCATATCCCTTATATTATCGATTCAATTATTGTCACAAAGATCATCCAGATAATATGTTATAGTATTAAATCAATAATCGAGACTTACGTTATAAATGATTAATAATTGTTGAAAGATTAAATATGTGTTGATGAAAAAAAATAATTTGTGGTAAGTTTGATTATTTTATGGGGGCTCATATGTCGTCATCTAAGAGTCTCTTTCAAGAGACCCGTGATTTTATCAATAAAGATTTAAATTTTGTCAAAATAATTTTTAATATTATGGTGTGAATTTGAGATAATATTATAGTCAGGTAGTATTTATAAATTTTGCAAAGTATGCAAGTGGTTATATTATATTCGATTGGCTCTGGGAATATCTTGTTTAAGCAGGAATATTCGCATAACTACCAATCATTGGTGGACCCTTAATAATGTAATTCATCATTTGATCGAGAAAACGACAAAAATATTTTTATTGAAATAACTACGGAAGTTTTACCGTGGTTACCGCTGAACTACTCAGTAGTAAAAGTATAAAGAATACGCTGTGGTCGCATAAGAAGACACCCAGATTGATTATCGATGTTTATGTGAGAAGTCACCGGTTTGATTCCATTATCATGTCGATTAATAATATGAATTATTATAATGATAATGACGCTTTTGTTTTATTCAGATTATTAACGTAATAAAATGTAAACATCTTTTATATAAAATAGAATACTTTATTAAAGTTATTCTATAAATGTAATATATTATATTTTATTACGCATAGTGTTGCATAGTGTTTTCATTATAGTGTTTTGCATATAGTATTGCATAAATGTTTGCAGATAGAAAAATTTTTATATAAATAGAATATATTATATTTTATTTAAAAGATTTTTCTTTAAATATGGACCCGCCGATTAAAGTAAATCAATCTGGACCGCTCATGGATTAGTTACTATGCATTCCATTTTCCTATAAATAAGCTCATTCCTTCATTATTTTCTTACTTAATTCATCAAACTCTAGAGAGAGAAATTATAGTAGAAGGTTATAGAGAGAAAGTTATGTAAAGAAGAAGAGTATTCTCGCTACTTCACTACTTCTATATTCGGTTCTTTTTACTTAGTGGGTGTTATTCTTCTTCGAAGAGAACTTCGTTATTCCATTCATTATCATTTCGTTGAATAACTCGTAAAAGTGGCATACCCTATACATAACTCAGACACGCTGACATACCCTATACTTGGTGAAATCCTTATGTTATTCCATCGCTTATTATTCTCGTTGAATAACTCGATACGTGGTTTACCCTATACTTGGTGACATTCTTCTATTATTCTCATTGGAACATCCCGTTTACGTGTTTTACACCCGACCTGGTTCCGCTTTTTTATTATTCGTTGAACATCCTGCGTCTGGTGTGTTTTACACCGACCGGTTCCGCTTTTTATCATTCGCTGAATATCCTATCGCCAGTGTTTTACACCGGATCCGGTTCCATCTTTATTATTCTGTTGAACATCCCGCTTGTGTGAATTTCACCCGACTCGTTCCGTTATTATTATTTGTTTGAATAACTCGCCTCCTGCAAGTACCGCATTTACGGTGATTTCTTTTGTTATTCCATTCTTTATTATACCCATTGGTTAAAACTTTGACTTCTATACTCCATGAAATTAGTAGAATATCCTCGATATTTGCGTTTCATCCAAAGATCTTTTCATGGAAATATTCTTCCGATCATTATTGAATTTTACTCTACTAAACAAGATCATGTCGACAATTTGGACGTTAATAATTCATGGATTAAATAATTCTTGAACTTGTTTTATTGAATTACTATGTCATTGTCATCATCCTCATGTTATATTTTGTTATCTTCGCTTACGTAAGCATAGATGAACTTAATATGATTATGACCAGGATCATTCAGATAATCACGACTTGATATAAATAATGTGACAAAAGTCCTCAAAGGGTTCGTAATGCGTTGTTGATGGATAGTTTTGGTATGATTATGACCTGGGTGATTCTAAGATAGTCACTTAACCATCGATAATTTGATGAAAATCCTCGACCGTGGTTCGTGTGGATGATTAGATGTGGTGGTTTATTTATTGTCGAGTCTCACGATAAAAATTGATGAAAACCTTTAAAACCTAAAAGATAGTAGATTTTATTCTCTACTGACTCTTTTAATGGATCGCTATTATTCACGCAGCTTAAACCGGTTGTCTATTGTATTTTATCGCTTTAACACTGTCAAGGCTAATGATAATTTATTCGCATTATCTTAGTCATAATATTTTCATCGGGCTAGTTGAGCTCACCTTTCTTTCACCGCTCTCTTCGTGAAATGAGAACATACCGGGATTTAGCCTGGGAACGTAAGTAATGGTCCAGAGGATAAGATTAGTAGTCCTCACTATTCGTGAAATAAGGTGATAATAGTTGTAATGAGGACTCCTTTCGAGTTTGTATAATATCTAGTAGACAATATTTGTATTCAAACTCACAGCTTATGTCAGATTGCATACCTAAAGTTAGGTTAGTAAGTTGTATTTGAATTTATGTACCATGTAAGTGGCACCCAAGATGGGTGACGATACTTAATTTTTGGGGCGCCACACTCTTCGTCAATAGTAATTACCTTCTTCAATAGTAATTATCCTTGTGAATAGTATTTACCTTCGCCAATAGTAATTACCTTCGCCAATAGTAATTACCCTTGTGAATAGTATTTACCTTCATTCAATAGTAATTACCTTCGCAATAAGTAAGAATTACCCTTGTGAATAGTATTTATCTTCATCAATAGTATTTACCTTCGTTAATAGTAATTACCTTTACCGTAGACGTCGAACCACTTGTCGTTTCACATTACAAAGGCCAACCATTACAAAGGCCAAACCAAATCAAGCCACTCGCTTTTTTCACACGACTAAAAGTAAGTTTAGAAATCTTCTATAAATAGAGGCCTAGGCTTCATTATTTTCACTTAATTCATTCAAGCTTATATATAGAGAGAAAGTAGAGAAGAGAATAAGAGAAAAGAAGAAGAGTATTTTGTTACTACATCGTCATAAAGATTCAATCTCCTACCAAATGTAAGTGGGTGTTATTCTTGTTATTCTTTCTTATTCATCGAAGATAACTCATTGTTATTCCATTGCTTATTATTATTCGTTGAATATCCTCGTATAAGTGGTTTACCCTATACTTGGTGACATTCTTTATCATTCTCGTTGAATATCCTATCTCGTGTGTGTTTTACACGGATCGCTGGTTCCATTCTTTATTATCTCGTTTTGAACATCCCGCTTGGTGAATTTCACCCGACTTGGTTCCATTATTTATTATTCATCGTTGAATAACCGTTCCGTTTGGCCGTCTGCATCGCATCGCATGGTGATTTCTTTTGTTATTCCATTCTTTATTATACCCAAATAAGTTAAAACTTTGACTTCTATACTCCATGAAATTAGTGGAATATCCTCGATATTTCGCGTTTCATCCAAAGATCTTTCATGGAAATATTCTTCCGATCATTCTTGAATTTTACTCTACAAAACAAAGATCACGTCGATAATTTGACGTTAATAATTCCCGGATAAAATAATTTTGAACTTGTTTTTATCAATTCTTATATCATCATTGTCATCATCCTCATGTTTATATTTTTTAAAGTCATCTCGGGGCCCAGAAAGCATGGGATGGACTTGGTATGATTATGACTCGCAGAGACTATTCTTGTAATCATTTAACCGTAATGTTACAAATGATGTGGTAAAAATCCTCAAAGGGTCAGAAAGTATCGATGGACGCTTGTTGGTACGATCATGATTATTAATGAATACACAAATATTCTCGCCCGTAGAAAGGCATGAATAATTGTGGTCGTGATACTAAAGAATATCCTCGTCAGAAGTGCAGGGGTGATTCGATGATGTGGAATATTTATTAAAGTCGAGTCTCAAATTTATAACAGTTGATGAAAAACCTTTAAAACCTAAAAGATAGTAGATTTTATTTTCTACTGACTCTTTTTAATGGATCAGATATTTCACCGCAGCTTAAACCTGATGTTCTATTATATTTTATCGCTTAATATTGTGTCAAGACTATTGATAATTTATTCGCATTATCTTAGTCATAATATTTCATCGGGCTAGTCGAGCTCACCCTTTCTTTCACCGTTTCTCTTCGTGAAATGAGAATATACCGACTTAGCCTGGGAAACGAGTGATGGTCCCCAAGATAAGATTAGTAGTCCTCACTATTTCGTGAAATAAGGTGATAATAATTGTAATGAGGACTTTTCGAGTTTCAGATAATATCTAGTAGATTTATATTTGTATTTAAACTCACGCTTTATGTCGATTGCATACTACGCTTATGTTAGTAAGTCAGATTTTAAATTGCACTACGTAAGTGGCGCACCCAAGACGGGTGATGTATACCTAATTTTGGGGGCGCCACAGCTTGGTATCGTAGCTTAGGATACGATCCCGGCTAAGATGTGAGAATAGTACTAGAGGGGAGAGACGGGAATACTTTTCGCTAAGATTTGACCTACCTAAGTTTATGTGCTATTTTATTGGTTGGTCGTAAGATAGGATAATTTGTTATACGTCAATTAACCCTTTGTTTTGTGGCAAGATTCAAAATGACATCCGAGAATGTTGAGAATAAGAATGGAGCGCAGCGATCGCTGATTCACCACATATCAATAATCGTGATAATGTGCATCGTGAAGGCGATAATCCTCACGCAAAAAACAACAACACCGACCAAATGATGAACGATCAAATGTTCAGAGGCTTTATGTAATTTATGCAACAAAGAAAGTAGAGCGAAGCGACTCGCCCAAAACGTAGTGGAAACACGAAACTCTCAAGTGGTCACCGCTAAACAATTCAAGGAGCCGGGACCACCGAGTTTAAGGGAGAGCAAAACCACTTCAAGCGAAGCATGGATAAAGCAGATTACCAAGATATTTGATGTCTGGGATGCTCCGAGGAGCAAAAGGTTCCTTTCACGCTTTTTATGTCATGAGAGGCAGACATCGGTGGGAATTCCAGAAACGACTCAACCTCATCAGATCCAAGATATCTTGGGAGAAGTTCCAGAGTCGTTTCAACGACAAATACTTTCCCGAAAGTATTCGCCATAATAAGGAGGTGGAATTTATCAAGTTCGAACAAAACAATACGACCGTGTCGCAATACGAGGCAAAATTTATGAGTTATCACGGCCAAGGCCCCACTGTGGATAATGAAGAGAGAATGGCGCTAATGTTTTTAAGAGGTTTCAAGTCGAGATACGCCAACATCTTATTTCTCATAAACCGTGGTTTGTATTCAGATGTTGTAAATAGGGCTCGCTTAGTGGAACGCGATAACGAGTCAACACAACTAAAAAGAGAGCAAATTAAAAATTATAATACCAACAGAGAGTAGTCATCGGTTTATGGACAACAAGCGTGAGGGAATCAACAAAGCCGAGATATGGTAACCACTTCTTTGTGGTAATCGTACAAAACAATAAGAATGGACATTTCAAGAAAAGGAGATTCAACAATGATGGAAAGACGCCAAGACCAAAGACCCATTGTTAAGGAAGGAGAAAGACCACCTATCATATGCTTCAAATGCGAGAGAGAGGACACATCGGGCCCAAATCAAGGCCACGTCATTGGCCCAAAGCATGTTATAATTGTGGAAGAGAAGGTCACTTAGCTCGATTTTGTTGCCATCAAGACAAATTCAGCTAGGATGGAGGCACCAAAGGCCATCCCGTAAAATTCAAACCTAGAAGGCAAAGGAGAAAGCGTTTGTTGTGACCTCCCAAAGAGCAAGGAACCCGAATGAGGTCATCACATGTAAGCTTATCATAAACTCTAATGAAGTCTATACTTTATTTGATACCGCTTCTACCCATTCTTTTATTTCTCCTACTAGCGCCATCGATTAAATTTGACCGAGAAATTAGACTTTCGACTTATCTCGTGGAAACTCCGCTGGGAGAAACCTTCATTACATCCATCGCTTATAAGTCTTGTTTGGTTCAAATCCAGCACCTCACATTACCCGTCGATCTTATTTCATTAAAAATACTTGCATTTGACGTGATTCTGTGGATTGATCGTTAACTACTTATCATGCAAAAATTGATTGTTTTCGTAAGGTGTTAGCTTTCATATTCCTAATCAACCTATTATGCTAATTCAAACGACCAAACCATTAAAATCAATCACGGCCATCTCAAGCCATAAAGCTATTCGCTTATCGAAAAACGGATGTCAAGCTTTCTTAGCTCATGTCACGATTTAAACAAAAATACGCCGCTTTTAAACGATATTTCTATTGTTAATAAATTTCCGACGATTCCTCAAGAACTTCCTCGCCTACCCCCCAGAGCGTGAAATTGAATTTTTGTATCGACTTGAACCCCAGACAAAACCTATTTCCAAAGCCCCATATCGAATGGCTCCTATTGAACTTTCGGAGTTAAAGACCCAACCGCAGGAATTGTTAGACATCGCTTTTTATTCGCCCTAGTACTTCTCCTCGGGGTGCTCCCTGCTCTATTCGTGAAGAAGAAAGATGGGAGAGGCGATTTCAGATTGATTATCTGGAGTCAATCATGTCACCATCAAAAAATAGTATCCATTGCCACGTATCGATGACCGCTTCGACCAGCCAGCAAGGAGCCAAATTCTTTTCAAAGATCGATCTTCGCTCTTGATATCACCAATCAAGATTGTAATCACGACATTCCAAAGACGCGGCCGTAACTCCCAGACGGCATTATGAATTCCTAGTCATGTCCTTCGATCGACTAATGCCCCGCCGCCTTCATGGATATGATGAACCGAGTATTCAAGGAATATTTAGATCACTTTGTGGTCGCCTTTATTGATGACATCCTTATTTATTCCAAAAGCCGTGAAGATCATGAGAACACTTGAGGTCGACACTCCAAAAGCTTCGTGAATATAAGCTTTATGCCAAGTCAAGAAATGCGAAGTTCGTCAAGAAGTAGCATTCCTTGGGCACGTGGTATCAAGTCATGGAATATCCGCTGACCCAAAGAAAGATCAAGCTATTCAAAGTCGGAACAACCTAAATCGCTGATCAAGACGTAGCTTTCTGCTTAATTGGTTATTATCTGAGATTCGTGGAAGGATTTTCTAATCGCTACTCCATCGACTCACCGACTCGGAAAGATACAAAGTTCTATTGGAGCGAAGAATGTGAGAAGAGTTTTCAAGAACTCAAGAGAGACTTATTTCAAAGACTGCTCGACAATACCATCCGCTCTTGAGGGATTTGTCATCTAAAGTGATGCTTCTAGCAAAGGGTGGGATGTGTTCTTATGCAACATGGAAAAGTTATAGTTTATGCCTCGCGACAACTCAAAGAATATGAGAGGAATTATCCTACTCATGATCTAGAGTCAAAAATTGTTGTTTTCAGACTTAAAATTTGGAGGCATTACTCAGATGGGGAGAAAGTGGAGATCTTTACGATCATAAAAGCCTCAAATATTTCTTCACTCAAAAGGAACTCAACACGCGACAACGACGCTGGCTTGAACTGCTGAAAGATTATGATCATACCATCCAATACCATCCCGAAAAGTTTAACGTGGTAGCCGACGATCGAAAGTAGTAAAATCATACGCAAGCACGAAAAGCGATATTGTCAACGCAAAGGCCCATTTTTGTGTGACTTGCAAAGGATGGAGATAGAGTTAAAGACTCTGTGGACGATGTGATGATAGCGAGTATACGAAGTAGAACCGATTTTAATCGATAAAGTTAAAGTCGCCAAGCTATGCACTGGAGCCGATGCGATGAGGAAAAAAAGCAAGAAGGTGCTACGCCAAGCAAGAATCGATGAAGAAGGAATACTTCGAGTCAACTCTGCACTTTTGTGTTCCTAACGACTCGATTTAAAGTATAATATCATGATGGGAGGCGCACAACACACCATTTGTAATCCATCTCGGGAGTACCAAATGTATCATGATATTCGCTATACATTTTGGTGGAGCAATACGAAGAGAGAGATAAATACTGCTTATCTCAAGGTGTCTAACTTGTCAACGAAGTTAAAGCGGAGCATCAAGTACCAAAAGGTCCATCAGAACCACTTGAAATTCCGTAATGGAAGTGGGAGCACATTACCATGGATTTCGCTACGGCCTTCCTAAGGTTTCTCAAGGCATCGATGCGATTTGGGTCATTGTTGATAGATCGACCAAGTCCGCCATTTCTTACCGACACGAGAAACTTATACACTTGAACGCCTCGTCAGATGTACATAAACGAGATTGTAAGATCGCATGGTACGCCAAGATCCATAGTTTCCGATCGAGACCCAAGATTCACTTCACGATTTTGGGTTAGTTTGCAAAAAGCTATGGGCACAGATTTCACGATTTAGCTTTCAAGATATCATCCTCGACGGACGGACAATGGAGAGGACTATTCAAACTCTCAAGATCTATTAAGACTCGTGGTCCTTGATTTCAAGGGAGTGGGACAAGTTCTTACCATCGTGGAGTTTTCCTACAACAACAGCTTATCAAGCAAGTATCGCATGGCTCCATTCAAGCATCAGATGGAAGAAAGTGTCGCTTCCAAAGATACGGGATGAGGTGGGTGAAGCAACGTTGTTGGGACCGAGTTGGTACGTATGACTACTTTTAAAAGATTCAAACGATCCGACAACGATAAAAAAACCTCACAAAATCGATAAAAGAGTTATGCCGATCTTCATCGAAAGGACGTGGAATTCGATATAGAGATCATGTGTTGTTAAGAGTCGCTTCCATGGAAAGGAGTTACAAGATTTGGAAAGAGAGGAAAACTTAATCCTCGATTCATCTGGCCCATTTTTAATCCTCGATCGAGTAGGAATCGTGGCCTATAGACTCGCTTTTACCGCCAAATATGCCTCGTGTTCATAACGCTTTTTCACATATCTATGTTACGTAAATATGTGAAAGACCCAACCATATTATCGAAGTTAGAACCTGATTTAAATAATGGAAGATTTGACGTATTTAAGAGGTTCCCTGCTCAAATTTTGATAAGAAGGAACATATTCTACGCTTCCAAGGTTATACCTCAAGTCAAAGTTTTGGAGGAACCAATGTATGTCGAGGAAATGACTGGGAGTTAGAATCAAATGAAATCAAGGTATCCTTACCTCTTCGACATACCGTGTACGCACTCTAATTTCGAGGGCTTAAATTTCATGTTAAGGGAGGTCAGAAGACCCCAAACTTTTATAAATAAAGATGAATTTTTCTATAAATATTATTTTTGAATATTATGGAATAAATTTGATATAATGTTATAGTTGTGGGTAATATTTATAAATTTTGCAAAGTATGCAAGTTGTTATAAAATATTCGCTTGGCTCTGGGAATATTCTTTTGTTAGGGAATATTCGCATAACGGCTCAATCATGGTGGACCCCATAATGTAATTATCATTTGATCGAGAAAACGACAAAAATATTTTATAAAAATAACTACGGAGGTGTTACCGTTAAAACCGCTGAACTACCCTATGGTAAAAGTACAAGAATACGCGTGGGTTGCATAAGAAGACACCAGATTGATTATCGATGCTTACGTGAGAAGTCACTCAAACTACGCTCAATTATCGCTACAAGAATGGTCACGATCATATCTCTTATATTATCGATTCAATTATTGTCACAAGATCATCTCAGATAATATGTTATATTAAATCAATAATTGAGACGACAAGTTATAAATGATTAATAATTATTGAAAGATTAAATATGTGTTGATAAAAAAAAATGATTTGTGGTAAGTTTGATTATTTTATGGGGGCTCATATGTCATCATCTAAGAGTCTCTTCGGTAATAAGAATTATTTCACAATAGTAATTACCTCATCATCTAAGAATTACCTTCGTCAAATAGTAATTACCTTCAATAAGAATTACCTTCACAATAGTAATTACCTTCACAATAGTAATTACCTTCAATGAATAGTAATTACCTTCTTCAATAAGAATTACCTTCGCCAATAGTAATTACCCTCACAATAGTATTTACCTTCGCCAATAGTATTTACCTTCAATAGTATTTACCTTCGCTAATAGTAATTACCTTTACCAGACGTCGAACCACTTGTCGCTTCACATTACAAAAGGCCGAACCACTTGTCGCTTCACATTACAAAGGCCAAACCACTTTTCTTTTCACATCATTAATCGTCAAGCCACTCGCTTTTCACACTAAGAAAAGCTAAGTTTAGAAATCTTCTATAAATAGAGGCTCAGGGCTTCATTATTTTTCATTTAATTCATTCAAGCTTATAGAGAGAGAAAGTATAGAGAGAATAAGAGAGAAAGAAGAAGAGTATTTTGTTACTACAATCGCTAAAGATTCAATCTCCTACCAAATGTAAGGGGTGTTATTCTTTCTTATTCACGAAGAGAACTGTTGTTATTCCATCGCTTATTATTCTCGTTGGAATAACTCAGATACGTGGTTTACCCTATACTTGGTGACATTCTTTATTATTCTCGCTGGAACATCCTGTCTGTGTGTTTACACCTGATTCGGTTCCGCTCTTTATTATTATTCTGTTGAACATCCTCGTCAGGTTTTACAATCGACCGGTTATTTTTTTATTATTCTCGTTGAACATCTCGTCAGGTGTTTTACATGGTGATTTCTTCGGTTCCGCCATTTTTATTATTATTCGCGTTGAATATCCTATCTCCGTGTAGTTTTCCTTGACCGGGTTCCATTCTTTATTATTCTCGCTTGAACATCCCGCTTAAGGTGAATTTCACCCGACCGGTTCCGTTATTTATTATTCTCGTTGAATAACTCGTCTGCGGCAAGGTCTATCGCATGCACGGTGATTTCTTTTGTTATTCCATTCTTTATTATACCCAAATAAGTTAAACTTTCGACTTCTATACTCCATGAAATTAGTGGAATATCCTCGATATTCATGCGTTTCATCCAAAGATCTTTTCATGGAAATATTCTTCCGATCATTCTTGAATTTTACTCTACAAAACAAAGATCATGTCGATAATTTGACGTTAATAATTCCCCGGATAAAATAATTTTGAACTTGTTTTATCAGACCCCAAATTATTAATAAATGAAATTTATTTTCCTCTATTTATTATTTTGAAATAGTAAGGGTTGATTTGATTAATGTGGATAGTTATGGGTAAAATACGCAAATATTTTAATAAGCAAGTGGTTATAAAATATTCATTATCGTTTGGGAATATTCGTTTGGTCGTGGAATATTCAGATCGTTTGGGAATATTCGCACGATACGCAGTTTTTTGTGGGCCCCATAACGAAAAGTTTATTGGATGAAGAAAACGACAAATATAAGTTGTTTATAAATAACTACAGTAGTTGTTACCGCTAATATCGTTGAATACCCTATGGTTAAAAAACACACTAATACGCGTTGTTGAACAAGAAGATACCAGATTGCACCAATTATTGATTCTTACGTAAGAAGGCACTACTCAATAATTGTTAAGAATTATCGCTCAAGATTTTATTTTATCGATTCAATAATAATCACGATCGATATTTTATATTATCGTTGTTTCAATAAATTGTCATTACACAAGATTTTCCATTATATCGCAAGCAATAATTCATATTATCCTAATAATATTATTAGATAACATTATTGGCAATGTCTAGAAAGTTCTCGCTCTAAGGAGAGGTTTGGTCACCTAATCAAGGCGCCAAGAAGGAGAGAGATCCTTATCGAAAGCCCCCCTCTTTCCGAACTACCGTCACAAGATCGTGATTCTCGTAATATTATTTGTGAATAATTAATTATTGATTTATATGATGAGGAAAATATTGATTTTATGTGGATATAGATGGAGAAAATTTTAATGTGACAATTGTTGAAAATTAATATTTTATCTTTTTCTCGATAAAATAATTCATTTAAATATATTATTTTAATAATATATTAATGGTGATATTTTTATAATGAATGTGGGATATATGAGTATATGAGGAGGAAGAGTATTTTTGTGGCATTAAATGTTTAACACATATTTTTGTGTGTGGTGGACACAATTATCGATCAAATTTGATTATAAATTGTAAAATCGTCTGCTTATGGATTTTTTGGCCAATTTTGTTTGGAATTTGGAAAACTTTCTTCTCGCAAAGTTGTAGAGAATTGAATTTCCTATAAAAAGTCGCGAGATTCGAATTTTCTGATAAAAGGGCTATTTATTATGAATTATCAAGTTCAAGTTCAAATAATTGATTTTTGAAGTTTAAAATATTTTAAATTAGAAAAACGTTTTTTTTTTTTTTGGGACTCATTTAATATGTGTTTAGGATGCTGAATTCAGATTTTATGTATGTGTAGAGAGAATTTGTAATATATATAATATTATTATATTAAATTTTCTACTTGGTGTTCTAAAGATTTTCCTATAAATAGGTGCTTAGGTTAGAATTGAAAATCACACCGTAAATCAAGTTTTTCTCTCTATATTATCGAGTTTATTCTTGTGAGTATTTTGAGTATACTTTGAGTATTGCTATATACTGCAAGTTCAAGTCATAGCCTATATCCTGTTTCAACTGTAAGTACTCGCTTTTCGAGGTAAGTGGATGTTATTTTATTCAAAATGATATTATTTCTTCAATATCATTATGCCAAATATTGGTTGGAAATTTTTATCAAATTTGGAACTTTTTCATGCTCTGGGTTACTATTATTCATGAGTTACTATTCATGAAAGTTACTATTTGAGTTACTATTCACGAAGTTACTATTCATTAGTTACTATTCAAGTTACTATTCACGAGTACTATTCACTTAAGCGTGATGATGTTTTTTTGAAATTTCTATCTTTTGTGTTTGAGTTACTATTCACGATACAAGACTATTCACGATACTAACTACTATTCACTTAATATTAAGACTATTCACCTAAAAATGAAATTTTTCTTTTTGTCCAAAATATCTATTATGGATACTAGCTTTGATCAGATCCATGTTTTGATCATTCTTGAATTTTACTCCACTCATGATTACTTATGAAGTATTTTTGAACTCGATTGTTTAAAATACTTAATCCTTAATATTTGTTTTTTTGTTTCAATCGATTCGCTTTTCTTTAAAATATTTTTCATCATCCTCACCCTAAATGATGATATTATCAATATCTCGGGCCCAGAAAAAAAAAGATGAATGATTTTCGATGAATATCTTTGGCCCAGAAAAAAGAAGAAAAGATGAAAACAGTGTCGAGATGAATACGATCGATCGATTAATATCTTTCGCCCAGAAAGCAAAAAGATGAACAGTGTTTAGATGAATACGACTAATCGATGAATATCTTCGCCTCAGAAGTGCAAAGATGAATATTTGATTCCGTATATATATCGATTGATGTTACAGGATAAAATATCGACGATGAACTTTTAAATTCATATATGTAAGATAGTAGTTTGCATTCTCTACTTAACTCTTCTAATGAATTATTATTTTCGCCGCTAAGATTGATTTAAAACCGGTTGTCTATCAGTATTCTATTAGATTTTTCCTCGCGTTCAAGACTAACGATAATTTGTTCAGATATTATCTTAGTCATAATATTCTTTATCGGGCTAGTTGAGCTCACCTTTTCCTTTTTGTTCCATTTTTCTTCTCGTGAGGTAGAATGTAATGAAAGTACTAAGCCTGGGTATGGAATGAAGGTTCTAGAGAGAGTTGTTTAGTAGTCCTCACCATTTTTGTAAAATAATGTATCAATAATTGTGATGAGGATTTATTTTGGTATGGATATTGTCTAGAAGACAATAATGTATTTAAACTCACAAGATATATGTTGTCATATTTTGCATTTACAAATGTATTAATAAAGTCAGTAGTTATTTCGCATCATGTATTTGGCGCACTCGTAATGGGTTGGATGGAATGGACCTATTTTGGGGGGCGCCACAGCTTGGTATCGTAGCTTAGGATATGATCTCTCCATGAGAGATCGGAATAGAACCAGAGGGGAGAGACGAGTAAATCCTTCGCTAAAGGTGTCCTACCTAAGCTTATTTTTATAGTGGTTAAGATATATAGGATATTATGTGATATATCGATTTTTTAATTAACCCTTGTTTTATGACAAGATTTGAGAATGTCGATCGAGAATATTAACAAAGGAGTAAATGAGACCGTGGAGATGCCTCATTTTACCAAACGAGGAGAACGCAACAGTCGGCAATGTACCTCCCGTGAACAAACACCACCGAAAGCGTATGATGAACGAGGGATGTTTAGAGCTTTTTTTTGTAGCTCATGCAAAATCGCATTTAGGAGACTCGTGTTCAAAATATGAGGAGGAAATGATAGAATTCACCGGTGGTCACACAACCAAGCAGCTTCAAAGAGTCGGGACCACCTGTAACTGGGAAAAAGCCGATCCGATCATTAAGCGCGAGACGGGTCAAACAAATTACCAAGATATTCGATGTCTGGGATGCACTTGAGGAATGTAAAGTTCCATTCGCTACTTTTTATGTTCAGAACGAGGCAGGCAGACGGTGGGAATCAGAAAGTTGCATCCATCCAACCGCACTCAAAGATGTCATGGGAGACATTTCAGAAAAACCTTCAATGACAAGTACTTCCCCGAAAGTATTCGGGCTATACGAAGGAAGTGGAGTTTATTAGATCGAGCAGTAATAACATGATTAAGTTGTCCCAAAGACGAGAAGGTAAGTTCATGAGTTATCCGTGTTTGCACCTCATTTGGTGGAGAATGAGGAACGATGACGCGGATGTTTTCGAGAGGTTCAAAACCCAAGATACGCCAAGATCTCATTTCTCATAAATTTTCTCTATTCAGATGTTGTCAATGTGGCTGGCTTGTTAGAGCGAGATAACGAGTACGCTCAACCGAGGGACCATAACCAGATCATATCAAGATAGCAAGCCATCGTAATAACGATAACCAAATGAGGAGAAAGAAGAATACGGACAAAGGCAGAACCACTCCGTGGTAATCGGGCCATGAAAATAGAAGAAGTTTAGCCTGGGAGGAGATTTTAAAAGAGGAGATTCAACAACCACTATGTGAAGACGCCAAGCCAAGAAAATCGGGTTCCAGGGAGGAGAAAGACCACCACCCGTCGAGATGTTACAAATGCGGAAAGAGGGATATATCACCCCAAACCGCCCACAACAGCTTTAAGGTATGCTATAATTGTGGAAAAGAAGGACATATCGCCGAGATCAGACGCAGATCGAAAACCCAAACCCAATGGAATGGTGACTCAAAAGGATGTCCCGTAAAAGTCAAAGTCAACGATTCCTCGAAGAGCGCTTTGTCGTGACTTCCATTAAAATGCGAGGAACCCGAACGGTTAGCATCAAGTTAGTTAATTATAAATTTTGCAAAGTTTATACCTTACTAGATACCTGCTTCTACCCATTCTTTTATCTCTTCGTCATACGCCAACGCTTGAACTCGACTAATGAGAAATTAGACTTTGACCTATTTATGGAGACTCTGCTAGAGAAACTTTCATTACATCCGTTGTTTAGAAATCTTGCTTGATTCAGTTGGCACTATCACATTACCGTTAACCTTATTTCTATAGAGATATTTGCTTTTGATGTGATTTTAAGGTTAACTACTCATCACGCCGAAATTGATTACTTTCGTAAGGTGTTAGTTTTCATATTCCTAAGCAACCCGTTATTCAATTCAAGCAATCAAACCATCAGTAGTCAAACATTTTCATATCAAGCCATGAAGTCATTCGCTTATTACGGATGTCAAGTTTTCTTAGTCCATGTTATGGATTTGAATAAAGACACGCCGATTTGAATAATATTCCCGTTGTTATTGATTTTTCCCGACGATTTTCAAGATTTTTCGCTTACTCCCAAAGCCTCGATATTAAATTTTGTATCGACTTTGAACCCCCAGACAAAACTCATTTCTAAAATCTCACATCGAATGGCTCCTATTGAACTTCGTGAGTTAAAAATTCAACTATAGAATTTGGTACCGAGCCTTTATCCGGTGACTTTTTGTGGAATGCACCAAGCCGCATTCATCGTAGGGGACACCATATTCGCAAGCGATAGTAAACCGACAGGTGTCATTGTAACGCATATCCAAGGTTGGGATATGAGTCAGCTTGAGAACAACCTAAGCTCCAGAATCTAAATACGTAGCTTTAGCTTAGCTTAGTTGGTTATTATCTGAGATTCGTCAAGGATATTCTCTAATCGCTATTCCATTAACGCAATTGACTCAGTAGAGATACAAAATTCGAATGGAGCAAGGAATGTGGGAAGAGCTTCAAGAACTCAAGAGAGACTCATTTCAAAGACATGTTTCACCATGCCATCCTCGAAAAGTTTAACGTGGTAGCCGACGTGTTCGAGTAGAAGATCGATACAAGTACGAAAGTACGATATTGTCAAAGACTCATTTCAGATAATTTACAAATAATAGAGATGGAGATGAAAACTCTAGGTACCCACGTGATGATATACGAGTATAATCGATTTTAATCGATAAAGTTAAAGTCGCTCAAGCACACACACACCGAGTCGATGAATTTGAAGAAGGAGGTGCAAGAAGTTGTTATTTCAAAAGTAGAATCTGTGAGGTGAGGAAAGCTCAAACCTTCGATTTATTAATCCATTTGAAATTCTCGATCGAATAGGAATCGTGGGCCTATAGACTCGCTTTTTTTACCGCCAAGTACGACGCGTGTTCATAACATTTTTCACGATCGATGTTACGTAAATATGTGGACTAATTCAACCACGCTATCGAAGTTAGAACCGACGAGATAGCCAAGACTTAACGACGAGGAGGTACCACAAGATCTTGGATAGAAAGAACATGTCCTATGTATCGAGGTTATACCACAAGTTAAAGTTTTGTGGAGAAACCATGCTATCGAGGAAATGACCGGGAGTTGGAAACGGAAATGAAAGCGTAGGTATTCTCATCTTTTCAAACACTGTGTACGTGACGCCAATTTCGAGGACTAAATTTCATAAGGAGGGAGGTCAGAAGACCTCAAATTATTAATAAATGAAATTTATTTTCCTCTATTTATTATTTTGAAATAGTAAGGGTTGATTTGATTAATGTGGATAGTTATGGGGAAATACGCAAATATTTCAATAAGCAAGTGGTTATAAAATATTCATTATCGTTTGGGAATATTCGTTTCGTCGTGGAATATTCGATCACCGCTTGGGAATATTCGCACGACACGCCAGCCTTTTTGTGGGCCCCATAACTAAAAAGTTTATTGGATGAAGAAAACGACAAATATAAGTTGTTTATAAATAATCTACAGTAGTTGTTACCAAGTTAATATCGTTTGAATACCCGGTGGTTAAAACACACTACTAATACGCTGTTGTTGAACAAGAAGATACCAGATTGCACCAATTATTGATTCTTACGTAAGAAGGCACTACTCAATAATTGTTACAAAGAATTATCGCTCAAAGATTTTATTTTATCGATTCAATAATCACGCATCGATATTTTATATTATCGTTGTTTCAATAAATTGTCATTACACAAGATTTTCCATTATCTGAGCAATAATTCATATTATCCTAATAATATTATTAGATAACATTATTGGCAATGTCTAGAAAGTTCTCGCTCTAAGGAGAGGTTTGGTCACCTAATCGCGCCAAGAAGTGAGAGATCCTTATCGAAAGCCCCCTCTTTCTTCCTGAACTACCGTCACAAGATCGTGATTCTCGTAATATTATTTGTGAATAATTAATTATTGATTTATATGATGAGGAAAATATTGATTTTATGTGGATATAGATGGAGAAAATTTTTTAATGTGACAATTGTTGAAAATTAATATTTTATCTTTTTCTCGATAAAATAATTCATTTAAATATATTATTTTAATAATATATTAACTGGTGATATTTTTATAATGAATGTGGGATATATGAGTATATATGAGGAGGAAGAGTATTTTTGTGGCATTAAATGTTTAAACATATTTTTTGTGTGTGTGGACACATTTATCGATCAAATTTGATTATATTTGTGTAAAATCGTCTGCTTATGGATTTTTGGCCAATTTTCGCTTTGGAATTTGGAAAAACTTTTTCGCAAAGTTGTAGAGAATTGAATTTCCTATAAAAAGTCGCGAGATTCAAATTTTCTGATAAAAAGGCTATTTATTATGAATTATGAAGTTCAAGTTCAAATAATCGATTTTTGAAGTTTAAAATATTTTTAATTACAAAAAACGTTTTTTACATTTTTTTTTGGGACTCATTTAACATGTGTTAGATTGGTTGAATTCAGATTGTAAGTATGTGTGAGAGAATTTGTAATATATATAATATTATTATATTAAATTTTCTACTTTTGGTGTTCTAAGATTTTCCTATAAATAGGTGCTTAGGTTAGAATTGAAAATCACACCGTAAAATCAAGTTTTCTCTCTATATTATCGAGTTTATTCTTGTGAGTATTTTGAGTATACTTTGAGTATTGCTATACTGCAAGTTCAAGTCATAGCCTATATCCTGTTTCAACTAAGTACTGCTCTTTCGAGGTAAGTGGATGTTATTTTATTCGAAAATGATATTATTTCTTCAATATCATTATGTTTAAATATTGGTTGGAAATTTTTTATCAAATTTGGAACTTTTTTCATGCTTGGGTTACTATTATTCATGAGTTACTATTCACGAAGTTACTATTCACGAAGTTACGAAGTTATTCACGAAGTTACTATTCACGAAAGTTACTATTCATTTAGTACTATTCACTAAGCTAAGCGTGAAGATGATTTTTTTGTGAAATTTCTATCTTTTCGTGTTGAGTTACTATTCACGATAGTTACTATTCACGATACTAAGACTATTCACTTAATACAAGACTATTCATTTAAAAATGAAATTTTTTCTTTTTGTCCAAAATATCTATTATGGATACTAGCTTTGATCAGATCCATGTTTTTGATCATTCTTGAATTTTACTCCACCGATTACTTATGAAGTATTTTTGAACTCGATTGTTTAAAATACTTAATCCTTAATATTTGTTCTTTTTTGTTTCATCGATTCGCTTTTCTTTAAAATATTTTTCATCATCCTCACCCTAAATGATGATATTATCAATATCTTTGGCCCGTAGAGAAAAAAAGATGAATGATTTTTGATGAATATCTTTGGCCCAGTAGCAAAGCAAAAGATGAATGTGTGTCGAGATGAATATAATCGATCGATTAATATCTTTCGCCCAGAAAAGCAAAAAAAGATGAACAGTGTTTAGATGAACATGATTAATCGATGAATATCTTCGCCCAGAAGAGCAAAAGATGAATATTTGATTCCGTATATATATCGATTGATGTTACAGGATAAAATATCGACGATGAACTTTTAAATTCATATATGTAAGATAGTAGTTTGCATTCTCTACTTAACTCTTCTAATGAATTATTATTTTCCGCGCATTGCTAAGATTGATTTAAAACCGGTTGTCTATCAGATTCTATTAGATTTTTTCCTCGTTCAAGACTAACGATAATTTGTCAGATATTATCTTAGTCATAATATTCTTTATCGGGCTAGTTGAGCTCACCCTTTTCCTTTTTGTTCCATTTTTCTTCTCGTGAGGCGTAGAATGTAATGAAAGTACTATAGCTGGGTATGGAATGAAGGTTCTAGAGAGAGTTGTTTAGTAGTCCTCACCATTTTTGTAAAATAATGTATAAATAATTGTGATGGGGATTTATTTGGTATGTATATTGTCTAGAAGACAATAATTGTATTTAAACTCACAAGATATATGTTGTCGATTTTGCACCACAAATGTATTAATAAAGTTGTAGTTATTTAAATGACAAGTACTTCCACGAAAGTATTAAATCGTATGAAGGAAGTGGAGTTTATTAGTGGAGCGAGAATAACATGGCAATTGTCCAAAGTCTGAGCGAGATTCGTGGAGTTATCGAGGTTTGCACCTCATTTGGTGGAGAATGAGGAGCGTATGTACAGCGGATGTTTAGAGAGGTTTGACAAGCGATCTCAAGCCCCCATTTAAATTTTATGTGAGCCAACTTAGTTGCAAAAACGTTTTCTCAAAATAATTAACTAAAACTCCCAAAATTAATTATTTGAACTTGAACTTGATAATTCATAATAAATAGCCCTTTTATCGGAAAATTTGAATCTAGCGATTTTTATAGGAAATTCAATTCTCTACCACAACTGCGAAGAAAATTTTTTCCAAATTCCAAGCGAGAAATTGATCGAAATCCCAAGCGAGGCGATTTTACGGTATAATCAAATTTCGGTCGATAATTATGTCACCTGACACACAAAATATGTGTTAAACATTTAATACCACAAAAATACTCTTCCTCCTCATATACTCATATATCCCACATTCATTGTAAAAATATCACCATTATTATATTATTAAAATATAATTATATATTTAAATGAATTATTTTATCAAAAAAGATAAAATATTAATTTTCAACAATTGTCACATTAAAATTTTCTCCATCTATATCCTCGTAAAATCAATATTTTCCTCATCATATAAATCAATAATTAATTATTCACAAATAATATTATAGAATCACGATCTTGGCGCAACGGTAGTTTCAGAAAGAGGGGCTTTCAATAAGGATCTCTCCTTCTCGTGGTATGATTAGGTGACCAAACCTCTCCTTGAGCGAACTTTCAGACATTGCGATAATGTTATCTAATAATATTATTAGGATAATATGAATTATTGCTTTGATAATGGAAAATAATGTGTAGTGACAATTATTGAAACAACGATAATATAAAATATCAATATGACTATTATTGAATCGATAAAATAAAATCTTTGAGCGATAACTCTTCGTAACAATTATTGAGTAGTGCCTTCACTTACGTAAGAATCAATAATTGGTGCAATAACGCAGTAATCTTCTTGTGTTTTAACCACCGAAAGTATTTTAACAGTATTACTTGCGGTAACAACTCTGTAGTTATTTTTAAACAACTTATATTTGTCGTTTTCTTCATCGATCGCTACATATGGGGCCCAAAAAGGCTAGCGCCGTAAATACGAATATTCTCCGACAATGCAAAGAATATTCCACGACCAAACGAATATTCCCAAACAATGATGAATATTTTATAACCACTTGCTTATTTTGAAATATTTGCGTATTTTACCCATAACTATCATTAATCAAATCAACCCTTATTATTTCAAAATAGAAAATTAAATTTCATTAATAATAAGTTGGGGTCTTACGTTGTAAGACCCCAAATAATTAATAAATGAAATTTATTTTCCTATTATTTCTTTTAATTAGTAAGGGTTGATTTGTCGTGGAATATTCTTATACGTCAAGTAGTTGGTTATGAAATTATTCATATGACTTGTGGGCCCCATAGCCCCAAAGCAATTGGATGAACAAAACGACAAATATAAGTCGTTTAAAAATAACTACAGAAGTTGTTACTGCTAACACCATTGGAATACCCGGTGGTTAAAACACAAGATACGCTGCGTTGCCGCACAAGAAGATGATAGCAGATCGCATTGCACCAATTATTGAAGGCACTAATCAATAATGGTTACTGTGATTATCGCTCAAAGATTTTATTTTATTGATTCAATAATTGATGATTGATATTTTATATCATTGTTGTTTCAATAATTATCATTACACAATATTTTCCATTATCGGAGCAATAATTCATATTATCCGAATAATATTATTAGATAACATTATTGACAATGTCAGAAATTTTGTCTAAGGAGAGGTTTGGTCATCTAATTGCGCCAAATGGAGAGAGATCCTTATCGAAAGCCCCTTCTATCCCTGAATCTACTGTTTCATCAATAATGTAATTTCGTAATATAATTTATGAATAATTAATTATTGATTTATATGATGAAGAAAATATTGATTTTATGAGGATATAGATGGAGAAAATTTTAATGTGACAATTGTTGAAAATTAATATTTTATTCGATAAAATAATTTATTTAAATATATTATTTTAATAATATATTAACGATGATATTTTTACAATGAATGTGGGATATATGAGTATATGAGGAGGAAGAGTATTTTTGTGGCATTAAATGTTTAACACATGTTTTTTGTGTTGGTGGACACAATTATTGACCGAAATTTGATTATAGCCTGTAAAATCGCCCGTTTGTGGATTTCAGTCAATTTCTGTTTGGAATTTGGAAAAACTTTCTTCTGCAAAGTTGTAGAGAATTGAATTTCCTATAAAAAGTCGCGAGATTCAAATTTTTTGATAAAAGGGCTATTTATTATGAATTATTGAAGTTCCGAAGTTCCGAAATAATTAATTTTTGGGAGTTTTAGTTAATTATTTTGAGAAAAACGTTTTTTGCAACTAAGTTGGCCTCACATGTGATTTAAATGGGCTAAGATCAGTTGTCTAAGGTGGGTTAAGGAAAATGTGAAAAATATATTAATATTATATTCAATTTTCTACTTTGGTGTTCTAAGCATTTTCTTATAAATAGGGTGCTTAGGTTAGAATTGAAAATCACACCCGGTGAAGTTTCTCACTATTTCTCTCTCGATATATTGGCGTATTCTTGTGAGTATACTTTGAGTGTTGTTATACGGTGCTGAAGTTCCTTCACATATCAGCTTTTTGATCGTAAGTACGCTTTCACTGTGAGGTAAGGGATATTATTATTAAAATGATATTATTTCTTTCAATATCATTATGTCGATGTATTGATTTTGACTTTTAATCAAATTTGGAACTTTTGTGCGGAGTTACTTATTCACGATATCTGACTTTATTCACGTATACGACATTATTCATAACATCTAAGACTATTCACGTAAAAATAAAAATTTTCCTTTTCGTCAAAATATCTATTGTGGATAATAGCTTTGATTGTATCCATGTTTTGATCATTCTTGAATTTTACACCACTATGATTATTTATGAGGTATTTTTGGACATGAAATAAATTTGAAATATGAATCCTTAATACTTGTTCTTTTGTTTCATTTGGATTCGTTTTCTTTAAAATATTTTTCATCATCCTCGGTCCTAAATGATGATATTCTTGAATATCTTTGGCACAGTAGTGCAAAGATGAATGATTTCTTGATGAATATCTTTGGTAGTAGTGCAAAGATGAGCAGTGTTTAGATGAACATAATTGGTGATGAATATCTTTGGTAGGTGAGTGCAAAAAATGAATATTTGATTCAAGATGAATATTGATTGATGTTCTGAGGATAAAATAATGATGATGGATTGTTAAATTCATAGATATTAGTAGATTTCATCATCTACGTAACTCTTTCTATGAATTAATATTTTTCATTGCGAATATTGCTCTAAAACTTGTTGTTTAATGTATTCTCTCAGATTTTTTTCCTATTGAAGACTAACGATAATTTGTTGTATATTATCTTAGTCATAATATTCTTCTTTGGGCTAGTTGAGCTCACCCTTTTCCTTTTTGTTCCATTTTTCTTCTCGGGAGGCGAGAATGTAAGCGAAATCTACTTAGTGGGGTATGGAATGAAGGTTCTAGAGAGAGTTGTTTAGTAGTCCTCACCATTTTGTAAAATAATGTATCAATAAATATGATGAGGATTTATTTGGGTATAAATATTGTCAGAAGATAATATTTGTATTCAAACTCACAGCTTTTCTTGTTGTAATAATAAAGTTGTGAATTCTTACATATCATGTATTGACAACTCAGAATGGGTGATGTATACCTATTTTGGGGGCGTCACAGTTGGTATCAGAGCTTAGGGATATGATCTCTGGCGGAGATCGGGGAATAGAACTAGGAGGGGAGAGATGAGTAAATCCTTCGCTAGTGTGTCCTACCTAAGCTTATTTGTTAGTTGGTCAGTATATAGGGATATTATGTGATATATTGATTTCCTTAATTAACCCTTGTTTTACGACGATGATTTGACAATGTCAATGAGAATATTAACAGTAGAAATGAGACGTGGAGGAGCCTGGGGTACTCACCAATGAGGAGAGAAGCAACAGTCGACACCAATCGAGTAGATGATGAACGAAGGATGTTTAGAAGCTTTTTGCGGTTTCATGCAAAATCGCAGACGAGGGAGACTCGTGTTCAAAATCGAGGAGGAAATGATAGCAATTCACCGGGTTGTCACACACCCAAACAGTTCAAAGAGTTGGGACCACGAATTTAAGGGAAAGCCGGATCCGATCATGGTGGAAACATGGGTCGTTTAATTACCAAGATATTCGATGTCTTGGGATACGGAGGAACATAAGGTTCCATTCGCCACCTTTATATTTTGTGGCGAAGCGGACTATCTGGTGGGAGTCTGTGAAACGGACTTGACCGCCGACTTAGCATGTCTTGGGAAACGTTTGAAACTTTTCAACGAAAAATACTTTCACGAAAGTGTTTCGTATATGAAGGAAATGGAGTTTATTAGATTGGAGCGAGAATAACATGACGAAGTGTCCCAAAGATGAGGCGAAGTTCAGCGGAGTTATCCGAGTTTGCACCTCATTTGGTGGAGAATGAGGAACGTATGACGCGGATGTTTCTTAGAGGTTTGAAACACGGCGATACTTGATATCTCAATTCTTATAAATTTTTCTCTATTCGAGGATGTTGTAAGCAGGGCTCAATTATTAGAAGCGAGATAACGAAAGTACGGTCAACCGAGGGACCACAAACGAGTTCATACTAGGGATAGCGATCAACAAAACAACGATAACCAATGGAGAAAGAAAAATACGGACAAAAATGGTAACCACTCTGGTGGTAATCATGGCAATGAAAATAGAAGAAAGCGAGTCAAGAGGTGATTTTAAAAGAGGAGATTTAACAAACGACCATGTGAAGGCGAAAGTCTTGCCGGCAAAGAATCGGTTCTAAGGAGGAGAACGACCACGGTCATATGCTATAAATGCGGAAAGAGGACTTATCGGTCAAACCGCCCACAACAGTTCAAGGTATCTTATAATTGTGAAAAGGAAGGACATATCGCTCGAGATTATACGGTAGCAAAACCTAGTTCAGTGGGGACGGTGACTCAAAAGACATCCCGAGAAAAGTCAAAGTCAAGCGGTTCTGGAAGAGCGTTTGTTGTGATTGGTCAAAATCGAGGAACCCAAACGAGGTGATCACGGGTAAGCTATTTATAAATTCTTGCGAAATTTATACCTTACTTGATCTAGGGTCTTTACCCATTCATTTATCTCTCCGCTTGTGCTCAGCGTTTAAACTTGACTCCGGAGAAATTAGACTTTGACCTATCTGTGGAAACTCCGTTAGGAGAAACTTTCATCCACATCCACATGTTTATAAATCTTGTTTGATTCAAGTTGGCACCATCACCTTACCCGTTGACCTTATCTCTTTAAAGATACTTGCTTTTGATGTGATTTTAGGGATTGATTGGTTAACTACTCATCATGCCAAAATTGATTGTTTCGTAAGGTTGTTAGTTTTCATATTCCTAACAAACACTGTTATCTGAATTCAAGCAACTAAACCATTAAAATCAATCACCATCATATCTAATCATAAAGCTATTCGTTTATTGAAAAATGGATGTCAAGCTTTCATAGCTCATGTTATGGATTTGAATAAAGACACGTCGATTTGAATAATATTCTGTTGTTATTGACTTTCCGACGTATTTCTGAAGAACTTCCGGTCTACCCCGGAGCGTGAAGTTGAATTTTTATTGATCTTGAACACAGTACCAAGCCCATTTCTAAAACCCCATATCGAATGGCTCTATTGAACTTCAGGAGTTAAAGGTCCAACTACAATAGTTGTTGGACATCGGTTTCATTAAATCTCCAGTACATCTCCTTGGGGTGCTCTGTTTTATTCGTAAAGAAGAAAGACGGGAGTATGCGATTTTGTATTGACTATCGAGAATTGAACCATGTCACCATCAAGAATAGGTATCCTCTACCTCGTATTGATGACTGTTTGACCGATTGCAAAGGAGCACAATTCTTTTCAAAGATCGATCTTCGATTACGGATATCATCGGTGAAGATTAGGCGAGGATATTCCAAAGCGCGCCTTGAAATTGATGACGGGCATTATGAATTCTTAGTCATGTCTTTCGGATTGACTAATGCTCCTGCGACTTTCATGGATATGATGAACCAAAGTATTCGAGGAATATTTGGATCAATTCGTTGTTGTCTTTATTGATGACATCCTCGTATATTCCAAAAGCCGTGAAGATCATGAGCACCGTTTGAAAGTCGGTACTCCAAGGCTTCGTGAAAACAAGCTTTATGCCAAGTTGAAGAAATGTGAGTTCGGCTTGAGGAAGTAGCATTCCTCGGGCGCGTGGTGTCGAAACATGGAGTATCTGTTGATCCGCAAAGATTGAAGCAATACAAAGTTGGGAGCAAGAAAGAGTGATGGATCAAAATACGTAGCTTTTGGGCTTATTTGGTTATTATCGGAGATTCGTGGAAGGATTTTACGGAATCGCTACTCCATTAACCCGCCTAACTTCGGAAGGATACAAAATTCGTTTAGAAGCGAAGAATGCGAGAAGAGTTTCAAGAGCTTAAGAGAAACTCATTTTAAGACTTTTTGTTACAACAATACCATCGGTACGGATGGATTTGTTATCTCTGATGATGCTTTAGGCAAAGGGTTAGGATGTGTTCTCATGCAACATGGGAAAGTCATAGCTTTATGCCTCGTGACAACTCAAAGAATATGAGAGGAATTATCCTACTCACGATCCAGAGTTAGTAGCGATCGTTTCGCTTAAAGATCCGGAGGCACTATCTATATGGGGAGAAAGTGGAGATATATTAGAACAATAAAAGCCTCAAATATTTCTTCACGCAAAAGGAACTCAACACGCGGCAACGACGTTGGCTCGAGTTGTTGAAAGATTACGACCACACTATTCAATACCATCACGAAAAAGCGAGCGTGGAAGGCGACGCGGCGTTGAGTAGAAGATCATATGCGAGGGCGAGTGCGATGATGTCAAGTATACGTATAGAGCCAACTTTAATAGAAAAAGTTAAGGTTGCTCAAGCCTCTGGGCCGGTGATGCGTATGAAGAAGAAAGTACAAGAAGGAGCTATTAGGGGCGAGAATTGATGAAGAAGGAATACTTGAGTCCACTCTAGACTTTGTGTTCTAACGACTCTTATTTGAAGTACAAGATTATGATGGAGGCACACAATACACCCTTTGCAATCCATCCTGGAAGTACTAAAATGTATCGTGATCTTCGACATACATTTTGGTGGAACAATATGAAGAGAGAGATTGCAAAGTTTATCTCGATGTGTTTAACTTGTCAACGTGTAAATGCGGAGCATCTAGTACCTAAGGGTCCATTGCAACCACTTGAGATTCCGAAATGGAAGTGGGATCACATTACCATGGATTTCGTTACGGGTCTTCCTACGATTTCTCAAGGCATCAATGTTATTTGGGTTATTGTTGATAGATTAACCAAGTCTGCTCATTTCTTGTCGATACGGGAGACTTATTCCCTTGAACGTCTTGCTCGTATGTACGTAGATGAGATTGTGAGATTGCATGGCATGCCAATATTCATAGTTTGAATCGTGACCCAAGATTCACTTCAAGATTTTGGGTTAGCTTGCAAAAAGCTATGGGCGGATTTTACGATTGATTCGGCATACCATCCTCAAAGCGGACGGACAATCAAAGAGGACTATTCAAACTCTTGAAGATCTATTAAGACTCGTGTCCTAGACTTCAAAGGAGTTGGGATAAGTATTTACCATTGGTGGAATTCTCCTACAACAACAGTTATCGTGCAAGCATTGGTGTGGCCCCATTTGAAGCATTATATGGGACGAAAGTGTCGCTCTCCAAAGTATGTTGGGGACGAGGTGGGTGAAGCAACATTGTTGGGACGAGAGAGTTAATGCGTATGACTACGGAAAAGATCCAAATGATTCGACAACGTATACAAAAGGCACAAGATCGACAAAAGAGTTATGCGGATCTTCATCGAAAGGACGTAGAATTTAGTATTCGGGGGATCGTATCTTTCATTGCGTGTTGCCCCGTGGAAGGAGTTACAAGATTCGGGAAGAGAGAAAGCTCAATCCACGATTTATTGGTCCATATCAAATTCTTGACCGAGTAGTAATGTAGCCTATAGACTCGCGTTATCTCCGAGTATGTCTCGTGTTCATAATGTGTTTCACATATCTGTACTTCGTAAATATGTGAAATACCCGAACCACGTTATTGAGTTAGAACCAGACGAGATAGCTGAAGACTTAACGTATGAGGAGGTACCTGTCAAGATCTTGGATAGGAAGGAGCATGTCCTACGTACAAAGGTCATACCACAAGTTAAAGTTTTGTGGAGGAATCATGTTATAGAGGAAATGACCTGGGAATTAGAAACGGAAATGAAAGCGAGGTATCCTCATCTTTTCGAAACACCAGGTACGTACGTCAATTTCGAGGACGAAATTTCATAAGAAGGGGAGGTTGTATGTGACGCCCCCAAAATAGGTATACATCACCCATTCTGAGTTGTCAATACATGGTTCAGAAACAACTACAACTTTATTATTACAACAGTAAAATTTTGAGTTTGAATACAAATATTATCTTCTAAACAATATCTATACTCAAATAAATCCTCATCACATTTATTGATACATTATTTTACAAAAATGGTGAGGACTACTAAACAACTCTCTCTAGAACCTTCATTCCATACCCGAGGCTAAATCGCTTATATTCTCGCCTCACGAGAAGAAAATGGAACAAAAGGAAAAGGGTGAGCTAAACTAGCCCAATAAAGAATATTATGACTAAGATAATATACAACAAATTATCATTAGTCTTCACGAGGGGAAAAATCTAATAGATTACAATAGACAACAAGTTTTAAATCAATATTCAATGAAATAATAATTCATTAGAAGAGTTAAGTTGAGAATGCAAACTACTATCTTCATGTATGAATTTAAAAGTTCATCGTCTATCTTTTATCCCTGTAACATCAATCAATATATATATCCGGAATCAAATATTCATCTTTTTACTACTGAGGCAAAGATATTCATCGATTGGTCATGTTCATCTAAACACATTCATCTTTGTACTACGGGCCAAAGATATTCATTAAGAAATCATTCATCTTTGCACACTGGGCCAAAGATATTCAATAATATCATCATTTAGGACTTAGGATGATGAAAAATATTTTAAAGGAAACGAATCCAATTGAAACAAAAGAACAATTATTAAGGATTAGTATTTTAAACAATCCAAGTTCAAAAATACTTCATAAGTAATCGAGTGGAGTAAAATTCAAGAATGATCAAAACATGGATACAATCAAAGCTAGTATCCGAATAGATATTTTAGGCGAAAAGGAAAATTTTTATTTTTGATGAATAGTCTAAAGATTCGTGAATAAGTGTCAGATATCGTGAATAGTCAGGTATCGTGAATAGTAACCCCGACACCAAAAGTTCCAAATTTGATAAAACTTGAGATCAATATTTCAAAGATAATGATATTGAAGAAATAATATCATTACAAAAAAATATCCCTTACCTCGAAAGACAAGTACTTTTAGTTGAAACACCGGATATAGTTTGTGGCGCCCCCAAAATTAGGTATACGTCACCCATCTTGGGTCGCCACTTACATGGTACATAAATTCAAATACAACTTACTAATATAAGCGTAGGTATGCAATACGACATAAAGCTGTGAGTTTGAATACAAATATTGTCTACTAGATATTATACAAACTCAAAAGGAGTCCTCATTACAACTATTATCACACTATTTCACGAATAGTGAGGACTACTAATGCTATCCTCTCGGACCATTACTCCGTTCCCGACTCGTCCCAAATTTATGTTCTCATTTCACGAAGAGAACGGTGAAAGAAAAGGTGAGCTCAACTAGCCCAAAGAAGAAATATTATGACTAAGATAATGCGAGAATAATTTATCATTAGCCTTCAACGGTGTTAAACCGATAAAATACAATAGACAACAAGTTTAAGCTGCAATGAATAAGCAATCCATTAAAAGAGTCAAGTAGAGAATAAAGTCTACTATCTTTTAGGTTTTAAAAGGTTTTCATCATCTGTTATATTGAGACTCGACTTTAATAAATAATCCACATCATCGAAATCACTTACACTACTCGGCCAAGGATATTCATCAAATTATCAATGGTCATGACTATACCGAATCACCTCTCGGTCATAATCATACCAAAACTATCCATCAACGCATTACAAAGCCTTCGAGGACTTTTATCACATCATTTATAACAAGCCGTGATTATACCGAATGATCCTCGGTCATAATCATACTAAGTCATCTATACACGTAAGTAGAAGATAACATAATATAACATGAGGATGATGACAATGACATAATAATTCAATAAAACAAGTTCAAGAATTATTTTATCCGAGAATTTTTAACGTCCAAATTGTCAAAATGATCTTTGTTTTGTAGAGTAAAATTCAAGAATGATCGGAAGAATATTTCCATGAAAGATCTTGGATGAAACGAAATATCAAGGATATTCTACTAATTTCATGGAGTATAGAAGTCAAAGTTTTAACCATTTGGGTATAATAAAGAATGGAATAACAAAAGAAATCACCGTACATGCGGTGCTAAGATTGTAGAGGCAGGTTATTCAACAGAATAATAATAACGGAACCGGTCGTGAAATTCACACCAAGCGAGGATGTTCCAACAGAATAATAAAGATGGGACCGGATCCGGTGTAACACATGGATAGGATATTCCAATGAGAATGATAAAGGCGGAACCAAGTCGGTGTAAAACACATGATGAGGATATTCCAATGTAATAATAAAGAATGGAATAATGAAGAAGATCACCAAGTATAGGGGATTTAAGCGTATACTGAGTTATTCCAACAGAATAAATAAGAATGGAATAACATAAGGATTTCACCAAGTATAGGTATCTTGACATACAAAAGTTATGTATAAGGTATACCACTTTTAGGAGTTATTCCAATGAATAATAATGAATGGAATAATGAAGTTCTCTTCATGAATAAGAAAGAATAACACCACTTACGGGTATAACAAATAATACCCCTTACCTTAGAAGAACCGAATATTGGCAAGGTGAAGTAAAGAATACTTTTCTTCCTCTCTCTATAGTTTTCTCTCTACAGAGTTTGATTGAATTCGTGAAAATAATGAAGCACTAGGCCTCTATTTATAGAAGATTTCTAGCTTAGCACCGCCATGTGTGAAAAGGCAAGTGGCTTCGACGATCGTGATGTAAAAAAAAAGTGGTTCGACGCGCTTTGTAATGTGAAAGCGACAAGTGGTTCGACGCTCTGTAATGTAAAAGCGACAAGTGGTTCGACGCTTTGTAATGTGAAACGACAAGTGGTTCGGCCTTTGGTAAAGGTAATTACTATTAACGAAGGTAATTACTATTCACAAAGGTAATTACTATTGTGAAGAGACTCTTAGATAATGACATATGGGCCCCCATAAAATAATCAAACTTACCACAAACGTCTCATAATGAGACTCTTTATATACATTAAGGATTGAATAAATATTACCACAAATCATTTTATTTTAATCAACACATTTTTTAATCTTTTAACAATTATTAATCATTTATAACTTGTCGTCTCAATTAATAATATAACATATTATCTGTAGATAATCTTTGTGACAATAATTGAATCAATAATATAAGAGATATGATGCAAAGAATTATTCGTAGTAATAATTGAGCATAATTTGAGTGACTTCTCACGTAAGCATCAATAATCAATACCGTGTACTACTTTATCAACGCCAGACATCATTATTCGTACTTTTACCACCGGGTAGTTCAACAGTTTTAACGGTAACACCTCCATAGTTATTTTTATAAAATATTTTTTGTCGTTTTCTCAATCAGACAATAATTACATTAGGAGGTCCACCAATGATTGAGTAGTTATGCGAATATTCCCTAAAAAAGAATATTCCCAGACCAAACGAATATTTTATAACAACTTCCATACTTTGCAAAATTTATAAATACTACCCACAACTATAATATTATCTCAAATTCACACCATAATATTAAAAATTATTTAAACAAAATTTAAATCTTTATTGATAAAATATGGGGTCTCACAATCTCCCTCCTTATGGAATTTAAGCCCTCGAAATTAGAATGCGATACACTGGTATGATAAAGAGGTGAGGATACCTTGAATACCTTTATCGTTAAAAATATTAAATTCATCTTCGCAATCCTACCAAAGATATTCATTAACAATTCATCTTTTGCACTACAGCCAAAGATATACAACTCGTAAAACCAATAATGCTAAGACTCAAACAATAGTATCACAACCACGAATTATCCATGCCTTTCTTGGCCAAGGATATTCAGTATTTTCAATTGGTCATGATTATCTCGAATAATCCTTGGTCATAATCATACCAAGTCTATCAATGCACTTCTGACCAAAGATGACTTTTACCACATCCATGAATTAATATTTAATTCTGCCGAGACTCATTTCAATAATTAATCCACATCATCGAATCATCCCCGCACTACAAGCCGAGGATATTCTTTAGTATCACGACCACAATTATCCCATGCACTACGTGCAAAGATAATCGTGTATTCATTAGTATCACCACCACAAATTATCCACGACTACGTGCCAAAGATAATCGTGTATTCATTAGTATCACGACCATAAATTATCCATGCACTACGTCCAAAGATAATCGTGTATTCATTAGTATCACGACCACAAATTATCCATGACTACTGCCAAAGATAATCGTGTATTCATTAAGTATCACGACCAAAAATTATCCATGCACTACGTGCAAAGATAATCGTGTATTCATTAGTATCACGACCACAAATTATCCATGCACTACTGGCAAAGATAATCGTGTATTCATTAGTATCACGACCACAAATTATCCATGCACTACTACCAAAGATAATCGTGTTTTCAATTACGGTTATGATTATACCGAACAATCCTCGGTCATAATCATACCAAGTCCATCTATGCTTCTACAGCCACGAGATGACTTTCAACATAATATAAACATGAGGATAATGATATAAAGAATCAATCAAATGAGATAAATGATAAATATTAAACATTTATAATATAATTTATCCGAGGATTCAAGAATATCCCCATGTTATCAATCACTTAATAATCTCATAATCTAATATCATTAATATTATAACAATATTTTAACCACTTCTTAAATTTATAAACAATTTATCTCAATTGTTTACGCTTTACCATATAATGAATTTAATCATTCAAAATGCCATACTCATAAGATATCATCACCAATTATCAAATCCCTCATCAAAAATATGCAAATAATACCCCTTACGGGTATAACAAATAATACCCCTTACCTTAGAAGAACTGAATATTGGCAAGGTGAAGTAGCAGAATACTTTTCTTCTTTTCTCTATAGTTTCTCTCTACAGAGTTTGGTGAATTCGTGAAAATAATGAAGCACTAGGCCTCTATTTATAGAAGATTTCTAGCTTAAGACCGCCATGTGAAAAGGCAAGTGGCTTGACGATCGGTGATGTAAAAAGAAAAGTGGTTTTTGGCCTTTGAATGTGAAACGACAAGTGGTTGGGACTTTGTAATGTGAAACGACAAGTGGTTCGGCCTTTGTAATGTGAAACGACAAGTGGTTCGGCCTTTTGTAATGTGAAACGACAAGTGGTTCGACCTTTGGTACATGTAATTACTATTGACAAAGGTAATTACTATTCACAAAGGTAATTACTATTATTGAAGAGACTCTTAGATAATGACATATGGGCCCCCATAAAATAATCAAACTTACCACAAACGTCTCATAATGGACTCTTTATATACATTAAGGATTGAATAAATATTACCACAAATCATTTTATTTTTAATCAACACATTTTTTAATCTTTCAACAATTATTAATCATTTATAACTTATCGTCTCAATTAATAATATAACATATTATACTGAGATGATACTATGACAATAATTGAATCAATAATATAAGAGATATGATGCGTGAGAATTTATGTAGAATAATTGAAGCGGTAATGAGTGACTTCTCACGTAAAGATCAATAATCAATACCGTAGTGTCTTCTTATGCAACCACACGTATTCTTGTACTTTTACCACCGGGTAGTTCAACAGCTTTTTTAACAGTAACACCTCCGTAGTTATTTTATAAAATATTTTTGTCGTTTTCTCAATCCAAATGATAATTACATTAATGGGGTCCACCAATGATTGAGTAGTTATGCGAATATTTCCTAACAAAAGAATATTCCCGACCAAACGAATATTTTATAACAACTTGCATACTTTGCAAAATTTATAAATACTACCCACAACTATAATATTATCTCAAATTCACACCATAATATTAAAAATTATTTAAACAAAATTTAAATCTTTATTGATAAAATATGGGGTCTCACATAAGGCTATGACTTGAACTTGCACCAGTATAGCAATCCTCAAAGTATACTCAAAATACTCACAAGAATACGCCGATACTATAGAGAGAAAAGTTAGGTTTACGGTGTGATTTTCAATTCTAACCCAAGACCCTATTTATAAGAAAATGCTTTAGAAACAAAAGTAGAAAATTTAATATAATAATATTATTATTATTTCTTTTCTACATCTTTCCTACGCATCAATCATCTGAATTTAGCAATTAAAACACATGCAAGAACCACACTCAAATCACCAAAAACGTTTTTCATATTAAAAATATTTTAAACTTCAAAAATTAATTATTTTGGAGCTTCGGAACTTCAATAATTCATAATAAATAGCCCTTTTATCAGAAAAATTTGAAACCCACAATTTTCCATAGGAAATTCAATTCTCTACAACTTTTCAGAAGAAAGTTTTTCCAAATTCCAAACAGAAATTGACCGAAATCCATAAACGGGCGATTTTACAGGCTATAATCAAATTTCTGGTTAATAATTGTGTTCACCAACACACAAAATATGTGTTAAACATTTATTGCACACAAAATACTCTTCCTCCTTATATACTCATATATCCCACATTCATTATAAAAATATCACCGTTAATATATTATTAAAATAATATATTTAAATGAATTATTTTATCAAAAAGATAAAATATTAATTTTCAACAATTGTCACATTAAAATTTTCTCCATCTATATCCACATAAATTCAATATTTTCTCATCATATAAATCAATAATTAATTATTCACAATTAATATTACGAGAATCGCGATCTTTGGAAATCGGTAGTTCTCGTGAAAGAGGGCTTTCCAATAAAAATTTCTCCTTACTGGCCTTGATTAGGTGACCAAACCTCTCCTTAGATGCGAACTTTATAGACATTGCCAATAATGTTATCTAATAATATTATTCAGGATAATATGAATTATTGCTCGATAATAGAAAATATTTGTGTAATGACAATTTATTGAAACAACGGTAATATAAAATATCAATCGATGCGCAATTATTGAATCAATAAAATAAAATCTTGAACATTAATTATCGTAATAATTATTGAGTAGTGCTTTCTTTACGTAATAATCAATAATTGGTGCAATACTGTATGTCTTCTGCTCAACAACGCAGTATTAGTGTGTTTTAACCACCGGGTATTCCAATGAAGATAATCTGTGAATAACTACACCTGTTATTTATAAACAACTTATATTTATCGTTTTTTTCATCCAACCGCTTTCCGTTATGGGGCCCACAAAAAGATCTTGGCCGTCGTCATTTAATATTCCCGACAAGCATTTAATATTCCACGACCAAACGAATATTCCCCGACGATAATGAATATTTTATAACCACTTGCTTATTCGAAATATTTGAGTATTTTACCCATAACTATCCACATTAATCAAATCAACCCTTACTATTTCAAAATAATAAATAGAGGAAAATAAATTTCATTTATTAATAATTTGGGGTCTTACAACCGTTGCCACCGGTATTATTATCATCGTGTTGTTGGTCGTTGCCTTTTGGTTGTGCTGACTCATTATCGCACTCCAATAACTGGGCCCTATTCACAATATCTGAATATAAATAAAGTTTATGAGAAATGAGGTATTGACGTATATCGGGTTTCAAACCTCGTAAAAACATTCGCGTCATTCGCTCCTCATTATCGACCAAATGGGATGCAAACCGGGATAACTCTGTAAACTTAGCCTCGTACTGCGACACGGATATATTGTTTTGCTCCAGCTTGATGAATTCTACCTCCTTCATGTGACGAATACTTTCAAGAAAGTACTTGTCGTTGAATAATTCTTGGAACTTCTCCCAAGACATCTTGACTGCGTCAGGCTGGGTACGTTTTACAGATTCCCACCAATGATCTCCTTCTTCACGCAACATAAAGGTGGCGAATGGAACCTTTTGCTCCTCTGAGCATTCTAAGACATCAAATATCTTGGTAATCTGCTTTATCCATGTCTCCGCTTTAAGTGGTTCTCGCTTTCCCAAAAACTCCGGTGGTCCCAGCCTCCTTGAAGCTGCTTAGGTGGTGACCAACCGTGGGTTACCATTGTTTCCACCATATTATGGATGATGATTTGCCTTCCATTGTTGCATGAATTGCTCCTTAAACTACTTAGCGGTGACCGTCCGAGAGTTATCAGTATTTCTACCTGCATTTTGGACAGGAGCTGCCTTCGCCTGTTGTTGCATGAATTGCATAAAGCCTTTGACCATCCCATCATTCACCATTTCATCAGTGTTATTGTTTTCATGAGGAGTATTGTCTTCTGGTTGCACATTATCCTGATTATTGATCTGTGGAGACTCAACGGTCTCTTGTCCTCCATTGCTATTCTCATCATTCTCGAATGTCATTTTCAGATACTGTCACAAAACAAAGGTTCATTAACATATAACATATTATCCATATACTTTGACCGACCAATTAAATACCAAATAAACTTAGGTAGGTCATACTAGCGAAGGAATTCCCTGTCTCTCCCCTCCTAGTTCTAGTCTCACATCATAGCCAGGGATCATATCCCTAAGCTTTTATACCAACTGTGACGCCCCCAAAATTAGGTATACGTCACCCATCTTGGGTCGCCACTTACATGGTACAGAATTCAAATACAACTTACTAATACAATCATGTCGTGGTATAATACGACAAACATAAACTGTGAGTTTGAATACAAATATTATCTACTAGAGATTATACAAACTCAAAAGGAGTCCTCATTACAATTATTATCACACTATTTCACAGAATAGTGAGGACTACTAATGCTATCCTCTGGACCATCACTACGTTCCCCTACTCGTCCCAGCTATATTCTCATTTCTTGAAGAGAACAATGAAAGAAAGGGTGAGCTCAACTAGCCCAGTAAAAAATATTATGACTAAGATAATGCAGAATAAATTATCATTAGTCTCCAACAATGTTAAACTGATAAAATATAATAGACATCAAGTTTAACTGCAGCGGAACAAGCAATCCATTAAAAGAGTCAAATAGAAAATAAAATCTACTATCTTTTATGATTTAAAAGGTTTTTCATCATCATTATCATTTGAGACTCAAATTTTAATAAATATTCCACATCATCGAATCACCCCGCACTACTGGCCGAGGATATTCTTTTAGTATCACATCGTAAGACCCCAACTTATTATTAATGAAATTTAATTTTCTATTTATTATTTTGAAATAGTAAGGGTTGATTTGATTAATGTGGATATTATGGGTAAAATATTTAAATATTTCAAAAATAAGCAAGTGCTTATAAAATATTCATTGTTGTTGGGAATATTCGTTTGGTCGTGGAATATTTCGTGATCGTCAGGAATATTCATACGACCAAGCAGCGACCATGTGTGGGCCCCATAACGAGCGATTAGATGAAGAAAACGACAAATATAAGTTGTTTAAAAATAATGGCGTAGTTGTTACTGTTAATATGTTAAAAATACTCGGTGGTTAAAACACAGTAGCACACAGTATTGCACCAATTATTGATTCTTACGTAAGAAGGCACTACTCAATAATGGTTACATGAATTACCGCTTCGGTATTTTATTGATTTAATAATTCTGTGCGTTGATATTTTATATTGTTGTTGTTTCAATAATTGTCATTACACAAGATTTTTCATTATCGAAGCAATAATTCATATTATCTGAATAATATTATTAGATAACATTATTGGCAATGTCTAGAAAGTTACTTCTAAGGAGAGGTTTGGTCACCTAATTGCGCTACCAAAGAAGGAGAAGTTCTTATTGGAAAGCCCCCTCTTCCAGGAACCGCACGGTCATTAATATTGTGATTACGTAATATTATTTGTGAATAAATAATTATTGATTTATATGATGAGGAAAATATTGATTTTATGTGGATATAGATGGAGAAAATTTTAATGTGACAATTGTTGAAAATTGAAATTTTATCTTTTTTCGATAAAATAATTCATTTAAATATATTATTATATTTTAATAATATAATAATGGTGATATTTTTACAACGAATGTGGGATATATGAGTATCTACGAGGAGGAAGAGTATTTTTGTTGCAATAAATGTTTAAAACATGTTAAACATGTCATTGGACCCCATTTATTGACCGAAATTTGATTATAGCTTTGTAAAATCTTGGTTTGTGGATTTCGGTCAATTTCATTTGGAATTTGGAAAAACTTTTTCTTCTGCAAAGTTGTAGAGAATTGAATTTCCTATAAAAACTCATGAGATTCGAATTTTCTGATAGAAGAGCTATTTATTATGAATTATTGAAGTTCAAGTCTCAAATAATTAATTTTGGAAGTTTAAAATATTTTAAATTGGAAAAACGTTTTTATTACTTTTTTTCTAGAAGGTGAGCATGTGGGAAATGCTAGGAGCTGAATTCTAAGAGGCGTAGGAAATTTTATTATAAATAATAATATTATATTAAATTTTCTGCTTTGGTGTTCTAAGCATTTTTCTATAAATAGGGTGCTTAGGTTAGAATTGAAAATCACACCGTAAATTGAAGTTTTCTCTCTATATTATCGAAGTGTATTCTTATGAGTATTTTGAGTATACTTTGAGTATTGCTATACTGCATCAAGTTCAAGTTATAGTCGATATCCAGTGTTTCAATTAGAAATCTTGTCTTTGTGAGGTAAGGGATATTATTTTTCTTCAGAATGATATTATTTCTTCAATATCATTATGTTAAAATATTGATCTGAAGTTTTTTTATCAAATTTTGAACTTTTGATGTCGAGTTACTATTCACGATATCGACATTATTCACGTATCGACCTTTATTCATGAATACTGACTATTCATCGAAAAATAAAAAATTTCTTTTTCGTCAAAATATCTATTCGGATACTAGCTTTGATTGTATCCATGTTTTGATCATTCTGAATTTTACACCACTATGATTATTTTTGAGGTATTTTTGGGCGGATAAAACAAAGTACGAATCCTTAATCCTTAATCCTTGTCATTTTGTTTCCTGGATTCATTTCTTTTAAAATATTTTTCATCATCCTCGATCTTAAATGATGATATTATGGAATATCTTTGGCACCAGTAGTGCAAAGATGAATGATTTCGATGAATATCTTTGGTAGTAGTAAAAAGATGAGCAGTGTTTAGATGAACATGACCGGTGATGAATATCTTTGGCTGTAGTGCAAAAGATGAATATTTGATTCGGATATATATTGATTGATGTTACAAGGATAAAAGATAGACGATGAACTTTAAAATTCATACATAGAAGATAGTAGTTGCATTCTCTACTTAACTCTTCTAATGAATTATTATTTTCATTTGCGAATATTGATTTAAAACTTGTGTTATTCATTGTATTCTATTAGATTTTTTCCTGTTGAAGACTAATGAAAATTTGTTGTATATTATCTTAGTCATAATATTATTCTTTATCGGGCTAGTTGAGCTCACCCTTTTCCTTTTTGTTCCATTTTTCTTCTCGGGAGGCGAGAATATAGCGAGAAACTAGCCTGGGTATAGAATGAAGGTTCTAGAGAGAGTTGTTTAGTAGTCCTCACCATTTTGTAAAATAATGTATCAATATATGTGATGAGGATTTATTTGAGTATAGATATTGTCTAGAAGATAATATTTGTATTCAAACTCACAGTTTTACTATTGTAATAATAAAGTTGTAGTTGTTTACATACCATGTATTGACAACTCAAAATGGGTGATGTAAACCTATTTTGGGGTGTCACAGATTAGTATCGAGTTTAGGGATATGATCTCTGGCGGAGATCGGGGAATAGAACTAGGAGGGGAGAGACGAGTAAATCCTTCGCTAGTGTGTCCTACCTAAGCTTATTTGTTAGTTGGTCAGTATATAGGGATATTATGTGATATATTGATTTCCTTAATTAACCCTTGTTTTATGACAGTATTTGAGAATGTCGACTGAGAATATTAACAGTGGAAATGAGACCGTGGAGACGCCTGTACTCACCAACGAGGAGAACGTGCAACAGGCTGGCAATGTTCCTCCTGTGAACAACACCACTGAGCAGATGATGAACGAGGGGATGTTTAGAAGCTTTTTGCAGTTCATGCAAAATCAGACGAGGGAGACTCGTGTTCAAAATACAGGAGGAAATGATAGCAATTCACGGGTTGTCACAAATGCAAGCGTTCAAAGAGTTGGGACCACGAATTTAAGGGAAAGCCAGATCCGATCATGGCGGAAACATGGGTCAAGCAAATTACCAAGATATTCGATGTCTTGGGATGCACCTGAGGAACATAAGGTTCCATTCGCCACCTTTATGTTTCGTGGCGAGGCAAACTCATTGGTGGGAGTTCGTGGAAGCGCACTCCATCCGGCACTCAAAGATGTCTCTCGGGAGACGTTTGAACAATTTAATGACAAATACTTTCCGAAAGTGTTCGGGCTATACGTATGGAAGTGGAGTTCATTGATTATAAGCAAAACAACATGGCGGTGTCTCGAAGACGAGGCAAAGTTTGCATAGAGTTATCCAGTTTACACCTCATTTGGTGGAGAATGAGGAGAACGATGACGCGGATGTTTCTTAGAGGTTTGAAACCATTATACGTCAAGATCTCATTTCTCATAAATTTCTCTCTATTAGAGATGTCAAAAGCAGGCTCAATTATTAGAAAGCGAGATAACGAGTACGGCCAACTGAGGACCACAACCAGGATCATACCTAGGAGATGGCAAATCAACAAAACAACGATAATCGGCGGAGAAAGAAAAAGACGGACAAAAATGGTAACCACTGAAGTGGTAATCATGGCCATGAAAATAGAAGAAATGAGTCATGAGGAGATTTTAAAAGAGGAGATTTAACAACGACTATATGAAGACAACAAAGGCTTCGGCAAAGAATCTGGTTCTAAGGGAGGAGAACGACCACCACCCATTATATGCTATAACACGGAAAGAGGGACATATCACCAAAGCGCCCACAACAGATTCAAGGTATGCTATAATTGTGGAAAGGAAGGACATATCGCCGAGATTAGCGCAGTAGCAAAACCTAGTTCAATGGGGACGGTGACTCAAAAGATATCCCGAAAAGTCAAAGTCAATGGTTCACGGAAGGCGTTTGTTACGACCGGTCATAATGCGAGGAACCCAAACGAGGTGATCATGGGTAAGTTTATTTATAAATTTTTGCGAAGTTTATACCTTACTTGATACCGGCATACCCATTCATTTATCTCTCCGCTTGTGCTCAACGTTTAAACTTGACTCGGGAGAAATTAGACTTTGACCTATCTGTGGAAACTCCGTTAGAGAAACTTTCATCACATCCAATTTATTTATAAATCTTGTTTGATTCAAGTTGGCACCATCACCTTACCTGTTGACCTTATCTCTTTAAAGATACTTGCTTTTGATGTGATTTTAGGGATTGATTGGTTAACTACTCATCATGCCAAAATTGATTGTTTTCGTAAGGTTGTTAGTTTTCATATTCCTAACCAACCGTTGAAGCTAATTCAAGCAACTAAACCATTAAAATCAATCATTGTCATATCTAATCATAAAGCTATTCGTTTATTGAAAAACGGATGTCAAGCTTTCTTAGCCCATGTTATGGATTTGAATAAAGACACGTCAAATTTGAATAATATTCCTGTTGTTATTGATTTCTAACGATTTCTGAAGAACTTCCGATGGCCACACCCCGTAGCGTGAAGTTGAATTCTTTATTGATCTTGAACTGCACAAAGCCCATTTCTAAAACCCCATATCGAATGGCTCCTATTGAACTTCAGAGTTAAAGGTCCAACTACTGAGGAATTGTTGGACATCGGTTTCATTTCGCCCTAAGACATCTCCTCGGGGTGCTCCTGCTTTTATTCGAAAGAAGAAAGGCGGGGGAGTATGCGACTTTGTATTGACTATCGGGAATTGAACCATGTCACCATCAAGAATAGGTATCCTCTACCTCGTATTGATGACTTGTTTGACCGATTCTGTAAGGGCACAATTCTTTTCAAAATTGATCTTCGCTCGGGATATCGGTGAAGATTAGAATCGAGGATATTCCAAAGACCGCCTTGAACTCGGTATGGGCATTATGAATTCTTAGTCATGTCTTTCGGATCGACTAATGCTCCTCATGGCTTTCATGGATATGATGAACCGAGTATTCAAGGAATATTTGGATCAGATTTTGTTGTTGTCTTTATTGATGACATTCTTATATATTCCAAAAGTCGTGAAGATCATGAGCACCATTTGAAAGCCGGTACTCCAAAGGCTTCGTGAAAACAAACCGTAAGACTCAAATTTTTTAAATAAAAAGGAATTTCCTTTATTTATTATTTTGAAATAGTAAGGGTTGATTTGATTAATGTGGATAGTTAGGGGTAAAATACATAAATATTTCAAAATAAGCAAGTGGTTATAAAATATTCATTGTTGGTTGGGAATATTCGTTTGGTCGTGGAATATTCAGAATGCTGTCGGGGAATATTAAATACGATTTAGCTGACCATGTGTGGGCCCCATAATGAGAAAGCGATTGGATGAGGAAAGCGACAAATATAAGTTGTTTAAAAATAACGGCAGTAATTGTTACCAAGTATCATCGTTGGAATAATTTGGTTAAAACACACTAATACGCGTTGTTGAACAAGAAGACACTCAGATTGCATCAATTATTGATCCTTACGTGAAGAAGGCACTACTCAATAATTGTTACGAAGTAATTCTTATTCAATTATTTTATTTTATTGATTCAATAATCACGCTTTGGTATTTTATATTATTGTTGTTTCAATAATTGTCAACTGACAAATATTTTCCATTATCGGATCAATAATTCATATTATTTGAATAATATTATTAGATAACATTATTGGCAATGTCTAGAAAGTTACATCTAAGGAGAGGTTTGGTCACCTAATCAGCGCTTGAAGAAGAGAGATCCTTATTGGAAAGCCCCTTCTTTCGAGGAACCCACTGGTCATCATAATTGTGATTCGTAATATTATTTGGGAATAATTAATTATTGATTTATATGATAAGAAAATATTTATTTGATATGGATATAAATGATGGATTTATTTATTATATGTGGTTATAATTGAAGGATTTAATGTTGAGGTGTTTTATCAGTATTTTTGTCGGAATGGAGGTATTAAAAATCAAATCAGTATTTTTACGATATATTGCGTGAGTTATAATTTTTAATCTGACCGTTGGATCGTTACGATTTTTGGATATGTTATACATATATAAGTTGAGTATATGTCTACAAATTTTGAACCGTTAAAAATGAACGAATGATTTGTTATAAATTTTAAGAGGTGTTTGATTCGGAAAGTAGGGTTATAATTGATTTTGGTGGAAAATTCTAGAATTGAGTGGGCCCCACTTGTGGTTGGTGAAAAAATGTGCTGAATTTTATTTCAAATGTGGTGGGTGGCAATAGTAGCGAGTAAAGCCATCGCAAAGAAAGTCAAGTCTGCCTTGGGGCTAACATTTTCCTATAAATAGAGGGCTAAGTTAGAATTGAAAATCACACCGTAAACAAAGTTTTCTCTCTTTCTCTCTATATTATTGAGCATATTTTGTGAGTATTTAGATACTTTGAGAGTTCTTTGTTCAAGATAAGTTTCATTCAAAGATCACTTCCGATCTTTCCTTCCGGAAATCGATTCTTTGAGGTAAGGGATGTTATTTTCTTCTCAAATGATATTATTTCTTCAATATCATTATCTTTGAAATATTAGTTAGAACTTTTATCAAATTTGGAACTTTTTCATGTCGGGGTTACTTATTCATGAGTTACTATTCACGAGTTACTATTCATGAGTTACTATTCACGAAGTTATTATTCACTTAGTACTATTCATGAAGCGTGAAAATGTTTTTTTGTGGAATTTCTATCTTTTGGTGTCTGGAGTTACTATTATTCACGATACTAAGACTATTCACGATCTGACCTTATTCACGATACTGGCATTATTCATCGAAAAATAAAATTTCTTCTTTTACGTCAAAATATCTATTACGGATACTAGCTTTGATTGTATCCATGTTTTGATCATTCTTGAATTTTACACCACTATGATTATTTTGAGGTATTTTGAACATGGATAAAACAAAGTACTTAATCCTTAATCCTTAATCCTTGTCATTTTGTTTCATCGGATTCGTTTTTTAAAAATATTTTCATCATCCTCGGCCTTAAATGATGATATTATTGAATATCTTTGGCCACATGAAGGTGTAAAGATGAATGATTTTGAAGAATATCTTTGGCACCTCGTAAGCAGAAAGATGAATGTGTGTTTAAATGAATACATGACTAATGATGAATATCTTTGGCACTGTAGTGCAAAGATGAATATTTGATTCGAGATGTTTATGGATTGTTGTTACAGGATAAAAGATAGAGCGATGAACTTTTAAATTCATACATAGAAGATAGTAGTTTGCATTCTCTACTTAACTCTTCTAATGAATTATTATTTCCGCTATAATATTGATTTAAAATTTGTTGTCTATTGTATTCTATTAAATTTTTCCTGTTGAAGACTAATGATAATTTGTTGTATATTATCTTAGTCATAATATTCTTCTTCGAGCTAGTTGAGCTCACCCTTTTCCTTTTGTTCCATTCTTCTCGTGGAGGCTAGAATATAATGAGTACTAGTCTGGGTATGGAATGAAGGTTTTAGAAATGATTGTTTAGTAGTCCTCACCATTTTTGTAAAATAATGTATCAATAAATGTGATGAGGATTTATTTGAGTATAGATATTGTCTAGAAGATAATATTTGTATTTAAACTCACAGTTTTACTGTTGTAATAATAAAGTTGTAGTTGTTTCTGTACCATGTATTGACAACTCAGAATGGGTGATGTATACCTATTTTGGGGGCGTCACACAAACTATATGCCAAATTGAAGAAATGCGAGTTTTGGCTTGAGGAAGTAGCATTCCTTGGGGCGTGGTGTCGAAATATAGAGTATCTGTTGATCTGCTAAGATTCAAGCAATACAAAGTTGGGAAAACCAAGTCGATGGATGAAGCACGTAGTTTTTGGGCTTAGCTAGTTATTATCTGAGATTCGTGGAAGGGTTTTCTCGAATCGCTACTCCATTAACCCAACTAACTCGGAAGGATACAAAATTCGTTTGGAGCGAAGAATGCGAGAAGAGTTTCCAAGAGCTCAAGAGGAGACTCATTTTAAGACTTTTTCTAACAATACCATCCTGGTTCGGATGGATTTGTTATATCTACAAACGATGCTTGTGCAAAGGGTTAGGATGTGTTCTCATGCAACGTGGGAAAGTCATAGCCTATGCCTCGCGACAACTTAAAGAGTATGAGAGGAATTATCCTACTCATGATCTAGAGTTAGCGGCCCGATAAATGCGTTTTTTGCTTAAAGATATAGAGGCACTATCTATATGGGGAGAAAGTGGAGATATATTCGGACCATAAAAGCCTTAAATATTTCTTCACTCAAAAAAGAACTCAACACGCGCGGCAGTGACGTTGGCTCGAGCTATTGAAAGACTACGACCACACTATTCAATACCATCCACGAAAAGCGAGCGTGGTAGTGGCGGCGTTGAGTAGAAGATCATATGCACGAACGAAAAGTGCGATGATGTCAAGTATACGACAGAGCCAACTTTAATAGAAAAGTTAAGGTTGCTTCAAGCCAATCGACCCGGAAATGATGCGTATGAAGAAGAAAGTACAAGAAGGAACTATTAGGAAGCGAGAATTGATGAAGAAGGAATACTTTGAGTCCACTCTAGACTTTGTGTTCTAACGACTACGATTTGAAGTACAAGATTATGATGGAGGCACACAATACACCATTTGTAATCCATCCTCGGAAGTACTAAAATGTATCGTGATCTTGACATACATTTTGGTGGAACAATATGAAGAGAGAGATTGCAAAGTTTATCTCAATGTGTTTAACTTGTTAACGTGTAAAGGCGGAGCATCTAGTACCTAAGGGTCCGCTTGCAACCACTTGAGATTCGAAATGGAAGTGGGAACACATTACCATGGATTTCGTTCTGGGTCTTCCTACGGTTTCTCAAGGCATCAATGATATTTGGGTTATTGTTGATAGATTAACCAAGTCTGCTTTCATTTCTTGCCGACACGGAGACTTATTCCTTGAACGTCTTGCTAGTATGTGACGTGAATGAGATTGTGAGGTTGCATGGCATACTGTATCCATAGTTTTGGATCGTGACCCAAGATTCACTTCAAGATTTTGGGTTAGCTTGCAAAAAGCTATGGGCACTAATTTGCGATTTAGTTCGCATACCATCCTCAAACGAACGACAATCGAGAGGACTATTCAAACTCTTGAAGATCTATTAAGACTGTGTCCTAGACTTCAAGGCGGTTGGGATAAGTATTTACCATTGGTGGAATTCTCCTACAACAACAGTTATCAGGCAAGTATAGGTGTGGCTCCATTTGAAGCATTATATGGACGAAAGTGTCGCCTCCAATTATGTTGGATGAGGTGGGTGAAGCAACATTTTTGGGACCCGGAGTTAGTACGTATGACTAACCGAAAAGATCCAAATGATTTGACAACGTATACAAACGGCACAAGATCGACAAAAAAGTTATGCGGATCTTCATCGAAAGGACGTGGAATTTAGTATAGGGGATCATGTGTTGTTGCGAGTTGCTCCATGGAAGGGAGTTACAAGATTTGGGAAGAGAGTAAAAGCTCAATCCACGATTTATTAGTCCATTTCATATTCTTGACCGAGTAGGAAATGTAGCCTATAGACTCGCGTTACCTCCGAGTATGTCTCGTGTTCATAATGTGTTTCACATATCTCGCATTTCGTAAATATGTGAAAGACCGAATCACGTTATAGAGTTAGAGCAGGAAGAGATGGTGAAGACTTAACGTATGAGGAGGTACTGTCAAGATTTTGGATAGGAAGGAGCATGTCCTACGCCAAGAAAGGTCATACCACAAGTTAAAGTTTTGTGGAGGAATCATGCTATATAGAAATGACACAGGAATTGAAAGCGAAATAAAAGCGAGGTATCCTCACCTTTTCGAAAACACAGTGCACGTCGTCAATTTCGAGAACGAAATTTCATAAGGAGGGAGGTTGTAAGACCCCAACTTATTATTAATGAAATTTAATTTTCTCTATTTATTATTTTGAAATATTAAGGGTTGATTTTATTAATGTGGATAGTTATGGGTAAAATACATGTAAATATTTCAAAATAAGCAAGTTGGTTATAAAATATTCATTGTTGTCGGGGAATATTCGTTTGGTCGTGGAATATTAAGATCGTTTCGGGAATATTCGTATTAAATGCCAAGTAAACACCGTGTATGGCCCTATAACTGAAAGCGATTAGATGAAGAAAACGACAAATATAAGTTGTTTAAAAATAACTTGGCGTAGTTGTTACCTTTAATATTGTTAAAATACTCGGTGGTTAAAACACAAGAAGCACGCTGGTATTGCACCAATTATTGATTCTTACGTAAGAAGGCACTTACTCAATAATGGTTACGTAATTATTTATCGATATTTTATTGATTTAATAATTGCTGCGTTGATATTTTATATTCTTCATTGTTTGATAATTGTCATTACACAATATTTTTCATTATCGAAGCAATAATTTATATTATCTGAATAATATTATTAGATAACATTATTGGCAATGTCTAGAAAGTTCTGCCCAGGAGAGGTTTGGTCACCTAATTGCGCCAAGATGAGGAGAAATTCTTATTGGAAAGCCCCTCTTTCTTGGGAAGCTGCACCGATTGTCGATATTGTGATTATGTAATATTATTTGTGAATAAATAATTATTGATTTATATGATGAGGAAAATATTGATTTTATGTGGATATAGATGGAGAAAATTTTTAATGTGACAATTGTTGAAAATTGAAGTTTTATCTTTTTCTCGATAAAATAATTCATTTAAATATATTATTATATTTTAATAATATAATAATGGTGATATTTTACAATGAATGTGGATATATATGAGTATATCTGAAGAGGAAGAGTATTTTTGTTGCAATAAATGTTTAAAACATGTTAAATATGTCGGTGGACCCCATTTATTGACTGAAATTTGATTATAGCCTGTAAAATCTTCGGTTTGTGGATTTCGGTCAATTTTTATTTGGAATTTGGAAAAACTTTCTTCTGCAAAGTTGTATAGAATTGAATTTCCTATAAAAATTCGCAAGATTCGAATTTTCTGATAGAAGGGCTATTTATTATGAATTATTGAAGTTCCAAAGCTCCGAAATAATTGATTTTTGAAAGTTTAAAATATTTTAAATTGGAAAAACGTTTTTATTACTTTTTCTAGAAGGTGAGCATGTGGGAAATGCTAGAGTTGAATTCTAAGAGGCATAGGAAATTTTATTATAAATAATAATATTATATTAAATTTTACGCTTTGGTGTTCTAAGCATTTTCCTATAAATAGGGTGCTTAGGTTAGAATAAAAATCACACGTAAATTGAAGTTTTTCTCTCTATATTATCGAAGCGTATTCTTGTGAGTATTTTGAGTATACTTTGAGTATTGCTACTCAAGTACAAGTTCAAGTTATAGTCAATATCAGGTGTTTCAATTAGAAATCTTGTCTTTTTGTGAGGTAAGGGATATTATTTTTCTTCGTAATGATATTATTTCTCCTATATCATTATGTTAAAATATTGATCTGAAGTTTTTATCAAATTTTGAACTTTTGGTGTCGAGTTACTATTCACGATATCAAGACTTATTCACGATACGATATTATTCACGAATCTGTTACTATTATTCATGAAAAATAAAAATTTCTTTTTCGTCAAAATATCTATTCGGATACTAGCTTTGATTGTATCCATGTTTTGATCATTCTTGAATTTTACACCACTATGATTATTTTTGAGGTATTTTTGGACGTGGATAAAACAAAGTACTAATCCTTAATCCTTAATCCTTGTATTTTGTTTCTTCGGATTCATTTCTTTAAAAATATTTTTCATCATCCTCGGTCTTAAATGATGATATTATGGAATATCTTTGGCCTCGTAGTGCAAAGATGAATGATTTTTGATGAATATCTTTGGTCAGTAGTGCAAAGATGAACAGTGTTTAGATGAACATAACCATCTGATGAATATCTTTGGCTCAGTGCAAAAAAGATGAATATTTGATTCAGATATATATTGATTGATGTTACGAGGATAAAAGATAGGCGATGAACTTTAAAATTCATACATGAAGATAGTAGTTGCATTCTCTACTTAACTCTTCTAATGAATTATTATTTCATTGCGAATATTGATTTAAAACTTGTTGTCTATTGTATTCTATTAGATTTTTTTCCCTCGTTGAAGACTAATGATAATTTGTTGTATATTATCTTAGTCATAATATTCTTTCTTCGGGCTAGTTGAGCTCACCCTTTTCCTTTTGTTCCATTTTTTTTTTTCTCGTGAGGCGAGAATATAGCGAAAGTACGAAGTCAGGGTATAGAATGAAGGTTCTAGAGAGTTGTTTAGTAGTCCTCACCATTTTTGTAAAATAATATATCAATAAATGTGATGATAATTTATTTGAGTATAGATATTGTCTAGAAGATAATATTTGTATTCAAACTCACAGTTTTACTGTTGTAATAATAAAGTTGTAGTTATTTCTGTACCATGTATTGACAACTCAAAATGGGTGATGTAAACCTATTTTGGGGGTGTCACAACGACCACAATTATCCATGCACTACGGGCCAAGAATATTTGTGTATTCATTAATGGTCATGATCATGCCAACAATCATCCATCAATTCACTACAGCCAATGAGAACTTTTATCACATCATTTGTAACATTACTGATGTGGCCATGATTACAATAATAATCCTCGGTCATAATCATACCAAGTCCATCTACATACTTTAAATTGTGCCACACAGATGACTTTTCAACAAAATATAAACATGAGGATGATGACAATTGTAAGACCCCAACTTATTATTAATGAAATTTAATTTTCTATTTATTATTTTGAAATAGTAAAGGTTGATTTGATTAATGTGAATAGTTATGGGTAAAATACGCAAATATTTCAAAATAAGCAAGTGGTTATAAAATATTCATTGTTGTTAGGGAATATTATTTTTTTGGTCGTGGAATATTCTTCTTTGTGGGGAATATTAAATGCAGTTTGCCGCAATATTTTGTGGGCCCCATAACTGAAAAAGCGATTGGATGAAGAAAACGACAAATATAAGTGGTTTAAAAATAATTGGCGTAGTTATTATCAATTATCTTGTTAAAATACTCGGTGGTTAAAAACACACGAAGATTTGCGATATTGCACAATTATTGATTCTTACGTAAAGAAGACACTACTTAATAATGGTTACGAGTAATTCTTTATTCAGTATTTTATTGATTTAATAATTCTTGCATTGATATTTTATATCATTGTTGTTTCAATAATTGTATTACACACGATATTTTTCATTATCGATGCAATAATTCATATTATCTGAATAATATTATTAGATAACATTATTGGCAATGTCTAGAAAGTTCATACTAAGGAGAGGTTTGGTCACCTAATGAATTATTAGCTTACCATAGTGGAGAAATTCTTATTGGAAAGCCCCCTTTCCAGAAGCTGCCAATTTGTCGATATTGTGATTCTGTAATATTATTTGTGAATAATTAATTATTAATTCATATGATGAGGAAAATATTGATTTTATGTGGATATAGATGGAGAAAAATTTTAATGTGACAATTGTTGAAAATTGAAATTTTATCTTTTTACGATAAGATAATTATTTAAATGTATTATTATATTTTAATAATATAATAATGGTGATATTTTACAACGTAATGGGATATATGAGTATCTGAGGAGGAAGAGTATTTTTGTTGCAATAAATGTTTAAAACATGTTAAACATGTCAATTGGACCCCATTTATCGATCGAAATTTGATTATAGCGTGTAAAATCGCTTGGTTTGTGGATTTGGTCAATTTACATTTGGAATTTGAAAAACTTTCTATTGCAAAGTTGTAGAGAATTGAATTTCCTATAAAAAGATGCGAGATTGAATTTTACGATAAAAGGGCTATTTATTGTGAATTATTGAAGTTCAAGTTCAAATAATTAATTTTTGCAAGTTTAAAATATTTTAATTACAAAACGTTTTTTACATTGTTGGGACTCATTTAACATGTGTTAAGATTGTTGATTTTAGATGCTAAGTGTGCGTAGAGAATTTGTAATATATATAATATTATTATATTAAATTTTCTGCTTTGTGTTCAAGCGATTTCTATAAATAGGTGCTTAGGTTAGAATTGAAAATCACACCCGAAGCGAAGTTTTCTCTCTATATTATCGAAGCGTATTCTTGTGAGTATTTTGAGTATACTTTGAGTATTGCTATACGGTGCAAGTTCAAGTCATAACCTATATCAGATGTTTATTTAACTAAAGATTGTCTTTCGAGGTAAGGGATATTATTTTTTTGAATGATATTATTTCTTCAATATCATTATGTTAAAATATTGATCTGAAGTTTTTATCAAATTTGGAACTTTTGGTGTCGAGAGTCTTATTCACGATATCAAGACCTTATTCACGATAATGACATACCTTATTCACGAATCATGCACTATTCATCGAAAAATGAAAAATTTTCTTTTCGTCCAAAATATCTATTCGGATACTAGCTTTGATTGTATCCATGTTTTGATCATTCTTGAATTTTACACCACTGTGATTATTTTTTGAGGTATTTTTGGACGTGGATAAAACAAAGTACACTAATCCTTAATCCTTAATCCTTGTCATTTTGTTTCATTGGATTCGTTTTCTTTAAAAATATTTTCATCATCTTCATCTTAAATGATGATATTATGGAATATCTTTGGCATGTAGTGCAAAGATGAATGATTTTTGAAGAATATATTTGGCACATAGAAGAGCAAAGATGAGCAGTGTTTAGATGAACATGAATTAATGATGAATATCTTTGGCACGTAGTAAAAGATGAATATTTGATTCAGATATATATTGATTGATGTTACTGAGGATAAAAGATGAGCGATGAACTTTAAAATTCATACATAGAAGATAGTAGTTTGCATTCTCTACTTAACTCTTCTAATGAATTATTATTTCCGCTGCGAATATTGATTTAAAATTTGTTGTCTATTGTATTCTATTAGATTTTTCCTGTTGAAGACTAACGATAATTTGTTGTATATTATCTTAGTCATAATATTCTTCTATCGGCTAATGAGCTCACCCCTTTTCCTTTTTGTTCCATTTTTCTTCTCGTGAGGCGAGAATATAGCGAGTACGAATTAAAGGTATGGAATGAAAGTTCTATAGAGAGTTGTTTAGTAGTCCTCACCATTTTTGTAAAATAATGTATCAATAAATGTGATGAGGATTTATTTGAGTATAGATATTGTCTAAAAGATAATATTTGTATTCAAACTCACGAGTTTCTTGTTGTAATAATAAAGTTGTAGTTGTTTACGCATACGTATTGACAACTCAGAATGGGTGATGTATACCTATTTTGGGGCGCCACAACAATGATATAAGAATTCAATTAAAACAAGTTCAAGAATTATTTTATCCGGGGAATTATTAACGTCCAAATTATCAACATGATCTCTTGTTTTTGTAGAGTAGAAAATTCAAGAATGATCGGAAGAATATTTTCATGAAAAAGATTTGGATGAAGCCTTGAAATATCGAGGATATTCTACTAATTTCATGGAGTATAGAAGTGAAACTTTAACCAATTTGAGTATAAAAAGAATGGAATAACAAAAGAAATCACCATGCATGATTGATGATGTAAGACGAGTTATTCAATGAGAATAATAATAACTTGAACCGTGTCGAGCAAAATTTGCAACCAAGCGGGATGTTCCAGCAGAATAATAAAGAAACGAACCGAAGGTCCGGTAAAACATACATCTGAGCAGGATGTTCCAATGTATAATAATAAGATGGAACTAGGTGGGTGTAAAACACACGTGACGAGGATGTTCCAACGGAATAATAATAAAGAGCGGAACCAGTCAGGTGTAAAAAAACATGAGCAGGATGTTCCAATGTAATAATAGAAGAATGTCACCAAGTATAGGGTGAAATCAGCGATACAAAAGTTATTTCAACAAAATAATAAGAATTGGAATAACAATTTCTCTTCATGAATAAGAAAGAATAACACTTTACGAAAGACAACAAATAATATTCCCTACCCAAGAATAAGAGTCTTTGGATATATAAGTAGTGAAAGTAAGTAGAATACTTTCTTCTTCTCTCTATAGTTTATCTCTCAGAGTTTCATTGAATTCGTAAGAAAATAATGAATGAATGAGTTTTATTTATAGAAAAATGGGAAATATAATAAGAACTAACCCGCTGAACTAATTACGAGATTGATTTATTTTTAATCGATGATCCATATTTAAAACAAAATAAAATATAATATATTCTATTTATAATCTAATAAAAACTAATAACTTTATAAAAGATTTTACTACGCAAATACTATGTAAGACTACGCTGAATGATTATCATAATAAAATATAATATATTCTAATTATTATCTAATAAAAGCAGATAAGCTTTATAAAAGTATTCGTTTTTTATATAAAAGATTTTACTATGCAAAATACTACTTGGTAATATCATGCAATACTACGATAATAGAATATAATATATTTTATTTATAGAATAACTTTATAAAAGTATTACATTTTATATAAAAGATTTTTCGTATTATTACATTAATAATACCAACAAAAATGAGTGATTTATCACTTAAAAGCATCAATAATTAATACACATATTACGCAACTAACGCCAGACATCGTATTTCATCTTTACTCTTAGAAAGTAGTTCAACAAGATTCAACCAGTAAAACTTCCGCAAGTTATTTTCGATAAAATATTTTTGTCGTTTCTCATCAAAATAATAATTCCGTTAATGGGGTCCAATTAATGATTGCGCTATTGTCGCATTTAATATTTTCGCTTAAAACGAATATTAAAACCAATCGAATATATATATGACAAACTTCGCATACTTTGCAAAATTTATAAATATTACCACACAACTATAACATTATTTCAAATTCACATTATAATATAAAAAAAATATTTCGGTAAAATTAATTCTTTATTCATAAAATCTGGGGTTTCACATTAAATTCATTTTATCATTAGAATTTTGTGTGTTATTGTGAGACTTTATTTATTTATTTATTAATTTTATTATTATAATTAAGGCTTGTGATAAAAAACATATCTGTTTCTTGGACCGATTAATGTATTGACAAATGACCATGACTTAATTCAAATATTAAGTTGACTTAGTCTTGTGCAATCTTAATCAAAGTAAATTATGTTTGGACTTAACTAAACCAACCCATTAAATAAAAACACTATTTTCATTAACACCTTTGTCCTCTTGATGGTCCAGCGGCATAGCAGCTTGAAAGAAACAAAATTTGGATTTTCAAAGAGTATTGAATTAACTGGGCCATATCTATAACGTTAGACAAACCCGTGGGAACTCCTTCTCTATGTCTCTCCATGTCTAATTTGTTTAATCTTAATTACTACAACTCAGTTGATGGTTCTGCAGCTCTAAAAAAAACCTAAACGTTAGCTAAATGCATGTCCAACAAGGAGAATATATATATATATATATATATATATATATATATATATATATATATATGGATTTGGATCTTTCACCCATTATCCAACTCATGAGGTAATTTTTTTTTTAGCGATTTGACCCACGGACGACAGTTCGGTTATACAACCGTCGTCTATATTTTTTAATGACGCTTTATATTGTCCGTCGCTAAAAAGTATGAGACGATTTGATTGTATTTAATCAAAAGTTATCTTAGTCCATCGCTAAAGGGGGTGAGTTCGGGTGAGTTAGATAAGGGTGAGCTTAAGATCCGGACTCTATATATATAGTGCTAATTATCTTGTTAATTTAGGACATTATTATGATTTTGTAATAAATAAATTATACTAGTGAAGAATATTTCTTTGAGATCGATCTTAGCATTACTGGATGAAGGAAGGGTAGTGTATGAACAGAAATGAAGAAGAAGAAGAAGAAGAAATTAATTCGATCCTTATAATATATACCAACAACTAAAATATATATATATATATATATATATATATATATATATATATATATATATCGGATCAGGATCAGTAAGACTTCTCTTACTCACATGCTCACATTACCTTTTTGGAAGATTTGGCCATACAATGAGTAAATACATACTTTAGCAACAGACAACATATAGCGTCATTAAAAATATAAACGACGGTTGTATGACCGAAACCGTCATACTTTAAAGGGGTAAGCACTAGTGAAAGTAAGAGAAAACAGATATCTGATTCTCTGTTCTCTCTCTCTCTCTCTCTCTATATATATATATATATATATATATATATATATATATCCGACGCTAAAAAGTATAATTTACGGTGTTGTATAAAAGCAAATGCGCCTAAAGGGGGTGAGCATGGTGAGTAAGATAAGGGGTATGCACTTAATCTGCATCAGAGTATATATATATATATATATATATATATATATATATATATAGGATTCCATCCAAAGAACCGGTTGTTGGTGCAACTCATTTTTAATGGCTATGACACATGAAGCTAGCTATAAAAAATTATATAAGAATTGATGCAGCCGTAGCCGGCTTAAAAAAAAAATTATATATGGCTTGCAGACAGTACAAAATTTAGCTAATTTGTAAAAAATAGGTTCTCCCAACAATAGGTTCTTTGTGGATTGAATCCCGTATATATATATATATATATATATATATATATATATATATATATATATATGAGCTCTTCCATAAAGAACCGGTCATATGGATTGTCTGAACACCCCTTTTTGGACCGCTGATAAACTTATTGAAAAATTTGAGATTGAAACATAAATATACCAAGTATGTAGGAGTTTCTATCGCTTTTTTATTTTTAATATGAGGACCCACCATAAATCGGCGTGTTGTCGGTTTGTTTAACTAAAAGCGAACTTTTAATATTAAATAATACTAACCGCAGATGCGACAGACTAAACGTATATAAAAAAAAAAATTCAAACCGTAACAAGCTCTTATGACTTAAAAAAAAATCCTAAACCGTAACAAGCTCTTACTATTATAAAAAAAAAAAAAAAAAAAAATCTAAAATAGTATAAGCTCTTACTACATTGTAAAAAAATGTTTTTAACAAATGTTTTATAACAAATGTTTTATAAAAAATAATTTATAACAAATGTTTTATAATATATTTTATAACAAAAATAAAAACATTTGTTATAAAAAATGTTTTTTAACAAATGTTTTTATAACAAATGTTTTATTAATAAATGTTTTTATAACAAATGTTTTTAAAACATTTTTTTTATTTTCTACGGAGGAGACTTGTGCAAACAATACTTTTTTTTTATTTAAACGGTATTTAATTTACTTATACGCTTAATATTTTTTTTTTTCGCTTTTCCATTATACGCTATGACTCAAAGAAATTAAAATAAAATAAAATAAAAAAACAACCCTAATTAGATAAATTTTATCACACGGGTAAAGAAAAAAAAATTTGGATATACCAACTAGTAAATCTTTGAAAATGATTCGAACTCATGAACCTCACGCACTCAATACCTCTAAATCATATGACCACCCGAAAGACTGCACTTTTTTATTCGCTAAGTTTAACCAAGGATATATCCTTATAGAAAAACTTCACCATCCCCAAAATCTATATTCTCGCATTACTATTATATTACGATTTATTATTATTAATTGGATTTTTCTAAATAAAAATAAGTTAATATCTATATTTATTATTATCCCCTTTAATATGTTTTCTTATCTTTGTAATAATATCAATAAAAGATTATTAATATATTAAAAATAAATATCATTCTTTAATAAAATATAAATAATGATCATTATAAATCTTGTATTATTAGTATTAATAATTTTATTATTAAGTAATGATTATTAGTAATGATTTTATATATTAAGCAATGATTTTATTATTAGAAATGATTTTATTATTAATAAAACTAGTTCAATTAGTCTAATAAGTAATGATGATAATTTTTCAAGTCATTTCGGAAATTAATTTACTTATCGAATTTATAAAAGTAGTGAAGTATTATTATAATAATAATAATAATGTGATTATCAATATTGAAATACAGATTATACCAATACTAGATCGCATAACATTAAGAGGAATAGTACATATTACATCTTCATTTTCTAATATGTACATTAGATAACGTTGGATAAGTTCTATATTTCAGAGGAAGGGGAGTAATCTTGCGGATTTTCAGAGAGCTCTCCCATGACGCTGTGAGAATCTAAAGATCGTGACATCTTCCAAGGACCACTTCTCTCGTAAATATTACCATTGGCCTAATGAAAAGTCAACATACTTGCATATAAAATGCCACTGTCGAGTGGTTGTATTGTTTCTGGTCGAATCTTTAAAATCCTGCTGAAAGGATTTCATTTGGGCCACTCACAATGACGGATTACCTTTTTTGCAAACAAATGGTATCAAATGTACTGCACGTATAAAGTAGTTGGTTAATAATTTTTTAATATTAAAGGACATTATAAAATTAAAATATTTTAAAACTAAACATACCGTGAACTTGAACGTAATTTCGAGTACATTTCATGTAACTTATATATACTGTCGTTTGTCATCAGAATGCGGGTCAATTATGGTAACCATCCAATCTTCAACTGCGAATAGGAACAAGACAAAATGGCGTTGATTGGTACTACACCCGGCATGAATATGTATTTGCATTCGTGTAAAGGTGGACCAACATCTTGGTTAACATACGGATCGCAAAACTCCATGCAAGATATGACGCGTTAGTGCGGGTACATAGCCACCTAAGACGCGTGAAGAATGAATTAATGAAACCAAATTGGGACCACCTTCAGATTCCCGCGACCGTAGTATTCTCTGCATCTCGTGAGCAACAACATATAAGCGTCGATGACATGCTCGAATATCCAACTCCTGTGCCCCAAGGATTGCACTTTGCATTGTTCTAATTCATACACTTGTACCGGATGTGATAAAGGATATAAATCCCCTCCGGTGCCTGCGCTTCCAAACATATGTTTATTTACAAATGTCTCCTTCCAATCTTTAAGTCTTTTGGATAAGGACTCTTTTGGTCCATAAGAGATGTGGTCTCCCGTGATCTTGTACACGATTGAGACCTAAATGTACATTATTATTATATAACAATAATAATTAAAACCATCACTATTAACATAACTATATATACCTTTTGTGAACTAGATCCCTTGGCGCCGAAAAGTCCCCGAAATGAAGAGTTGGTTGGAATGTAACACTCCTCATGGGTTTGGAAGGTTGGAATGTAACACTCCTCGAGAAGCTTGGGTGGTGGGAATGGAGCTCTCTCGATTACTTGTGGGGTGGGTATGTAGCTCTCTTGTACATAACATAATCGGGTTTGTTTCCCAAGCCCTTCGTTGAGTTGTGTGTATTGGGACTGTGGTCCAAAATTTGTGGGACCCCACTGCCGAGGTATTTGTTTACCTCTTGCTTCAAGTCGATAGGAGTATTGGAAATCCCAATTATTTTTTTGCGAGAACCAACTGGGAGGCGGTTTGAGTAAGTAATCTTGAAAATTTATCAAGTAACGACTTTGCACTCTCAACTCAGCAGTATAAGATAAACACAAACAAATATTATTAACAATAAATATGAATAAATGTAATATTAAGTATTTACACCAATACATGATTTATTAAAGAAGAATATAATTTTATACCATTTGAATAAGGTGTTGTTGGTTGTAAATGGCGAGGCTCATAACAACCTGTCGTGGTCGTCTTGCTCAATCGAAGCTTCGGTGAATTTTCCAACGTGTAATTTTCTATACTGAGACCATGTAATCATCTATTGGTACATAATCGAAATTTCGGTTTGTTGTCCTTTGAGATGATCCATGTATGCCTCCCACATCGAAATATATTCCCATCTCAAGGCCATTAATCCTCGACATCAATAAATTTAAATTTTTTCCACCTAAGGTCACCGTGGTTTTTGGTCATTGATGGTATGCCTTGCATGAACCCGTGACTCGTCTCATCACACGGTCCCAGCATCCTGAAATTCCACAATATCAAAGTGGATCAAGGGGACCCCACCAGATCCCAACAACTCTTTTTCAAAATTAAATCCACCGATATCATCATCCCACATTATGTAAAGCCGCCAAACCACATCCCACATGTACTTAATATCTAACTCCCCGGTAGAAATGACAAATGGTGATGGGGATTCTCACGTCTACCAGAGTAGCTGTGGACTCCAAAATAGGACCATGCTTAAAGCCCTAGGTAACCATAAGGATGATTGTGGCCATGGTTTGGCTTTCCAATACTTGCATTTCATAAGCCCAAATTTGTAACAATGTAACACAACCATTAATGTATTTAACTCCTTTCCTAGTAGCAAGTATATAAAGATCTCGTACAAATATGCTAACACCGCAGTCACGCCAAGAGTAAGTTACACAATCTTCAAATAAGAATAAAAGACAAATATCGTGGTAATACACTATTTTATTCCTATTAGGGAATAATATTGCCTTCTACACAACCACAATATATGACTTTTGTGTCGCCCTACAACATCTTTTACTTGCATTCTCGGGACATTTATTAAAATGTTCGTGCAACCACACTAATGAAATTGCATTGCAGTTTTTTTTGAACTAAAATATTCACCACGACTAATTGATCTCCAAAACAATCCCAAAAATAATTCAAATGGTGGCCAATGAAGGAGGGGACCCGTTATGGCTTTCCTACCACCCAGAAACCCAAAATAAAGTGAACATCCTCTAACGTGATTGTTATTTCTCCACAGTTTAAATGAAAAAGTATTAGTCTCCGGCGCCATCTCTCTCGAAAAGCGAGATATCGGATCAAGATCACTTTTGGTGTACAACACCTTGATAACTAAATACTCCAAATCCACATTTATTTAAAAGGATTTTTGTTCTTTCACAAAGCCCACTGATTATATTTCGATCGATGATATTGATCGGAGCTTAGTTTTCCCTATCTCCCGTGATATATATCATCCGATACATAATCTTGTTGATCATCTGCAAGAACACTTGGATCGATTCGCCCATATTCTCAACTATCCATCTTTTACCTAAAAAATACATCAATTCCATATTAGTATTAAGATAAGCATGACAAAATGAAGTTGAAAGTAACATGTTGCAAAATGACAGTAATAATAATACACACTAACATGCATTAAAAAACTGAACAACTACGACATATAATAATAATAATACGACGATATAATGTAATAATATTAACATGCATTAAAAACTAGTAAAAAAGTAAACTATTAAAATAAAAACAATAAGAAGAAAAATAAATTAAAACAATAAGTGAACAATTGAGTACACCTGGAATAAAATAAAATAATAAATGAAAACTCCCATAAAATAAATACTAATAATGATCATTATTTATATTTTATTAAAGAATGATATTTATTTTAATATATTAATAATCTTTTTATTGATATTATTACAAAGATAAGAAAATATATTAAAGGAGATAATAATAAATATAGATATTAACTTATTTCTATTTAGAAAAATCCAATTAATAATATAAATTTATTAATAATAATAAATCGAATATAATAATAATGCAAGAATATAGATTTTGGGGATGGTGAAGTTTTTCTATAAGGATATATCCTTGGTTAAACTTAAAGTTTAGGTAGGCCGTGCAATGCTCGGATGGTAAATATAATGAGGTATTGCAAAATGAAAGTCATGAGTTCGAATCTGTTCAGTATTCTTAGTTGGTATATCGAAATTTTTTTTCTTCGGTACATGTGTTATAATATCTACGTGGGTTGTTTTTTTTTTATTTTATTTTAATTAATTTGAGTCATAACATATAATGGAGAAAAGAAGAAAAAAATATTGTTTAAGACAAGCTCACTTAAGTAGGAAATAAAAAACATTTGTTATAACATGCATTAATGACAACAAAAATAAATATATGCATGGTATTATATCCCTTTAATTTAGTAATAACATGAAGTGATAAAAACTATTATCTTACATCTTATAAATAATAATATGAAATGGAGTACCAATAACAATATATCTTACAAAATTCGATTGTCTTGAGTAATATAATAAATGGATTCCACCGCTTCAATTTGTTGAAGTTTTTTGCTCCTCTCTTCCAAATACTCCTCTCTCTCTGTTATTTTTATTTTATCTAGCTTGGCAAGTGAACTTTAGTTTGAACAAGATGTGTTCGAATAGACGTTTAAATAAGCTCTCATTCAAATGTAGAATTACATATGAATTAATTTAGGACCAAATTCAAACAAATGTCTCAACTTTTTAGTTTAGACCGCTTGCGGTGTTCTTTCCCGAGGCAATGTTAGAGAAAAAGTGGTCAAAAGTGCATTTCCGAGTATAGTGGTTTGTCATTTTGTCAAAATTGTGTTTCGAGGCGAAGTAATCGGAAAAAGCTTATTACTACTGTTTTTTTTTTTTTTTTTTTTTACGTTTAGAGGCTATAACGGTAAAAAAAAAAAGTACAATAATGTACCGGAAGCTATTTATTATTTTTTTTTTTTTTTTTTTCTAAGCCAAGAGAAAGTATACTTGGTAAAAAAAAAAGTATAATAAGCGACAGGGACAAGCTATTACTACTTGGTTTTTTTTTTTTTTTACAAGTTTCTAAGAGAGGCTATAAATTGGAAAAAAAAAAAAAAATCTGATAAGCGTACTGGACAAGCTCTTCACTATTGGAATAAATCAATTTTTATTCTAGCTGAGACTCAACTCGAGACCTCATGCACCAATACCTCAGTAAATATGACCACGGGAGCACCACGGACCCAATTGTACATATCTTACCTTGAATTTGAATATATCTTAAAACATTCCATCTCCCCCAAATTAAATTTCTCATTATTTTATTATAATTATTCGATTATTATTATTATTCTATTATAATTGATGATTGAGTACAAAGTCCGTTCCATATTCTAATGATTTTATGTACTTTTTATTATTTTATTATCATTATTATCATTATTATTATTATTATTATTATTATTATAAACAATGTCTCTGGTGAATAAGTAGTCAAACATAATAATACAACACTTTATGGGAATAGAACAAAGTCGACATCGATTATATGGGAAAAGTACATTAGTTTGACTTCTCGAGCATTAACCGCTACTAGGCATCTTCTACTGATCTTTTTACCTTTAAATATTAATGCAGGAAGTCGCTATTTTCTCAAGTTATCTTCTTTATCCTTCCATAGAATTTGTTCTCGATATTATTTTCTCTTTCTCCTCTACTCATAATTTGTTTCATCCGGTTGCCCACTTTCACTTCGAGAAAATCAAGTTGAAGTTCGACGAGCAAAAATTCATCACTATTATTCACAAGTAAGTTTTCAAAATGTCATATAATACATCCGAATTTGTTAGTGAAGTTGTGATGAATAAATTTGATATTGTTCAGACGTTGGTCAATTATTTTGTACGTTGGAAGAGGTTGAATATTTTATAGATCATATCTTCGCAAAAATGGATTTGAGATTAGAATTGCAACTAGTCATAAACATAATATCTGAATGATATCGATCTGGCAAAGATGTATGTAAGAAAGCCAGACACCAATTGGTTGGCAAGAGTTTACGATGATGAAGATAAGAGTAATAAAATAACTAGATGAGAGACTTATAGAGATTTAATAATGTGCAAAGCTAGAATATATGTTGTCCACAATAAGAAAGAGGACAATTGGCGATATCTCAATGTTGAATTAGAGCACAATCATCACTTAGTGACCCCCACCAAAGTAGATTTGATCGAGACTACACGTAAATATTACCCTCATTGCAAGAAATTTAATTGACACTTTAAATAAGTCCAGATTGGTCCTAAGTAAGATGATGAATGTTTTGAGCACAATGGGAGGTGGTTGCAAAATGTTCCTTTCTCATCGCTAATGTTGAGAATGTGGAAAGTAGATTTAAAGGATGATTCTGCAGATGAAAATGATGCACAAGTCAGCCATCAATCATTTGAACAAACTTGCATCCAGGAAGTGCGAAAATTTTTTTTTCCGAAGTGAAACCTTGGTGAAAACAACCGCATAGCTTCGATTCGTGGGTTGACGCCTCATCAAGGTTTATATATCAACGGTTCGAGACGCCAGACATTTGATAAGACATGGGACAAATAAGTATGGTATGCCGTTTGTTCCATTGGCCGTCAACCACCATTATCAGCCTATATTGTTTGGATTTGCACCAATTACGAAGATGAGACAGAGGACACTTTTCGTTTAAGTAATTACAGATATGGCTTGAAGCCGTGGACTACAAGGCACCTACAACCATCATCAATCGATCAAGACAAGAGCCACGAGTAATGCTATTGCTACGGTGATTCCAACTAGTTATCATTTATTGTTCTCGCATATTAGCAATAAATTTCTACAAAATTGTGATCATGTTTATTATGAGCACCCATCGCTCAAAAATGATTTTAACAACCGTGTATAACTCATTGTCCATCGAGGAATTTGAAGAAGCGTTGGCATATTCTCGATAAGTTCCTATGAATCAGATACTAACGAATGGCTTGGAAGTTTGTATGATGTATGTATTTAAATGGATTCCAAAGATATATAAAGAGATATTTTGCCGTGGGAATGACTACCAATTGGAAGATGCGAGAAGCATGAATGCCTTTTTTCGATAAATATGTTAATGCATCAACAGTATGCTATGGTTTTTGTAATCGCAGAGTCAAAAGGCCGTAGAAACACAGTTTATCGGAGAGGAAAGACCACTACATAACAAAACATCGTAAAAGGATTATGGTAATTTTGCTCATCTTTAGAAGTTCATGCTGCGCAAGTGTACACAAAAGAGATGTTTAGACGTTTCCAACGCCAATTCGCCGATTCCA